>JBAIZL010000005.1:160959385-161539385 GCA_036971475.1 Prosapia bicincta
CTTGCAACACTGTTAGTAAGCTTTATTCATATGTTGTAAAAGTGGCAAATTTTCATTACCAAATGTCCATTTGAGAAATGTATGGTTTATTGTAAGAAAAAATGAAAAATTGGTACAGAAACATTTGAAAATATTAAGTTTTATAGTTGAGACTAAATAACTTTTTTTTGTAAAAAATCTGAGATAATTGTTTTTCCAATGTTTTTGTAAATTTATAAATACTTGTACGTAGTAATTTGTTTATATTTTGGTTAGTATATTATTTTAGTGAAGTTATAAAACACTAGTAGGACATCTCTTAGAATATTAACCACTTAAATTACTAACTTGAGCTAATGTGGAAAATGTGTTTGTAGTTTAAATTACTAATCCGAGTTAACTCAGAATGTTTATTTCTTCTTGTGTCATGTGTTTCTCAACGTGATATTGATCAATAATGTAAAAACAGCCATAGATAATGCTAATGTCGTGTCCTAGTCTATTTATAGTCGCAGCTGAAATTTGTTTACAATGTTATGACAGACTACTTGTTCGGATGTTCATGCATTTCGGTCATTATGTTAAACTAGGTTTATTGTAAACGATTCCCTCCCATGAGTAATTAAATATAGGTATATCAGCACCACTGGCAGTCGGACCAACAGCCACAAAATACTCCAGTTTGTTTTCCCATTAGTTGTGAAATAGACAGTGTTATTCGTTTTATTTGCTTGAAAAAAAAAATTGGCTATGGAATTTTATCTTCAATTATGCAAAGTTTATGTTGAAAATATAACATCTAATGTTGATGAAAATGTTTATATTTTCTTGCCATGCTGGTATCTTAGAAGCTGTAAACAAGGTCATTGATCATGTTTAGCAACTGCACAATGTTTTTTGCGACTGTTCAAAGATGAATGTGATATATTATATTTTCAAGAATAGTTACTAGAGATGAAACATGTATTCACCATTCAACCCCTGAAAACAAACAAAAAAGTGTAGAATGGCCAAAAGTGCTAAGAACCTCTCCAAAAAGAAAAACAAACTCAGTCAGCAGGAAAAGTGAAGGCTACAGTTTTATTGGAATTGCCATGGTAGGCTGTTGATTGATTATATGCCTCAACAATGAACAACAAAAAGGAGCATTACAATAAGAATTAGATTAACTTTCATCATACTATTCAGAACAAATGGCAGTGCATTTATGTCCTGCTGCTTTATGACAATGCTCAGCTACTTTCTGCTTATGAAACAATCAAGATCCTCAATAAATTCTGAAGGCAGATTTTTTTATCATCCTCCATACTCATCATATTCTGCTCCATCTGACATTCATCTATTCGTGAATGCTAAAAAACATCTGGGTGGTTAGAACTTCAGTGACGATAAAATAAAACATGAGGTGGAAAACTGCCTCAAGAATTCAGTGACAGAATTTTATGATAACAGGAAGGGGAAAAAATGTTGCTAAGATATAAAAATGTTTGTAATTAAATGGAAACGAAGTAGAAAATTAGTAATTGTTTGTAACTATAAATAACTAATATTTTATTATCTTGTTTAATGAAATTTTGTATTGTTTTCTTAATAAGGGAAACTAAATTTTTAGACATCTCTCAATTATACAATGTATTGAAGGTTTTTTCTCTTAAAATGCTCTTAAATAAATTTCATCAAACATAAAAACAAATTAGGAAGACTTTTGCAAATTGAGTACAATAAAAAAAAAAAAAAATTAGTTTACTCATAAATTTGAGGAAAAGAACAAAGTCACGATGTTAAGATAGTTTTCTGTGTAAATGATTGATTAATTTAGCTTTATTCCACTATTATAAATAATCTTTAATTTAAACACTTTTTTTGTTAAAAGTATTCAACATATTTCTCACACTTTTATAACTTTAACTATTAATTTTAAAGATATTTTTAAAATACTTTTTAAAAATCTCAGTGCTAAATGAGTTTTTGATTTTTGTAGCTGACAAATTAAAAATATGTGAAGATTATCGATTCGGAGATGAAGAAATGAAACTTTATATGGAGCAAAAGTATGGAAAAAAACATCTGACCATGTTGTTGGGCATGAAATTGTCAGAAGAATGGATTGATGGCAATAGCAAAAGGTGTCCAGGTTGCAATTCAGCTATAGAGGTAACACTAGAATTCAGAACTATTTAGCTTTCTCATTATTAAAATTGTTAGATGAAATTTTAACCTTACACCTTCTGCATGTGTTGATACTTACGTATTATAATTATTTTGTAGAAAAATATGTGGTAAAATGAGTATTACTTAAATAAACCTACTCTTTGATACTTCAAAATTTTACAGCTTTTCACTAATGTACACATCTGTTAACACTAGTTCAGACAATATTACTTATAGAATAAACATGAAATAACAGTATAAAAGTGATGACATGGATACAGAAATGTAGTGATTAAATAATAGTAAACAATAATTAATAATCAATAATTTATATCTTCATAGGTATTTTATCTTCACAAGTATACAAAGTCACATTATTGTACATATTGTACAGTTATTGAAACATCTATGAGAAAGTTATTATTTACTGTAAATTGGTGTTAGTTATTATTTAATTATCAAACATTTAGTGGTTATAAACTATAATTGTGTCTTCATGCATTTTATATAATAAAGAAACCTATCATTTGTTCACAGAAATATGAAGGATGCAATAAAGTGTTATGTGTGAAATGCAACACATTCTTCTGCTATATTTGCAAAGCAAAGCTGGATCCAGCTGACCCTTATGCACACTTCGGTGACCGTTCAACTACTTGTTTCAATAGATTGTATAGGGGTTGAATATAAAAATCTGTAGATTTTACGTAAAGAATTAATTCCTTTTTTTAAACAAAAATAT
The DNA here is from genome assembly GCA_036971475.1 of Prosapia bicincta. NCBI lineage: Eukaryota > Metazoa > Arthropoda > Insecta > Hemiptera > Cercopidae > Prosapia > Prosapia bicincta. Next base: position 160,962,258 of record JBAIZL010000005.1, read on the forward strand.
GAACAAGTCTAAATGTAGACTTTCAGATCTAATCTGTTTAGAAGTAGTTTAATCTACATTGTTTTTATACTATGGCAGCTACTTCCAATGTAATAAATAAGTTATAATCTACAGATTTCACTAATCTATAGATTCTATGTTAATTTATGGTCATTGATTTCATTACTTGTAAATTTACTTTTATTATTTACTTTTAATATATAATCAGATAAGGATCATGATTAAGAGCGCTAATATTCAGAATTTATATCAGGAACTAGAGAATCAATTAAAAATTTTAGAAGAGAATCAACGGGAAGACTATAAATATTTATATCTAAATCGAGATGATTTACCAGTATTATTTTTCAGAATTAGATGATTCTGGCCAAATGGCGATTGTGTTGAGTAGAATAAAATGTTTCACTTGAACACAAACACATACAAAAAGTGTTAGGTTGCTGTTGCTCACTTATATTATCTACAAATGTAATGTTTTCAGTTATTTTATAAACAAAATTTTGCTTAAACTAGTTAACATTTAAACAGGTTTTTTCTTACATCCGTTGCATACATAATTGATAGATGTTTGAATAACAGAAATTCATAGAAATATCAACACATTTTTTGACAAGGAAGAACCCATAAAAACTAGTGGCTGTAACCTTTTGAGAGAGTGAGGCCAAATTATAGCTTTGCTATTTAAGAAAAGAACTGTACAATAAGGGGGGGCGAAAAAACTCACTTTTTTATTTCAAAGTTGTAATAGTATGCAAAAGTTATGAATTAGATAAAATAAAAGAAAAAAATATTATCAAAATTGGTTTACAACTTCTGGTTGCGTGTAGGCTCTAAAGCATGAAAAAATTACATTTTTGCATTATTTTTTATTATTTTTGAATTAGATGTTTTCGTAATGTAATAGTTTGTAATGCCTTCAAATAGAGCCTAAAACATTGTGTTTTAAAACTTGTAGTTTTTGTATTGTACATCTTGAAGTTTTTATATAAATTACACTTTTTTGTATTAACTTGGCAAAAAACCACTACTTACTGATTTTTTTTATATCTTTAGTATTCCTTTTTTTAATGTAATAGTTACAGTACATTTATTTTTGGACATAAGAATATTATGTTTTAATAAGGTGTGAATAAATGAAAAACTTCCAGTCAGGCGATGACCCCAATGCTATAGAAAAACAGTACCTACAAAAAGATAGGTCTATGACATAATGGGTGATAATATTAACAATGGGCGTGATACTTTATGACTTACTCTATATTTTAAAAGCTTAAATTTTCAAGTTACAGTATAGTTTTTAACAATAAACTTACTTGTATAAAAAAGAAAAAACAGGAGTTCTGAATAAATAGTCCATGTTAGGGAATTGTCCAGGAATCACTGTCAGGGAATTGAATCAGGGATTGAGTCACTGTCAATATGCGATTTGAATTTGTTGTCATTGATTTGTGTCAACAATGGAGGAGAAGATGATTAACAGTCCATCCAGTTAATCCTTTCTGAATATTCTTGCTCATTGAAGTTGATTTTTGGTGGCGTGAATGTTCATACTGTTTTCCTTCTTGCATCTATCTACTTTGACTTCAGAATTCTTCAGAATCCAATGTCCCTTATGTGATTTCTGTCATCTTGAGTCATGCTAACAGTAAGTGTTCTTGGTGGACAAAAAAAAAACCATTCCGTTTGATCAAAGGGTCGATAACATCAAGCAAAGGTTTTGGCAAATACCTGGTATTGTTTGGTAAACAAGTTTCGAGTCGTCTGTAAATTGTTTACATGTTTTGATAGTAAACCACATTGGCATGTATGATTTCAATCTAAACAAAACTAGTTCTTGAAGTTCAGGTGAATGGTTTTCTTTACTCCTGCAGAATCTGAGAGTTCTGTTTGTTTTTGTCAACCATCTTGAATGTGATAAGTGCCCAGGATACCGTACAACAAAATCTTCTTTACAGGTTCCTGATTTCATTGCCTTTGAATTATCAAGTAGGTATTGCTGATCTTTGCTAAACACATTTCTGTCTATCTGTGGGATCAGGCAATCAATTCTTTGGAAATTAACCACTGGCAGTGTTTGGCAGCAATCTGACTTTTCACCGATTGGACCATTAGAAGTATTAGGCCTCGTTGTCTTGCCATGCAGATGCTCAAACATGTGGCGGAATGGCAACTCATTGAAATGGAGGAGGCAGATTGCCCATAGCAAAGGTTTCCTTAAATAAATTTCAACTCGGCGAACCAGACCGCTTGTTCAATTGTATTGACAGCAGTACCATCACATCCGATGACAGTTAAATTTTAAAGAGAAATATCAAGCAGGTAAGAAATTACAGACTTGACAATATCTTTAGAGCTTCCAGAATTTGGAGTATCGTGGCTAATGTAGAATGACCAGAGTTCTTGAATCAGCGAGTAATTCTCTTCCAGTAAATAGGTTAGAATATATTGGGTTTATGCAACTTTAAAATTTTAGTGTAGTATTTGTAGTTGACATCACAGCAAAGTTACCAACTATCCACTTTCAGAATCAAACTATTCTGTAGGTCAATTTCAGTAGTGAATTTTTGATGATGTTGCTAAGACAGCCAAACCAATAAACATTACACACCAATTTATAATGACGCAAGACTAGCATTCACATGTATCCTTAGCTTACTGAGTGCGTGAAATATTCCCCAAGCCAGCCTTAGGGGCTTTGGGTGAACTATTACATTCATCCTGGTGAAAACAGCCCCATCCAACACTGTCCTCGATGGTGGTTTCCATTATAACATACCACACTCCAATAGAAAAAAATATATATATTGTCAAACAATAAAAATATAAATTATGAATACAAAAATTAAAATATATAATTTTAATATTGAAAAAGTTTACACAAAATACATTCAGAATATACATTATGATTACAAGGAATGAAATGTATAATTTCAATAATATTAAAAACTGAAACAAAATTTACAAATAAGATTTGATTGCATTCTCTCTCCCCCCTCCCTCAACATTAGAATAATTTGAAGAAAATATTATACATACAAAGTAAGTAGGTTGGCGAACATTAAGTTCTCGTGACTTTAAACCAATGTACAATATTTATGGCTGGCAGCTCAGCAGCATCAGCAATTACCCACTATCATTATGTAACTACTCTGTAGGTCAATTCTAGTATTGAATCTTTTATAACGTTGCTGTGAGAGTCAAACTATAAATATAACACACCAATTTAAAGTTATGCAAGACCAGCATTTGCAAGTATCCTTCCTTATTTTGCTGTTTGAGAGAAATATTTTCTAATCCAGCCTTATGCGCTTTGGGTGAACTATTATATTCACCCTACTGAAAACAGCTCCTACCAACGCTTCCTTCGATGGCGGTCATTCCACTAAAATATACCATTTCCCAATCAAAATGGTTAACAAACTCACCCACACAATCATACGCAACATTATAATAAATCTATGAGGAATATACCCTAGCCCAAAAGAAGATTAAATATTGTTCTACTTGAAGATGTAGGGAGTACTATCTTAGACTTCACAAGGTCTAAAATAATCCTCACAATTTTCATTTTCACATTAAATCAATATTTGTTCTTACTTTACTGTGAGCGGATATTTCTCCAGTGAAGGAGAAAAATGGTCAGGAAGCTGCAGCATCTAGTCTATAACTATTATCTCAGTTGGTGTTGGTGCTGCTCCCTGTCCTTCAGGCGCTTTGGGTGGTGCTGCTACATGAATACCACAAAGGCCGCCATTTCAGCTGTGATTACATCTAGAGGGCAGAGTAACTGGTAAAGATCTTCCTCAGAGAAAGTATGTGTATGATAACTCTGCTATCTAATATACGTAGCTGATAGGACAATCCTGTCCCCTATCCAGAGTCGTGTAGCAAAACCATGAGTCAGTCAACCTAGCCTTCATCTTAAGTACCTCTCTGTAATAGAGACAACACTATATAGTATTTGTGTAAATCAATGATGAAATGTTATGTTTGAACATGTAAGGGATAAAAAATGTATTATTACAGCAATAATAAAATATATTAATATATGACTTTAAGTGTTCTTCTCCCTATGATGTCAAAGAATTTGATTAAAATAAGACATGTTGAATAAAATAGGCCACGGTGTTAATTATATAAGTACAAAGTATTTATTGAGATCTCAATAGATAAATAAATTATGAAATCAGGAATAATATAGACAAAATAAAATCTACTGTAATTTTTATGTTGATAACTAACAATAAACTAACCTTGCAATATATTGTCAAAACATTTTAATAGAAATCATCATGATAATGTCGATATAATATGTAAAACATTACATATTTCTAATTAAAAAAGTAAAACTATATTAAGCTCTCAAAAAAATAATAAATAAATACAATATGAAAAGAGACATAATGTAACTGAAATGGAGTAAAATGTTGATAACTAACATTAGAGCAAGACGTTATTTAAAATTTTTAATTAAAAATAATTTCAAGTGGAAATATTTAGTAAAACAAAAACATTTTTGAAATAACAGTTGAGAAATGGAAATACTAAATGCCAATATCGCAACAATATTTTTCAGCTCAGGTAGATTTCTCTGTATAATGACCCTCATGTCTTCTTGGCTCATCAAGTCAAAGTCGTACACTGGAATCGCCATCTCTCACAGATTACATACTGTCACTAATTATACCAACAAGACTATAATCATATATTCTCCCCACTGCTACCAAGCATCCAGTTCCCTGCCGCCACGTTTCAATGTTTCAGGTATACAGCGATGAGTTTATCAAACATAAATTATGAACGATGAACTTGTACTGTAGGCATTCTGCACACGCTACAGGTTTCAAGGCTAACTGAACGAAGTTAACAGGCAATCAAATGTACACAGTAGGAAAGCAACTTGCACTTCTACACAACAAATCTTGCAAGCCATACAAAGGTTCTCGCTAGGTTGCATTGAATTAATATTATCACCGTCATCTTCATCTACATTATCGATTTCCATCTCTTCTCTTATAGATTTTTTCACCACTAAATATTTCCATTTCCGAAACCATAAAACGTGTTCCCTCAACGGGTTGTCAGCAGGTTGCCAATACTAGAGACCTCCCCGCAAGAAAAACATAGAGTTTGATCTTCTTTACCTATGTAGAAAAATCCGACTTTGCTGTGATTCGTGGGATTCATAATTTCATTTGGCACACCCTTCCAAGTATAAAACACTCGTAATTTGAAATAGGCTAGAGAAAAACATTGTAAACGTTGGGTTCTCAACTGTAAGAGAGGGGGCCCAGAAGAAAACGCCAAGCATTGCTAGTTGTGAAATGACTGACAATCTTGACTCTTTAATTCTTATAGACTTGTTCTCTGTGTCTCATACAGGGTCTCATATTGAAACCATCATCAATATACCAACATTGCAATTCTGGAAAAGCTCCATCCAACGCTACTTCCTGTGACCTATGAAGTTTATAAAATTTGGTGGGATTGTTTAACATATTCCCAGGATGGTTCGTGTGAGGTTTGGTGTAAATACGTTCACAGGGCTCCGCCCCGGAGGCTTAGGATGGTTCAAAAACTGATGTATGTATCTTATGAACGCCTAAACCACTGAACTTAAGTTAATGAAATTTGGAGGGATTGTTTAACATATTCCCAGGATTGTTAAAATGTATATCTATATTATCATATAGAAAATAATTTTAAAAAATTAGAAACAATATTTAAGAATAAAAATACATTATTAATTATGTTAAACGCTTTATAATTATATTTAAAAAGTACTTAACTAAGTGAATAATTAATGGCTTACTTGCTGACGCTTTTCAAAACATTCGTTCCTTTTACGAAGCTAACCCTCTACTGTTTATAATTGCTAAATTCTATGTACAAGTATTGCTATCACACTTATTGATAATAAAAGTTGGATCTCCGACATTATTATTGGGAAATTTGAATCAACCAAAGCAGTTTAACGGTGCCAAAATAACCACAAAAAAACTGACACCCAACTTGATTTGGGGAGAAATCAGAGGTGGAAAGTTTAAAAGAGAAATGGTCTTATTAATTTAATGAATACCGATGATTTCATCAGATCTACCTATTGATTTTAAACGACTACAATTTCCTTTGCGACTTGCATTCGCAATAACCATAAACAAGGCACAAGGACAATTATAGACCATTGCTGGATTGAATTTGGAACATTTGAGCTTTTACCACGGATAATTATATGTAGTGTTCTCACGTCAGTCAGTCAGTCAGAGAAGGAGGGGGTTTGGTGGCCCCCGAGGTTATGCAGCGTCTGTCACGCGACACTGGCTGCGGGTAGGAATATGGGAACAGGGCTTATTGGTTCGGGCTGGATCTGAGGAGAGGTTTCTGAAAGGCAGGACGTTATAGTGGGTGGGACGGATCAGGTTTTAATGCTGGGGGACAACGTTTATTATTTATGTGGGACTGGGCTGAACGACTTTCTTTTCTTTTTTTTTTTTTTTTTTTTTTTTCACATGACATAATACATTTTTGCACATGTGTTTACATGTGTGTGAAGGTGTTGTGACATATGAGTGTAGTAATGTGTAATAATTTAACATAAAGAAATTGAGTTAGGCGGAGGTGATAGTGCGTTTAAGATTGTTGTTATGGAGGGTCTAGAAGGATTCTAGGACGGGGGCCGTAGATGGGAGGGGGTCCAGACATATCGCTGATGTTCCGGATATGAGGGTAGCTGGAGCTTTTGGCAGTACCGAAGAGCTTTGAGGAGAGGGAATCTGATAGGGTGGGGGCGTGGAAGGAATGACGGATATTTAGATTTGTGAGAAAGAAGGGGGAGTCGGAGATGAACCTCCGCGATCGTACCTGGAAGGCTTCGAGACGTTGCCTGGAAGTTTTGGTGCAAAGAGGCCACCAGACTGGTGCGGCGTAGGTTATGACAGGACGGATGAGCATGAGGTAGATGAGGTATTTGACTTTGAGAGGTAGAGGACTCTGGCGGGACAGGAGGGGGGATAGTTTATAGCGGATTGCTATCCCTTTGGGTAGGACGGAGTTGACGTGATGGGTGAAGGAAAGTCCCTTGTCGAAGACGACGCCAAGGTACTTGACTGAGGACCTCCATGCAATGGACTCCCCATCGAGGGTGATGGCTCCGGTCTGTGGTCGCTTTTTCCTGGTGAAGCAAATGGCTTCAGATTTTGCTGCGTTGACCACTATTCTCCATTTACGGAGCCATGGCGATAGGGCGTCCAGTTGCATTTGGATGGTCCTGGAGGTTTTAAGTACGCTCCAGGAGCTGCAAAAGAACATGGCGTCATCCGCATACAATGACAGGGATACGCCAGGTAGGAGAGGAATATCGTTTGTGAACAGGAGGTAAAGGAGGGGACCCAGTACAGATCCCTGCAGCACGCCGGCAGAGATCGGCCTGGAGGAGGAAAGGTGGCCTTCGACAGAAACCGTAAAGTTTCTGTCTGAAAGGTAGGACCTGAGGAGGAATACGATGGGAGGAGGAAGGGCTGGTGGCCAATTTGTAAAGGAGTCCGGGATGCCAGACACGGTCGAAGGCCTTACTGACATCGAGGAAGACCGCAGTGGTGGACTGTCTCTTGTTGAAGGCATCCACTACCGCATTTGTGACTCGCAACAACTGCTGAGTAGTGGAGTGCTCTCTCCGGAAGCCGAATTGCTCCTGTCGAATGACGCCATCCAGAACAGGAAAGATGTGGTGGTGGAGGAGTCTTTCGAAGAGCTTGGATATGATCGGGAGAAGGGAGATAGGTCGGAAGCTGTCAGGATTGTGTCGAGGTTTACGTGGTTTTAGGATAAGGATGACTTTCGCTGTTTTCCAGCAGGAGGGGAAGTGATGAAGGCGGATGGAAGAGTTGAAGATGTGGTGAAGGTAAGAGATGAGGAGAGGTTGGGAGTGTTTTAGGGCGATGGAGTTAATGGAGTCAAGGCCGGGTGCCTTCTTAGGTTTCAGCTTCTGGATGGCATCAATGATGTCCCGCCTGGTGAACCGAAGATCCCCAGGCTCCGGCTTTTGGCCAAAGTAACCTTGGAGATATTCCTCCACCAGGGTGGAGTGAGAGCGATCTTCGATTCCCGGATGAGGAGAGAACTGCAGTTCCAGTGAGTCAGCAAAGACCTCGGCCTTGTCAGACGGAGAGTATACCAGGCCACTCCCTCCACGGAGTGGGTGGTTTAGCCTCTTTTCCCGCAAGAGCTGACGGGATGCTTTCCACACTGATCCATCCGAGACGTCCAGGGAGTCCAGATAGGCCTGCCATGAGTCGGTGGAATGACATTAAAGAAGCGCCTTGACCAAGCGGATCTGCGCGTTGAATTGCCTCTTGACCGTCGGACATCGCGTGAGCTGCTAGGAGTGTCTAAGGCGGCGTTTCTTTGCGATTTCGACCAGGATGTGAGCGGGAAGAGAAGACCTCCGGGAGGAAGATCTTACGGGGGAGGAGTTTTTTGATATGACGGAGGATAGGACGACCTGGACCAGGTGGGAGAGGTTGTCGAGTTCGTCGGGGGAGGATATGGGTGGGAGATCTGTGGGGAGTAACCGTGAGACATCCTGATGGAAGTCTCTCCAGTTGACTCTCCACAGCGGAGTGGGAGGAGAGTGGATGGTGGAGTTTGAGATGGAGATTAGGATAGGGTTGTGGTCGGAAGAGAGGTCGTTGATGGTTGAAACGGAGACTGGAGAATGAAAGTAATTGGTTATGGCGATGTCGAGGACGTCGGGTAAATGAGAGGGATTTGAGGGGATGTGAGTGGGTTCACTGGGTCCTAGGATGGAGATAGAGGGATTTGAAATGGCGAACTGAAAGAGTTTTTTCCCGGAGGTGTTTGTGGTGTGACTGTTCCAGGAATGATGCTTGGCGTTTAGGTCCCCAGCGATGAGGACCTGGTTTGGGGTAAGGAGGAGACTGGTAAGATCGGCGGAAGAGAGATGGGATGTAGGAGGCGTGTAGGTGGAGATGATGGTGGTGGTGATGTTGTTGATCGAAACCGCAAACGCTGTGTTCTCGATGGTGGAGGTTTTGACAGCTACTCGTTGATGCGATACCCGACGGTGAACGAGAACGGCAGTTCCGCCTGATGAATGCGCCCCTGGAGCAAGCAGTCTATCGGTCCTGTGGACTGCGTAGGATGGCAGTGAGAAAGGTAGGAGGTGGTTAAGGTGGGTCTCGGAGATGAGGGCGTTGTCGATATTGTACTCAGTCAGAAGAGCTTGGAGTTCAGCTCTCCTACGGCCAAGACCACAGGCGTTCCATGCCAAAACACGAAACTCACTGGCCATGACCGAGGAGAACATTAGTGACGGACGTGAGGATGATGGTGAGGAGGGATTGAACGTCTCTAGCCTGGAGAAGCTGTGGAATGAGGTCTTGGATGAATTTTGCTAGAGCGGCGTTTGAAAGGACTGGAGGAGGAGTGGAGGAGGTGTTTTCGGCAGGTGGAGGCGGGATAGTAGCCGGTGGGGATTGTGGATTTGATGCTGACGGCGCTGGGTTAACGGGTGAAGCTGTAGGTCCTGTTACAGGCCTCGGTGCTGGTGGTGCCGAGGGTCCTCTTGTAGGCTTCGGCGCTGGAGTCGATGAGGTGGCGGAGACTGCGGAGGAGAATGACCTCTGAAGTGGCTTTGGAGGAGGCGCTGGTTACAAGGCCAGAGCTGGAAAGGCCGTCGGGTCCGGAGGAGCGGCTGAGGTAGATGGCGCTGGGGTTGCTTTTGACCCTGGTCGTCTGAGTGCTGTGGTGCGAAGAACCGCCGATTGCTCTCGAGTGCGCTGTCGCTGCAGCAGTACTTTATAATGCGGGCATCCTCTATAGTTGGCCGTGTGCTCGCCTCCGCAAATGCAGCACTTGGGGGCGTCGAGGGGTTGCTTGGTGCATTGCCCTATCTCGTGGTGTTTGCCGCACTTGACACAGCGAGGCGAGAGGTGGCAGTTCAAGGAACTATGCCCGTACCTCTGGCAGGCGAAGCATTGGGAAATGCCAGGGCGGGAGGTGAAAGTTTCCACTTGCACCCTCAAAAAGAACATTGAGGACAGTTTATAGATGTTCATAAACTGCCCTTCTCTTTTTAGCTTGACCAGGAACACATTCACTGGCCGTTTGTCTTTTGTCAGGAGGGGGGTGACGTGATTTACTATGAAACCGTGGCTTTCTAGTTCTAGTTTTATGTCCGAGACGTCGGTGGAGTAGGGGATGCCCCTGATCACGACCTTCAGCTCCCGATCTTCTGGGAGGCTGAAAGTGTGATATTCTATTTTAAGATGGTGGAGACCTTTTTGAAGGGCCCTGAAGTCGGCTACGGACGCAGGAAACACTTTCATTAATGTTCCTTGACATTTTACGTCAAGGGGCACGTTGATTAAAGATTGAAGGTGTCTGGCAGTCGCCAGCCAGTTTGCTGAGGGAGCTTTAAAAATTAGAGGTGGGATCTTTTGCGAAATCGCAGGTGCGACTCGTGGGGTGTTTGCTTGGCCTGTAGGGCGATTTTCCGCGTTTGCGTCAGAGTCTGAAGACTCGTCCTCAGCTGCGGAGTCTATTGTGGGGAGTGCTCTTGACCTGGGACGTTTAAGCCCTGAATTTGTGACTGGCTCTGAATTTGAGTCTGAGAAATATGTAGATCTTTTACGGCGGCGGGGTTGGATCGACCAGCCAGACTGGTCGGATGTGACATCCATATCTGAGTTGTTAGACATTTAATGCATTAAGATTTAATTTATATTGAGAATTTTATAAGTAATAGTAATATATAGGCACAAGGGGCGCGAACTATCGCAGTTTATAAGATTGGGGGGGGGGAACACTGGAAAAAACGTCACTTGTCGTAGGGCACACTGCGAACTATCGCTAGTTTATGCTTAAACACTAAGTAATTATAAATATAATAGTTTAATAAAGACGCACTATATGTATAATAATAAGCACTTTCAATTTTAAACAATTTCAAAAAAATTATTTGAAATTTGTTTGAAAACTTCTAAAGATATTGGTTAAAACACAGTCACTACTAGCACAAAGAATACTAAATTTCATATATCTGAAATTGCGCGGCTAACTTTTTCACCGTTCTCCCTAACGTCGTTGGCGCTCACACGTTAAGAAAAACACAAAGGCTGTGACGTCACGGCTCAACGCGGGAACTTCACTGTGCACTACCGAACAACATGACGGCACAAGCTGGACTGTTTGAGTCTAATGAAATTTTGCCCTCTAGCATTTCAGTAAATGAAACATCAATATTAAATGTTTGATTTGCTTTTCTTATTGCACAAATTATGATTTCGAGCTAGCATATATATATATATATATATATATATATATATATATATATATATATATATATATATATATATATATATTTGCCAATATCGATTACGTTTAGAAAGAGAAATAATTACTTTTAGTTTAATTATTTAATTATAATAAATGCTATACATAAAGAAAATATTGTTGGAGTTCGAGAACATACAAATTTGTCTCTAGTTAAAATAAAAACTTCTCTGCGGCCATTTAAGGTAATATAATATTGACGATTTCTAAGCATTTGTCCCTACGTTTTGTACTAAGGAATTTTATCTCGGCAACTTGCAACAGCTGTTTATTACTACTAGCTACTACAGTACCAGAATAGGTTTTTTAGGTTAATTGTTATTAGTGTGTAGAACAGGTACTCGTATTTGTATTATTTAGTTGTTTTGTTTTGAGTTATAGTATCTATTGTTTTATGTTATTAAATTGATTCAACGTTTTACTTCAAATATAAAAATAACTAAGCCATTCAGATTCATCAAGAAATTGATTGCAATAGTTGTAAGTTTAACTTTAGGTAAATGGAACTGCTTTACATTTCTTTACGAAATGAATAGAAAAAATGTGTTTTTTGTGGTTTAGAAGTTTATTTATTGTTCACCTGGACACAGGGCATATAAATTTATTTTCATGGGTGAATTGAAAATCGCGAATTCTCAGTATTTTGTGGCTCAAAAACTAATCTTCATCAAGCTCAGACTTGCTCTTACCCAATAAAAGAACTTAGTTCAGCTCCAATTGATCAAGATTATTGTCATAGTTTCATGAAATATTTGACATACTGCAGTCCTCCCTCTAATGACGATCTTCATGTGTCTAAATTATGAATACTGGTAGCCCTAACCAATATTAAACAATTAAAATCACTGTATGCTCTATTACAGTCCAATTAGTTTAAAATAGAAGCTTTGTTGTGTAAGTAACAAGATAGAAACACTTTTCAACACATAGTATGAAAACAGACAACTTCAAACATATGTGTTTTGTGTACTAAGTATAGTAAAGACCATTGACAAAGGTCGCTAATAGGTTAGCACCTGAACTGAAGTTGAAACCTATAACAGGTTTAAGAATTAGTCAGTAAAATACTAGTTATTACTAAATTTACTTGAAATGATCTAATAAATTGTTATTTCTAAAAACACTAGGCAATTATTAATCACTTAAACAATAGTTTATGACTATCTGAACTTTAAATTGAGTAAATTTGTTAAAACTTACTGAGACAGAACGTTTTCGATCGCTATGTGGCGATCTTCATCAGTGTCTTCTGTTTGCAGATGTCGGGTCAAGCAGTGACGGTTTTAAAGGCAGGTTTTCGATAGTTCATAGTATCAAAGAGTATTTGTGATTTGTATTGTGTTTGTTCGTTTAATATGTTTGTCTTTGTGTTTTTGTGTGTCTGTAAATTTCATAATGTTCTAGTGTGTTGAGATGTGGTCCGTTTTTGTTGATGTGTAGGATTTCTAGGTTATGGTAAATGTCTGTGTATTTGTGTCCTGTTTTTTTTTATGTGATTGTAAAATGTTGAGTTGGTGTTCTGTTTGTATTCCTCGGCTCTTTGCTTAAAGCTGCGACCTGTTTGTCCAATGTAGAATTTGTTACATTCGTCGCAGTTCAGTTTGTATACACCTGGTGCTTGTAGTTTATCTTTGTTGTTGGTGTCGTGTTGTATTTTGTATTGTAGCTTGTTATTAGTTTTGTACGCTATTTTGTATCCTATTTTTTGAAATTTGCAGGCTATTTTGTTTTTTTGTTTTGTTTATGTATGGTAATGTGATGTATTTGTTTCCCTGCCTGTAGTGTTAATTTTAGTGTTTTTTTTTGTATTTTGTACCATAGTTTGTCTATTATTGTGGTCTTGTATCCATTTGTGCATGATAAATATTTAATTGTGTTTAGTTCTTTGTTTATGTTTTCGGTGGTCATTGGGACTTCTTTAAGTCTATGGAGCTTGGATCTGAAGGCAGCGTGTTTGTTTCGGATAGGGAGGTTTGAGGTGTTGTGGATAATTGTGTCTGTCGTTATGGGTTTCCTGTAAATGTTGAAGCTTTTTTTTGCGTGTGGCTTTTTGTTATGGTTAGGTAGAGGAAGTTTAGAGTTAGGTTGGTTTCAATTTCTGAAGTGAAGTGGAGTTTTGGGTGTGTTTTATTAGTGTAGGTGAGGAATTTTTCGCATTAACGGGAGTTGCCTCCATATAGTGTTATGATATCATCGACGTATCTGTGTCAGTAAATGATTTTGTGTCATTCAGCTTGTCAACAGCTTGAAATGTAGTAAAGTGGGTGGTGCAACCCTCCCAAAGGCATAAGGAAAATGGGTCCAGCCTCAATATACCCAGCTGCTACTATTGTTGCTGGCCAGTAATGTGAGTTATATGAATGTCCTGGAACTATCTAATGTCATCTGACATCATTTGCCTTTTCATTATTTTTGCGTTTACAAGGAGATATCCTCAATAAACGGATGACCTCCTCATTACATTTATCCCACAAACTGAGGGCTCTGACTAAATATCACAGTAAAGTTTTAACCCATTGATTTGCCCTGAATTTTTTTAAAGTCAACTTAGGCCACAAATCGACTATTCTCCATACTGAATTGTGTTATAAAGATACATTTGCCTAAGCCTAGATTTATAAATAGTTATAACCTTTGTTCGTCACTCAAAAGTCTAGGAACATTTTTTCACTCACTCGTCTCATTTGCAAATTATTGGTTGAAATGGCAAAATCTACTTTATTTAAAAATAACGCAAAATAATGATGGGTGTGCAATTGAACTGGATAACCAATACAATAAAATGACAATAATTAAATGAATTTATTTCAGATTTTGAGAGGTTAAAACAGACTTCAATAGATTTCATGTTTGTAAGAAAAAATTTTATTGCAAATTCTCAAATAAATATCAAACTCAACCTATGGTTTAAAAACTTTTAAGTAATAAAAGCTGTTACAAATCTCTATAGTTTTAACCAAACAAACAATTATTTCTCTATAATACTTGATATGGACAGACTATTTTCAAAAATTTTAAGAAAATTTTATTCACAAGCTTGAAATTGGTCAAAGACTTTAATATTATATTTACACTCTTGAAATTGTGCCATTGATTTTATTGTAACAGATATTAAATGATGACTAATTAATTTACAGCAAAAATAATTAGGCAGGGCGTAAGCTGAGATGAATGCGGCGCAGTGCACGCAACGCAACACACGGCAGAAAACTGTGCCGTCATATTTCCTAATGGATCCGCGTAGGCTGAGGCTCATGCATGTTAGTGTGGCACACGCATGGGTCGGCATGTTACAGTTTGTAGCACCGACACAGATTTGACGACACACACCACGCAACTAGGGATCCAAGATCTCGTTAAATGACAGTTTGACTCAGCTAGTAATGGAAAAACACTCAACAGTAGCTCACATATTGTACCTAAATCTTTTATTTTTAAAATCTTTAATACCACACATGTTTTGACAATTAATTTGTCTTATTCAGTAATGGACAAACACTCAACAGTGGTTACATGTTTACTTAACTCTCATATTTTTAAAATTTCGAATGCCACACATGTTTCAACATATATGGTCGATATAGGTTTATATAGTCAGTAATAGACAAACACTGATCCTTAGTTTACATATTGTATTTAGCTTTTATATTTTTAAAATGTCTAATAACTCTGTGCGAGTTACATGTGCTATACGATGTGAATCATGAAGGTTATAACCAAAAAACATATAAAGACTCTTTGTGGGCTAACATAGCTATGTCTGTGTTTCGTTTTTCATATATTCACTCTGCCACAGAACCAATTCCTCAATTTCCATATCGAATTCAAATGAGTTGGTATCGGTATCTTCCATTTTCAAGGCAAAAATGGCATGCGTGTGCCGTGTGCTACGTCTCAGCATGCGCTGGTAAAAAAATCTTGTGTTGCGTGTGCTGCGCCGCATGCGTTTCAGCTTACGCCCTGCCTTAATATTTGCTATACAATTTATATATAAAGCAGTCTTTTGATTACTTAAATATGTACATATTTTGTAAACAATATTTATTTGAAAATAAACGTAAGCTGATACACACTTATAATATATTTTTTTTTACAAAACTGACATTAATTTTTAGAAATAAAATATTATAAACTATAATTCTAAATACTTATACATAAATCTGTGGCTTGGTCCAAAAAGAAGCAGAATTTTTTAGTTTTGGGTTTTTATGCCCGTTTAACAGATAAAGACAAAGTGGGTGAATTGGTGAAATTAACTTAACTAGGGTCATAAAAATATGACTAATTATTATTTTCTTGCCCAACTTCAGTTGTAATTATTAAATACAACCAATATGGTCAATATAAAAGTCTAGTTTGGTGTGTTAAGTTTTTATTTTAATGTGGATAATTTTTTAAAAATATTATTATTTTGAATTTATGTATGATTTTTGTTCAATAAAATAATAAAATTCATAAAAAATAAAAAAATCTTTCATAGTACTTGAAAATATGTAATTTCTATTGTGATAGGGTTTGAACCATAGTGAAGTTAAATAAAGTTCATAATTTGTTTAGAATAAGAAGTTCCAATGGTACAGAGAATTATAAATGTTTATTTAAATAAAAATAAAACCTAATGGCAACTATTTAATATTTATATTGTTAAATTATCAAACACTAAAATAAAATGTTGATTCACAGTAACTTTGTAAAATTACAGATTTTTCTA
Source organism: Prosapia bicincta (assembly GCA_036971475.1). NCBI lineage: Eukaryota > Metazoa > Arthropoda > Insecta > Hemiptera > Cercopidae > Prosapia > Prosapia bicincta. Next base: position 160,978,321 of record JBAIZL010000005.1, read on the forward strand.
TACTGTATTTTAATTCATAAAATTATTAAATGATTAATATATAGAGAAAAAACAAATATTCATAAATAATTATTTTATGATTATGTAGAAGAACTATAGTAACTTATTGTACTAATGTATTTCTAAACTATCATTTGATTTACAAATTATAATATAGTAAATTGAAACAGTGGCTTAGAAACATGCTAGCACAGTAAGTTGCTATATTTTTTTCATGAAGGAAACAAACATTTGTAAATATAATCAGTGAAATCAAGGTAATTACAACATGATTAGAATTTTAAAAATAGGTGTAATTTAAAAAAGTAATAAAAATTGATAAGCAAAATGAAAAATATAAATATATATAATAATATGAAATTATTTTCTTTAGGTATAAACATATGTATACCAATATACTTTTAAAAATAACAGACATAATACAAAGTTATAGTAATATTTACATAATATTCAATGTTTAAATAACAATTGATTGTTTAAATTGCAAACAACTGTTTACACAATAGCTGATAGGAAATAAACCACCTTGTATCACAGTTAATCTTATACTAATATTGTAACTGAAAGTTTATTCAATGACATCTTACTTACTTCTTCGTGCAGGCGTCCAGCTTAACTATAGCCGATGGCCCGATGTCCACGATATATATATGATGCTATGGCCCACAGGTTCTTCTTAACTAGAATATCTTGCCACTTTGTCACAATTGGTCTGAGGATGTCTCTTGTAGGTAATGGGTTAGGGCAGTTCAGCAGGATGTGTTCAATTGTTTCACTCTCCACACCACAAGGTGCACACAACGGAGACTCTGTGAGATTAAAACGAAATACGTACGCCTGTATCACCAGATGGCCGGTTCTTGCTCTGGTAGCAAAACATGCTGTTGATCGTCGTACTTCCCTATATTTGTCCTCGACTGGTGGTTCTGGTTGGAGCTGGTAAAGGTGTCGACCGGTAGACTCTTTTTCCCAATTTTCACACCAAAGTTTTCAGAAAACTTCCCTGCTTACACTTTTGCAATGTAGCAGGGAGTGTTTGCCTTCATCCGTAGGTCCCATGGTTGAGGCTATTTTTGCAATTTTGTCAGCCTTTTCGTTTTCCAGGGGTTTGCAGGTACCCATTGAAGAGTTAATTCCTTCCCGCAGTCCTCTAGTTCTAGGATGGTTTTTCTTATTTCTGATATTCGAAACGAGTATGAACTTGTAGAATTACTTAACAATGACTGAAGGGCGGCTTTCGAATCCGATAGGATGCATATTTTTGAATTGCCCTTTAAATGCATTAAGACATCAATTACATCATGCCATCACCAAAATTCATGTCACCCACATTGAATGTGTTTACTTGTATTTACAACATCTTTAATGGTTAGCAAAATATAAAACACAAATGTCCATGTATTTTTAACCGACTTCACAAAAAGAGGAGGTTCTGTATTCGATCTATATGTTTTTTCCTGTTTGTTCCATGATCACTTTGGAAGTATTCAACTGATCATAGTGATTTTGTTTGCAAATGAAAGAGGAAACCTTCTCCTTTGTTTGAAAACAATAATATGCTATTTTAAATATTTTTTAATTTTTATAATTTTTTAAAAATAAGGATTATGATTCTTGCCACTTGAAGTTTCATGATTTAATGTTTTGGCAGATTTGTAAGACAGTTCATCTCTGAATGTTATAATTGCCATTCCTGTTAATAAAACAATAAGCTGATACATCCTAAAATATGAATTCCTTTCTCAGTAGTTTTATCCATCTATAAGTTATTTGTGTCAAATATATCAAATATACTACATTCTCTACTGCAGTGGTTCTCAACCGGTGGTACGCGGGGACATTTCAGGTGGTACGCAGTCATATATTAATAATAACAATATAAAACTGTTACGATGCAACATTTCCGCGTTAAGAATACAATTCCTCCGTCTGTGTTGTACATATAATAGTGGCAGTTTGACGCTGACCTTGCCGCTACACAAACAACCCGAGTGACTCAATTCCTTCTCCCACTCCTCACCCCCCCCCCCCCCCCGCCACTAATCACGATCACAACCATCCCACCCCGTCAGTTTTGTTTTGACAGTGGCATGAGATGGTGTCACGTTCTTTTGTGTTACTTTCTCACCCAGTAGTTTCATTCTGATGGCAATGTTAGCTGTTTTTCGATTGTGTTTCATGAAGTGAAGTTTAATTTTAGTTTTTAGTAGTAATTCAGCATAGTTTTTAGTGGACATAATGAAGCGATATTTGACTAACCCCTCCACCTCTAAGGACAGTTAAAAGAAGATTAAACCTCAGCCAAATCGTAAGTACGATGCAGCGTATTTACAGTTAGGATTTATAGTAAAGCCTGGCACAGAAAATAACGATAATCCTATTCCACAATGTGTTGTATGTTCAGAAACACCTTCAAATCAGAGTATGAAGCCTTCCTTACTAAAGCGGCACTAGACTACTAAGCATCCCGATTTGGTTGACAAACCTATTGAATTTTTTCAAAGAAAATCTGAATTGTGTAAGAGAGAAAATCACTGCATGGCAAAATTTGTAAATATAGACGAAAAACTGGTCAAAGCATCGTACCTTGCCAGTTATAGAATAGCTAAAGAAGGGAAGCCTCATACAATTGGCGAAACACTTTTACTTCCGGTCGCTAAGGATATGGTAGAGGCAGTATTAGGCGAAAAGGCAGCAAAGGAAATCGAGAAAATTCCGTTGTCCAATGACACAGTAAAGAGGCGAATTCTTGAGATGTCTTCGAATATTGAAGAACAGCTTTTACTTCTACTGGGCGAGTGTAATTTTATTTTGCAATGCAAGTAGACAAAAGCACAAACATAGCAAATATGGCGCAGCTTCTCGTATTCATACGTTTTGATTATCAAAGTGAAGTAAAGGAAGAATTTTTATTTTGGAAACCTCTTGAATCAAACACTAAAGCTGAGGACATATGTAATGTCATAAATTAGTACATTATGAAAGCGGGAATATCATGGTCTAAATGTGTTGGTTTGTGCACGGACGGAGCAAAAGCTATGTCGGGACATTTCAGTGGATTAGGAGCAAGAATAAAAAAAGTTGTTCCAGAATGCCAAAGTACTCACTGCGTTATTCACCGAGAAGCTTTGGCTTCCAATGTTATGGCTGCCAACCTTAAGTCTGTTTTAACGGATAGCGTGAAGGTCATTAATTTTATTAAGGCCAGGGCTCTTATTCACGGCTTTTCTCTTTGATGTGTGAAGATATGGGTGCAAAATATCAAACTCTCCTCCTACATACCGAGGTTAGATGGTTGTCACGAGGCAAGATCCTTCCTAACTCGTCTATTTGAACTGAGGTCAGAAGTCTTTAGGTTTTTAAGTGAACAAAATAATGACATGAAACATTTGTTCAATGATGAAGAATGGCTATCACTATTGGCGTATTTGGCTGATATTTTTGATAGGCTTAATATCTTGAACATGGGGCTTCAAGGGCCGAGTACAACAGCGTTCACTACCAACGATAAAATATCATCCTTCAAGAAAACGTTTTTTCTGTTTCGCTCTCAAGCACAGGACCAGGATTTCTCTGCATTCCCTACTCTTGCTGCATTTTTGGAAGAAAATGATATTTTTCTGAAGCCAGAAGTGACTGATGATATCACTAGTCATATGGAAACCCTTCAAACGAGTTTTGATAAATATTTTAATCAAGATTTTTCTAAATATGAGTGGATTAGAAATCCATTTTCAGGGGAATTTCCTAGTTACTCAAAAGAGTGTTTCATCGACCTTACAAGTAACAGCTCAATGAAAGATTCGTTTAAAGACAAATCTTTAATAGACTTTTGGATGGGGACAAAAACTGAATACCCATCAGTGTTCAAGCAAGCAATAATCTTTTTACTTCCATTTGTAACCTCGTACTTATGTGAATCGGGCTTTTCAGAACTGCTGTACATAAAAAATAAATACAGAAACCGCATTAATGTTGAAGAGGACTTAAGAATCAAGTTGAGTTCAATCGACCCAGATATAGAAAATTTGGTCAAGGACAAACAACAACAACGAGCTCATTAGGATCTGTTTAAATTTAAATGACTGTTTTCAATGAAGTAATTTGAGATTGTTTTTAATGTAAGATACATTTCATTTTGTATCTAAGTAAATTCTATGTACATACATACAGTTGTAGAATGCATTTTTATTTTCCTAAACATGACCAAATGTAAATTATATATAATTATTTATAAAAATAAAAATATATATAAATATAAGGTTGTACGTCAAAATATCTGAAAATTTCAAGAGGTACGTGGTTACTAAAAGGTTGAGAACCCCTGCTCTACTGCATAACTTTTGTGGCTTGTATTGTTACTAGAATCTAACTAGAGAATGTAACCGTGTAGTTGTTGGATTTTTTTTGCTTGTACAATTTTTATTCACTTGTCCAGTTATGTAAAAATTGAATAAAAAATTTACAATAATCTCATATTTTTGGTGATTTTTTTTGAAAATTTTGCAAAACTATTAGCTTTAATTTGTTATTTGTAGTTCAAATTTTGGTGTTAAATGTAGAAAATCTGTATTATATTTCTTATATTTTAACAAATGTTTCTTATTACGCAAAATTAAATGTTTTTCTCAATTCAAAATTTTTATAGATGTAGCTATAAAAGTTTCACTTCTGTCAGGCACTCCTCAGAGTGCCACAGCCAATTTTTTTATCCATGATGAACAGTGAAACACTAATATAAAAACTTATTTAAATTACGATTTGTTAATTATTGGAACATGTTTGTTTTAGTGTATTATATGTTTAGTATCAAGCAATAGTTTTATATTGTAGGGTTTTTTTTCAAAACAAAACATGGAACGTATTGATGCAGACCTTGCATTGGCTCTAGTACTTCAGGCGAAATACAATAAAGAGACTGAAAACCAAACAAATAAGATTAAGGTATGAGTATTTACATATTAGTTTTAGCTTTTACAATGTTTTACTTTTAGTTGGTTTTCTAATTTGTATTACTATATTAAATATCTGTTAATCTTTGAAATCAACTGTAACAATATATTTTGTACCTGCAAAGATAAATAAAACAGATGGAAATTCCCATAAATAAGGCATCAGAAATAAATTTATGTAATATACTTTTAAAAGAATTAGTCACATATTTTTTCATTATTAATTAGATTAATACTTCATCAATTTTTAATTATAAACACTTAATACAAAAATATTTGGCTGAACTACTCATTAAAAATTATTTTCAAAGTAATTAAAGATGTACATTTTTATACATTTTGTAATTACTTGTGCATCATATAAAATATCAGTAGTATATAGATTTTATTGTTTTGATTAGAGAAAGTCATTTGTGTCTGCAACAACTTCATCAGTGTCTAAGCCTGTTACTACCTCTTTGGTTGATCCTATTTGGGAGACTGTGGATCCTACACCAAACATTCATGCACTCTTCTTGTCTTTTAATAAGCAATTTTTTTGGGGTTGCTTGGAGAGTGTTGAAGTATGTTGGAGTCAGCGCATGACATCGTAAGTATGCTAAGTTTAGAGTTGACTTGTAAACTAACTTAGATTACTTTTATACTACACTTACAAATTTCAAGGGAGTAATGTAGTTTGCCTCTTTGTGGTCCATCCTAGATAACAATAAATCTATAAACCTACAATTTGTCAAAGCAAATGGATTTTACCGTCATTGCACAAGTTGATCTCAAAATGGCCATTTTCAGGGTGGCTGCAGACACTTAGGTAGGCTCCTTTACTTATTATTCTGTAATACAGACAGACTGAATCATACAAGGTTCAGATAGCTGAATTATTTTGTATGTCAACATGATATTGATGTTTATAATCACAGAAGTCAGTGCCTCAAGTGTTGATATTTTTTTCCTGATGATAAACCCATGTTGGTCATCATTGCGTACAAATGTCAATATACAATTGTACCAATAAAACAGTTTTATCATGCATACCTAATATTGGGCCCAACAAGTAGCTACTGAAATGATTTTTGGAAATAGCAATGACACCACCTCTTGTTTTAAAATTTTGCATGACAGACTAGATAATTTGGAAGCTACTTAAATTTATGAATGGCTTAGTAAAAAATCATTTTTAGATAGTAGCAACCTATAACCCTTCACTAAACAAATTTTACCGTCTGTTGGTAAAACCGGTTTTTACCAACTGCACCATCATAATATGCAATTTTAACCCTCAATCAAACAGATTGGGATCCTCTTACAACTCATCAGTCAAGACCATTTGCAATATCTTGATTAACAATGCATCACTACAGCTTCTTAACATGGAGCTTAAATGTCTGTCCTTTGTTGGTCAACTAAGTAGACGAGATAGCTCTCCCACAAGTAAATCTTGTGGTTAGATGTAAACACTAACTTTTTAGCGACCTTCAGGATGCGGCCACCGCATAATTGTAACATCAGTAGTGCCTAAATCCCATGCTGAAAAGAAGGGTTATCAGGTGGAATTTCAGGAGAACCAAATGAAGTGACTATGGACTAGAAATTGATCTTAAGTTTACTCCAGACCTCTTGGATAACAATCTTAATCACTCCTTTAGTGACCTTAATTAGACTATTTTTGTTATTGCCACAAACACATACCTAGAGGTCAGATCATGAGGTACTCCCATTTTGGACTAAGGATTTGACCGAACTTGAAAAAACTCGCAACCAAGCAAGGTAACTACATCATGATCTAAATACCTGGATCCAACTGAGAAAGGCTCAGGCCATCTTACATAAAGAGATCATCCAGAGTAAGCAAAATATGTTTCAAAACCTTGTGGTAAATATTGTTTACCATAAAGATGGGGGAAAAGCATATAGTTTCATGTTTAAACTGAATAGTTAATGAAAACTGACAGCCAAGAGTAACATCTCTTAAATTCGGCATAGCTGACATCACTTGCCAAAAGAAAATACCTAATTCTGTTTGGACCAGCCATTGAATTATACAGTAGATTTATTGACAGCGGCTTTAACTTCTCTGAGCGGAAGCAAATTATTGGTGCACTCAAAAAAAGCAAAAGCTGCAAACTAGATGGCATATTTCAGGAGTTCATTACCCACATAAGTAAAAATGCCATGGACTCCCTTCTTGCTGCTATTTACTTTACTTGGTATTCCTAACACATGAAGGAAGACATAAATTTTACCAGCCGCAGAAAAGGTAAAGATTCGTGTGACCTCAAAAGTGAGTGACCTATCAACCTTACCTTTGACCAACATAAGATGTTTGAGGAGGAACATTCAGGTTTTTGCAAACATATGTCTTTAGTATTTTTTATTTTTCTCTCTTCTAATTCCTGTATAAAAAGTCGCTCAATATTCCGTATAATGGGTTACCCATCCTTAGGCCTTATTTTGGTTCATATAATTCTTTGTTAAACTTAAATTGGTTCTAGTTTAAAATGTTCTTCAGTGACTTATCTATTCTGGTATTCGAATCCTTATTTTGACTCTGTTCCTGTAATTTATCTTTAATAATTTTTACAGTTTCTTTAATTGACACTTTAATATTTGCTTTTTGTATTCTTTTAACAATTTTGGTTGAATTTTTCAGGGTATATTTAATTTTCAGCAGATCCATTCCTTTTAACCACTTTTGAAAATATTTTGCTAATTTATAGGCCGGTGCCGTTCTATAATTAATTTATCTATCTCATAAGGGGGTCTTCTTTTTATGAATTTTAACTTGGCTCTCGTTATTGTCATACTCAGATTCATATTTATATTTGTCTTCTTGAGTTATACATTAGGAAGTCTCAACTACTTCTTTAATTTCTTTTTTATATGTTTCAGTCCTATCTTTAAACTCCTTTTATACATTCTGTTTACAAAATAAAATTTTCAGTCTTTATTAATTAAAACAGTAGCATCTCCTTTATCCGCTTTTGTAACCACAAAACACTCTCTTTTCTCTTAACAGTTTTTTCTAAATTTGTAACTATTCTTCCTTCCCTGAAATCCTTCTTCTCCTGCTATCTTTAGTTAATAGTTTTATTTAAAATTTTCATTGGCAAGTGTCTAGTATGTTCATGTTATTCTTTAGGTAGGAGAGCAATTACATTTTCTGTGTCTACTATATTTTCTTCTACATTTTATTTATATTATTATTTCTTACATTATGTTTTAAAGCTTATGCTAGAACCTCATACTTCTCTTTTATTAAATCCACTTAACTAAATTCATCACCCTTTCATGAAAGATCTCGAGTTCATAACTGGTTGATTCTCTTTTACAATTTTTATCACACTGCCTAAATGACCTAGGGATGGGTAACCCATTACCCGGAATACTAAGCAAGTTTTTTATACATGAATTAGAAGAAGGAAAAATAACACAAATATTAGAGAAATTCGATATGAGGTATGTAATCACTCGAAGGAAGTAAAGGAGTTTATACATTAATAGAAAGCAACAAAATACATAATAATTTAAAATTCAAAGAGAGAGTAATTGTAGCTTAAATTTCCTAGATGTAAAATTAAAAAGAGCAGGGGGAAAATAGAATTTGGAGTTTTCAGTAAAGATGCAAACTCTGATAATGTTACTAATACAAAATTAAACCACCTATTAGAACATAAATTAGCAGAATTTTTTTAACAGATAATTAGATATACCATTATATAAAAAAGAACTTGATATTATTTTTCAAATTGCAGAGAATAATGGATATAACAAAGAAGTAATAAGAAAATCGTTTAGGAAAATTAAGGCAACAAGAAATAAAATAAAAATTCATGGAAAGGAAATAGAGACAGAAATGGGTTAAACTTACATATACATGAAAATAGGTTTATAAATTTTAAAAAAAATTCAAGAAATATAATATATAAGTTGGAATGAAAACTAACATCACATTAAAGAATAATTTAGAGGATAATATAGAAAGAATAAATAAGTTTAGTAAAAACGGGGCTTATAAAATGGAATGTAATTTCAAAGCAACATACATGGGACAAAGAGGACAAAATTTTGAAACCAGATATAAAGAGCATATATAAGGTCATTTAAATATCAGACAAATTATTTGAATTATGCTACACATTTTAAAGAGGGTCATACACCACAAGAAATGAAAAAATACAATGAAGATTTTACATTATTAATAAAGGAAGATATTTAAACAATTTAGAAAATTTATAAAGAAAATGTAACAAGGGAACAGATCAATACACAGTTAGACGTTATTTTTAAAAGTTTGAAATTATTAAGAAGCTAAACGCGAGGAGTCAAGAGTAGGCGTGTACCAATAGGAAACGAGGTCTGCAAGTAGTAGGGTGTGGATAACAGTATATAAGACGAAGTCAAGATTTGGGGAACAGTACGATTTATATTTTGAAAATGGAGTCATTCCGAAACATGTTAACAATGGAAAATATTGTAAAGCGAGGAAAAGCAGAAATATGTACTCAAATATATATATATATATATATATATATATATATATATATATATATATATATATATATATATATATTTGTGTATGTATGTGTGTGTTTGTGTGTGTGTGTGTGTGTGTGTGTGTGTGTGTGTGTGTGTGTGTGTGTGTGTGTGTGTGTGTGTGTGTGTGTGCGCGTGTGTGTGTGTGTGTGTGTGTGTGTGTGTGTGTGTGTGTGTGTGTGTGTGTGGTTGGGTGTGTGTGTGTGTGTGTATCTCTTCAAAATAAGATTTTCAGAACATATAAGACTATTCAAAAGTAATAATAAAAACGCATCAAATGTATCAGAACACTTAATATCACACAACCATGCAATAACAAATTACAAAAATAACCTAACCATGCTTTAAATAAATAATAATCTAAAAGAACTAATATCACTAGAAATATATCTGATTTATAAAAACAAACACAATAACCTAATTAACCAACAGACAACATATACAGAAGACACAATATGCAAAAATATCATACATAGAACACACAAGGCAGGCAAATAATGCTGGGTCAGAATAAGTATCTAACATATATACTAAAATCAGAAAGGGGTTATTCAGAAAGTTATGCATGAGAGGAATACAAATAACATATAATAGAACCGAAACCAGAAGAAGTACATGCTCCAAGATTCTTGTTACATGAAATATCACAGTATTTAGAATTACATGAAGAATGTAAAAAAGGATCGATAGTTTATGCATGTTCTCTTTAGGTTATGGAACAATATTGCATATCCAGAATCTGAGAGGTGATACAAATAAAGCACTGGAAGAGATAGTTTGTATGATAGTATATAACCTGTTATACATACTATCGAATGGGGTGTATTTCATTTAGGAATAAAAATTAGGTATATATTAAATCAAGTATTTATATTATTTAAAGTCTCAAACATAACTGGACAACAAATGAATAAAAATTGTATAATAGCTATTCAAGCAAATAAAATCCAACAACTACACTGTTACATTCTCTAGTTAGATTCTAGTAACAATACAAGCCACAAAAGTTATGCCGTAGACAATGTAGTATATTTGATATATTTGACACAAATAACTTATAGATGGATAAAACTACTGAGAAAGGAATTCATATTTTAGAATGTATCAGCTTATTGTTTTATTAACAGGAGTGGCAATTATAACATTCAGAGATGAACTGTCTTACACATCTACCAAAACAATAAATCATGAAACTTCAAGTGGCAAGAGTCTTGTTTGAACACAGAATAAAGGATATGAGATGGGAAGACATCATTGATGTACTCATTTGATTTAAGTCTATATCCTTTGTGATTGGCTTGGCAGAAAAGCCTCTGTACACATTGTGTAACAAAGAAATAGGTATGGATAAAGGCTACATTATGATCTATGAATCCCTTACAGGAGGAAACATCATAAGCATAAAGTTATGAGTGGACCGGACTATAACAATACTTAAATGCCCTGTATTTAATAAAAGCATAAATTTGCTTTTTCATTAAAGGAGTTATGATAATATTGTCTATATTTTTGTTACTTATCACATTGTTAGGGAAATATCTTGAATTGAAACTTTTTCACAGAAGTTGAGATTTATTCTGGAAAGTATATCTGCACATCTTGAAATTGTAGAAAATTAAAATAACTATTATTGTGTTGATAAAAATGTATATTATTCTGTGTTGTGTTCCACAGTTTCAAAATAAAATCTTAACGTTTCATATTTTCTCTAAGATAGTTTTCACTCCTAAATTCAATGAAACAAACTAAATAACACCAGATTAAAACTGCCGTATTAGTGATGGTGACTTTGTATGTGTTTGAATTAAGATGGAATTTTGTATACCCTATGGAAGTTGACATCACATATTTTGGAATTATTGAAATTGTTTTTAAAAATAAAAAATACCTGTGATAAATTCAATACAACTGTTTGTATCTTGAGTGAAAACATTTTCCTTGTTTTAGGTGTGCAGGAGTTTGTTCATATCAAAGTAGAAGTGGCTTTTGTTCAGTTCGCCTTAGTGCACCATTGTTAAAGTTACGACCACGAAGTGACCTTATTGAGACATTACTGGTAAAGTTTTATTCAAATTATTTATTGCATTTTGTTTTCAAATATACGAGGGGTGATTAAAAAAATATGTCAAATGAATTTTTATAGCAGCAACTGCTGACGCTACAGCTGTATGATGTAATTTTCCTAGTAGCTTGATCTGTTGAGACAGACAGCAACAAGTTTCAACACGCTGGAGCTTGTCAGTCGACTGACAGAGCCGCTAGAGTGAGGTTTATCATGTCTGTCACACACCATGGATTTCTAACAACTCATTAACAGTAAGTTTTGTTTTAAGTTGCAAACATTTCCAAACAAGCTCACAAAATGTTAAAATCTGTGTATGGCGATAATGTGGTAACTCTGTAGATTGTGTACAAGTGGTATGACCGATTTAAAAGCGGTTGAAGACGAGCAGCATTCAGGACATCCATTAACCTCAAGAACAGACGACAATGTGCAAATGTAGAAGCAATTGCTCGTTAACATCTTATACGGTTCTGTTCAAAGCATTTCAACCAATAATTTGCAAATGAGACAAGTGAGTGAAAAAATGTTCCTAGACTTTTGAGTGATGAACAGAAGGAAAATCGTGTGTCAGTCTGAACAGAGTTGAAGGATCGTCTTCAAGCAGATCCGGACTTCATGGCCAAAATTGTAACTGGAGATGTTAGGTTTATGGAGACCAAAACACAGAATTCCCAATGGAAAACTAGTGCATCTCCTCGTGCTATAAAGGTCCGCCAGTCAAAATCGAGCATCAAGATCATGTTCATTATTTTTTTTATTAGTGAGGGCATAGAGCTATCAGAGTACGTTCCAAGGGGAACAACTGTGAACTCTGAATTTTATGAGTGCGTACTGCAGCGTTTGCAAAACGACATACTAAGAAAGAAATTTTTTGGCCGAAAAAAGTTTTTCTGTATGTCCACATCCGCCATACTCACTCGATTTAGCACCATGCGACTTATGGCTGTTCCCAAAAATTAAAACTGTGCTTGAAGGAAAACATTTTGACACTATTCCTATTGAGAGGGCCATGACCAAGCAGCTAAACGCCCTCCCGAAATGTTTCGTCATGGATTCAACGTTGGGTTAAGTGCATTCCCTGCCAAAGACAGTACTTTGAAGGAGATTAAATTGAATTGATGTAACGATCATTAAAAATGAAAACGATGTACGTTTATTACTTTTTGAAATACAAAATTATTCACCATATTTTTTGATTAGAGTGGTACATAGTGTAGCTATGAAGCAAATGCACTGGTTATCACTGCAGAGAGTATACAAACCCAAAAAGGTCAATAGTTTAAGGTTTGGTTTTATAACACCCCCTCCATGATTAAATCTTTATGTGCTTTATCACGCCTGAGGGCAAGTTGAAAGTGGTTTATGTTTTGATGCTGTGAAAACATAAGAATAGAGTGAATTTCAACTTATTTTCAAGATAGAAAGTTTGCAACTGAAACATTGTTAATATTGCAACAAGTTTAAGAGGGCGGTTATATATTACATACACAAAATTTTCAATAGTTTTAAGTGAAGACATCAGTGATAACTCATACTCTCACAGACCATATTCAGTAAAAACTGATTTGACCATTGAAAATGGTCTTGTTATTCAACAAGATTGCTGTTTAGCATTAATTCTGTGTCTGAGTTGATAATAAACTATTATACAAAAGTTCCAAAGAGAACTATTGTCTGAAGTATTCAAATTTGATTTCGAAGTGTTTCTTACTTCTGAACAGAAATAGTTTTGATAAACATTTGTTCCAATATAAAGAAATATCAAATGTGATCTTACTTTCTTAGAAATGTATTTATTTGTGTCATGTTTTATAAACTTAAAAAAATGCCAATAAATGCATTGGAGTTAAATTCTGTAATTTGAACATTTTTTAAAATTTGTATGAACTAAAGGTTATAACTATTTATAAATCTAGGCTTAGGCAAATGTATCTTTATAACACAATTCAGTATGGAGAATAGTCGATTTGTGGCCTAAGTTGACTTTAAAAAAATTCAGGGCAAATCAATGGGTTCAAACTTTACTGTGATATTTGGTCAGAGCCCTCAGTTTGTGGGATAAACGTAATGAGGAGGTCATCCGTTTGAGGATATCTCCTTGTTACGCAAAAATAATGAAAAGGCAATTGATGTCAGATGACATTAGATAGTTCCAGGACATTCATATAACTCACATTACTGGCCAGCAACAATAGTAGCAGCTGGGCATATTGAGGCTGGACCCATTTTACTTATCCCTTTGGGAGGGTTGCACCACCCACTTTACTACATTTCAAGCTGTTATTTTTTTTTCTGTTTGGGTTGCTGGTGCTAAAATAAGGCTCATTGTTTACGTTTATTGTGGGTTTAATTATTTAGTTTAAGTTCTCGGAATTCATCTGAATGAATGTATTTAGTTTGTGAATACTTATTGTTAAAAATTTGCCATTTTTATAAAGACAGTGTTGTGGGTTTTCCATATGGTGCAGAACGTATTATTAAATAATTATTATAGAAGTTTCTTGATGTAATCATCTTGAATTCACTGATTAAACTAATTTTACACTACTTAACTAAGTGAATACGTAATTGCTTACTTGCTGACGCGTTTCAAAACGATCGTTTCTTTTTTGAAGAAGGTTAGTTTCGAAAAAGAAACGATCGTTTTGAAATGCGTCAGCAAGTAAGTAATTACGTATTCACTTAGTTAAGTAGTGTAAAATTAGAGTAATTATTATAGATTGTTTTATTTTTTTTTAATGGTTCAAGTTTATTTCTATACTGCACCTTATATAAATTTGATTTTAAATATAAAATGTTTGTATAAAGTATTACTGCACTAATAAATGATTATTATAGTAATTTATTGATATTTTCAGCATGAGATGATACATGCCTACTTGTTCGTAACAAATAACGACCGAGATAGAGATGGACACGGTCCAACATTTCAATCCCACATGAACCGTATCAATAAAAAAGCTGGAACTAATATTACTGTAAGTAGAATTCAGCTGTTTTGTCACAGACAAAATTTTTGTACAATTTACCTTTTGTTCATCTTTGAACTTATATTAATTATATTACTACATTTGTTTTTCAACAAATCTATTATTTTATTATAATAATTTTAATTAATTTTTTGTGAGATAACTTTGTTTAGAAATATACTCTAAACACAAGCCGCTTTCTCAAGTACAAATAAAAAGTTATTTTTTTACACTTATTTTTTTCTATGTTATATTTATATGTGGTACAATACTGCATATAATAAATACTGTTTTTTCTTTGTTTTGCTCATTAGTTATCTTACAATTCATAATCCTTATTTTAAAAAATCGTAACTATAGTGGGATCACTGGAAGTGCTTCCCCTTTCATTTACAAGCAAACTCACTTTCACCAAAGCTATCATGGAAGAAACATTAAAAAAAACATACGGATCGAATATAAAACCTCCTCTTTTTTTGAAATCGGTTAAAAAAACGAATACCATATAGTAAAAGTAAAACTTTGGAAAAGTTACTGATACCCCTCATCAGACATGCCTTTTTTCCTCCAGTAGAAATGCATTGTTCAATGATTCAAGTCACGGGCAAGACTGTTGCTCAGGTATGTTGTATTGGTGTGAGTCTATGGTATATTGGTGTTCTGTGGTGTGTTATTGTTCATAGAGTAGTTGGTAATTATGTGTTCATATAGAGTATTTGATTGTGACTGTGTTTCATCATTTAGAGCGTATTGTGGTGTCTGTATATCTCGTAGATATACAGGGTGCGGCAGTGAAACGGGAAGATTTGAATAACTTGCAAAAAAATAAGTTATGGGTATTCATTTCATTTATTAAACGAAATTCATAGCACACTAGTGGAAATTAATGTTACAATTAAAAAATTTCACTTACATATTATTTTTTGAAAATGGTGCTACAAGATGTCTCCCTCGGTTTCCTATGCATTCTCGAAGTCTGGCGCAAAAGCTGGCCATAACTGTGCGTAGCATATCCAACGGAATTCTGTCTATCTGTTGCTGAATGCGCTCCTTCAACTCGTTCTTAGTTCTCGGTTGGTTACCCAAATAAACTTTCGATTTTAAGTACCCCGAAAGAAAAAAGTCAGGTGCTGTTAAGTCTGGTGAACGAGCAGGCCAAGGGATATCACCATTTCTGCTAATCACACGGCCGGGAAATGCAAGCTTCAACAAATCTAAAGCGATTTTAGCCGTATGACTAGTAGCACCGTCTTGCTGAAACAAAGTGTCTTCATCCACGTATTCATCAAGTGCGGGTAGTGCAAAAGTTACTAACATGTCCACATAACATTGAGAGTTTACTGTCATGCTGTTACCGTTTTCACTTTCAAAAAAGAAAGGTCCAATTATTCCTCGAGATGACATAGCGCACCACACAGTAACTTTTTCTGAGTGGAGAGGTTGTTCATGAAGATTGTGTGGGTTATCTGCGCACCAATACCTGAAATTTTGTTTATTAACGAATCCACTAAGGTGGAAGTGCGCCTCGTCACTCATCCACATGTTATGAACTCGCTCTTCATCTTGCTCGATAACATTTAACATTTGTTGACAAAAGCATAGCCGGCTGTTGAAATCTTGAGTTTTGAGAGCTTGGACTACCTGCACTTTGTACGGATGGTAATGAAGTTCGTTTTTCAAAATTCTATTTACTGATCGATCACTATGCACAAGTTCTAAGCTGTGTCGTCTTGCCGATTTTCACGGGCTTCTCACTAACGCTTCTCGCACACGATCAACGTTCTCAGGGGTTACGACTGTTTTAACACTGCCACCTCGTTTTCCTGTAGCACTAGCTGTCGCTTCAAAATTTCTAACCCACAGACTGATAGCATTTGCGGAAGGTACGGGATCGCATGGAGACAGATGAAATTCCCGACGGAAAGCCCATTGCGCACCAACAGCACTATCATTGTTTTTATAAAACGCCTTTACAGCGAAAGCACGTTGTTCGTTCGTCCAACGATACATGGTTATTAAACTTTCCAACTGTCTAGACGGCCAAGGTCGCATCTCTCCCTCTCTAAACTCCCTACCAGGCCTGCCAACCATTTTTCAATTCTTCCCGTTTCACTGCCGCACCCTGTATATACATAAAAATTAAATCATACAATACATTAGCACATACCACAAAATCCATACATACCTGAGCAACAGTCCTGTTCATGACTCACAGCACTGATCCAGTGTAAAACACATCCGCTGAAAAACATTAGCAAGCAGTGGTCCTTTTGTCAAATGATACCAAAAGTAGTAATTAAAAAAAACCCAAGATATACAACACAAACTGCAAGTACTAATATTTTAAAATTATTTCTTGTAGATATATCACAGCTTCCATGACGAAGTGAGGTCATATCAGCAGCATTGGTGGAGATGTGATGGACCTTGCAAAAACAGAAGGCCTTATTTTGGATTTGTCAAGAGATCAATGAATAGAGCTCCAGGTCCTAATGACATCTGGTGGACAGAGCATCAAGCAATGTGTGGAGGATCATTTGTCAAAATTAAAGAGCCTGAAGGATTTGGCAAAAAAAAGAAACTTGGTAATATTCACAATAACTGTATTGAAAATTTTAAAATCAATAAGTTTTTCTGAAGGATAAAAAATTGTATCACTAACTCACTGCAGTTGATCATTGCCTTGTGCTGAGGCTAGTGTATGCTGTTGACTTGTGTAGCATGTGCTTTATAGTGACAGTGTATAATGTACATATATAATGTACATGTATAATGTACATGTTTAATGTAATGTCAGAAAAACTTAGACTGATTTTGTCGAAAATGTTCCACACACAATAAACACCCTTCAGGTGCTGGAGGCTTTCACTACTCCAATCACTTGAGGAAAATCACTAGAGGAAAATAGTGCAGCAAATAGTGCTTTTTTATGTTAAAAAGCAACAAAAAAAATTATTACAAAAACCATTAGGCTTTTTTTCAAGTATTTACGTACTGTATAATATTGACTCTTACCACTATTTTAGCAGCACTTACCACATATCCTGATATAGTGCTGGATTATATGTTGTGGCGACCACAGTAGAAGTAGAAGAAATGATGTTTCAAATAAATGTTGCTAGAATGATCCTTGGCTAATTTTTTTTTTCAATATTTTTGGTACAAACTATCGTTTTTTAGTAAACCGTTGTTTTTACAGCTTGCTCATTGTGTACTTGCTATTTTGTATAGCATATTTTTTTATTGGGCATATTTACACTGCCTGTTATTTTGTTTTTGTTGAAATACTGAATCTATATTGTAAAAATAAGAAAAGCTTATCCTTAAAAAATAGTTTGTAATTTTTCGTGGGTTTGTGGTGATTTAAAGGTTATATTTAGACTATGAGGTTTTAGTTTATTTATTTGGAACTGAAAGATCATGAATAACCTCGAATGCTAGCACACACAAAAATTGTTTATTTGAGGGGAGGGCAATCCATTCAGAGGGTCCCAATTTTTTTTAGTTGATATTTTTGTATTAGTTACTTGTTTTCTTAATTAGTATTGACATGGATTTTAAAAACTTTTTCAGGTACTACAAACTCACCAAAAATCACAGGATTTTTCAAATCTAAGGATAGTTCTTTATCAAACAGTAAACGTGAAATGAGTACAAATATTTTATCAAGCAAAAATATGATAAAGAGGAACATTGTAGATCTCACCAACCTTCAAGTAAATAATGAACCTGCAAAGAGTTCTAAAATGGATAAAAACGTATATGGCTTTCAAGATTATGAAAATAAGCCTAATGTAATTTCAACAGGTGCAGTTAGAAAAACTGGATTTCAAACATCAGAGACACAAACTAGTAATAAAAATAAATCAAACCCTAAAGTTGCAGCTACACCTACCACAACAGGATTTGGAAACCGTGGTATGCTTACTAATAAAGGTAGTGGAACATTAGTTATAACAAGTAAAAGTTGGAAAAATGGGAAAGAAGACAACAAACAGCATAAACCAAATACATTGCCCTTTTCTGGAACAGGTTATGTTTTAGGAAGCAAACCTTTAATAAAGAATGGTACAGAATTTAATTCTAATTTGTTATCAAGGAATAAATACTTTTCAAATGTATCTGATTCATGTGAATCAGGTCAAAATAAAATTAAAAAACCCAAGTTGGAAAATGTTTCTAAGGTTGAAGATATTGTTGAGTTTACATTGGAAGAAAAGTGTCCTATATGTAACATAAAAGTTTCCAAAATAGATATTAACAATCATTTAGACATTTGTGCAGGATTGGCAGATGATAATACAGCTTTTAGCGATGAACTCTGTGAATGTCCTGTTTGTAATACCAGTATTTCCCGAACTATAATGAACTCTCATTTTGAAGATTGTATGGGATTATCAAATGTTTTTGATGGCAGTTCAGCATTGGAAGACTTTGAAGAGAAAACAAATAATTCAGTGTTATGTCCTTGTTGTGATAATCAGTTTACAGAAATTGAAATAAACAACCATTTAGATGAGTGTTTAAATATGTCATTACTCAATGAACTTAAATAATTTTATGATTTAGTTTTTCAATTGCTGTGATATTAAACTGTACTTGAGATAATTTATCTTAGACCTGTAAATTATTCATTTATTGAATGATTTGTTGTATTTATCTATATTTAATAAAATGTTTAAATTTTGAATCTATTTTGAAATAAATATATTATCAAGGTAAATAATCTATCTGCTAATTTTTATAAAATATGTAATTTTTTTATATAATTAAGTTTTTTAAATCAATATCAATTTGAATTTGTAATAACTTTTATACTGAGCCAAACTAAATGTTTTCATTTACTGGCACCAATTTGCTGAGAATTTGTATTTTTTTAAATTAATAAAACCGAACAAATATTAATTTAAAAATTTGTAATTATTGTTCAAATAAAATAAACTATACCAAAATAAAGGAAACCAAATGAGGTTTAAACAAAGCACATACTTCTATTTATCCTAATCTACTGAGAAAAATTGCTCACATTTTTGAAACCAGAACGAAAAGACAAATTGCAATATTATGTATATATTCCCTCTCCTATTTTTTTGTAATTATAAATCATTTTGGAATATAATTATATCATTATGGAAACTATAACGCATTAAATAAACTTATTGTAATACGTTATGCAATAGACATGGAATATGACATAAATCTGAATACTTCGGACAACTAACAGCTTCAAGTTAGGAATCGTGCCTTTTGGAATTTTTTTCTAGAAATGGACAGCAATGGTTTAATGAACATTGCAAAAATCTTAACAAAATATTTTACTGAAAACGCATTTACTTCAAATGCATAAGACATCAGCAACAAGCACCACCATTACAGACCGAGAAACGACAGTAGAAATATTTCAGTGATTCTACAATGGTCAAGTAACCGAAAGTTGCCTCATCATAAGGTAAAAATTAATTTGCTCTTATATACCCAATTGTCGTTTAATCAGATTTTACAACTCCACCAAATCTAAGAAAGGGTCTAAATATTAAAAAAATAAATAAAAGTGATAGAGGAAAAATTGTTTTAAATCCCAAAGCGCTTACCAATTACAATTACTTCTGAAACGTTACTCTCATATACTTATCTAAATATAATCATTTATAAGTTTCATTTTTAGACTTTATAAATGGCAATGTATAAAGAAACATATAACAATGTGTTTGCTTACATTTAAAAACCAATAAGGGCTTGAAATATATTCACATAAAATATATTTGTACTTTTCAAAATATTAAAAATACAGCACTTAAAGAAAATGTTAAAAGTGGAAAACTACTCTAATGGTCTGGTTTCAATGAATATGGATTATCTAGCTTCCTCTGATGATATTTGTAATATTTTCACTGTAAGCAGCATTAGCTTCAAGGAAGTCCCAAATCATGCATCCCAGTCTAAATAGAAAGGTGACATGTAGGAACAGTCCCTTTCAGGACTTGAGACTTATTACACCTAAGGGGAAACAAGGACATCTTGACAGAATTAAAATTATTGTTGGGAATAAGAAAGAAACTATACGAAATTTGCGTTTGATTTTTAATATTCACAATCAACTCATTATGAGAGAGTTGGGAAAAAGAAAAAGATTGAGATATGGTGTTCCTGAAGGACTTATCTCACTAAAGACCTATATCAAGTGATGGGAGAACAAGCAAGAAATATGGACATATCTCTTTGTGGAGGTCACTGAGGGATCTCGAAGAGGGAAGAGACTGTATTGGTTATGCACTGGAATTCACGAATTTTGAGAAAGAAAGAAGCCTGGCTAAAGAGAGATATTTAGGAGAGAATATAAAAATTGTCTGTGTACAAGAATTATCTTTGCCAAAAGACCAAAAATTTCACTCCAAATTCAACAACTTTCTGCTGTTTAATGTTACAAATTAACCCAGATGGGGAGGTTTGGTCATCTGGTCCACAACTACATTCTGGTAGGAAATTGGGGAGGGGGGAATTTTAGACCTTGGTGTACATGAAAATTAATTTGAAACTTAACAATGACCTAAATTTTACGATTCTGAACATCTATATCTCAAATCAAGGCATTGTTGCATCAGCCTTGGATGACCTGATTCCTTCAGCCAAAAAGTATCTTCAGAGGGTACCTTCATTATACTATGTAGGGGTGCACTAAGAAATTCAACATAAAAAAAAACCTATACATTAATGTGCCAGTAGAACAAAGACTCCAGATACTGCAAAACATGCTCACAGCAAACAACATGCCACATAAACTCACACACGAAATCATAACACTCAATAAACTCAAATCACAAAACAAATTCGACACACAGAAAGACAGCCTCCCTATGAGTTTCCCTATCTCAGGCATCCTAGCAGAAATATTCCTACATCACATCGAACAAAAATACATTCTACAGAACAACAATCATACACAAAAAATAATTTACTACCATAGATATGTAGATGACATTTTAATATTATACAATGGTAAATCACACAACTACATAATTACATTAATACAATACACCTAAACCTCATATTTACACTCGAATTAGAAGAAAACAATAAAATAAACTTTATAGACCTTACCATCACCAAACACACAAGACACAATTTCAAAATATACAGAAAACCAACAACTACCGATATTGTCATACATAATACATGTAATCACCCCACACAACACAAACACGCTGCATTTAATCATATGTTACACCACCTACAGAAAGACTACGACGAAGAACTCAATACAATAAAATACATCGCTCAACAAAACGGCTACCAACATACAATCATAGACAACATACTCAGGAAAATTAACATAAACATCATCAAACGGTCATGCATACAAACCACCCAAAAAACAACAAATACATATCTCTCACCTATCCCAACAAAAACACGCACAAAATAACCTCCACATTCAAAAACCTTCATTACATAACAACAACCACTTTAAGAGAGCACAGAAAACCTTTTCAAAAACAAACAGACAAATACAAACTATCAGGTATTTACAAATTAACATGTAACGATTGTCCCAGCTATTACATCGGCCAAACCAGTTGGTCATTCTAATCACGCTTCGAGGAACACATCACCCAAACAAACCCAAAATCCAGCTACGCAAAACACCTAAACATGCATGATACACACACGGACATATATACTAATTTAAACGTTCTCCACATGTTAAAACAATGTAAAAATGTAACAACTTTAGAAAAATACGAGATATACAAACACTACGCAACAGATAAACAAAACATATTAAATGATCACATACATTTTCAAGCCAACAGCATTTTCCATTACTTGACTCACAACCAAAATAACCAACCCCTTCCACAGTCATAAATCCATCCCGTTACAGCCTTTGTACCTAACACGATGCTACCAGTAAAGGTTTAGCTTTATAAAAGGAATGAATGTTTTAAAATGCGTCAGCAAGTAAGTCATTACGTATTCACTTACAGTCGGTTCATAATGTGTTTGCAGCAGATGTAAACACTATCACGAGGTGAACATGTGCATGGGACAGTAAACTATGAGTCCGGTTCACAATCATGCATCGGCAATTAGGGTTACGTCTTACACTGGTATACTTATTCATTCGAAAAAAAAATTGTAGACTAATGAAAGTAATAAGACTATCCAATAATTTATGCTACAAATTTTTAACTTCCATGTTATTATTCCATGTCCAAGAGGTCTGCAAAATCCGATTCCGATGACGACGAGGAACTGTTGTCAACAGCTATGACAAATGGCTCGATGTCTTCAATTATATTGTCTAACTTCCAGATATTCGGCTCTTCAACGTCCACCACATGTTTCACATACTTTTCCCACTTATCAGGTGTAACACGCGAGATACCTTCGGTTAACAGTCTGTGCACATCTTTAATGTTAAAAGTTGCATTGTTAGACGCAACATAACCTTTAACCTCAGCCCATATCATTTCTATTGGGTTTAATTCGCACTGATAAGGAGGGGTTCTCAAAACTATTCTATTTGTTTCTTTAGCAATTTCATCGATGACGTATTTTTTGAATTTTGGCCTAGGACACGAGTTTTAGTAATTCGTTCGTCAATATGGTTTCATCTGAAAAAATAGCATTGTCAGTCAACCACTTTTGAATTTGTTGCTTATTCCAACGGGTCGTAGGTAAGTGTTCTACTTGTACATAATGATACGGAGCATTGTCCATTACGATGACGCAGTTGTTGTCCAATTTCTGTATTATCGCGGAAAACCATTCTTTAAAATTTTCACCATTCATTTTGGAATGGTAGTCAGTATCTGATTTTGATTCAAAAATCAACAGTCCATCTTCTACAAAACTTTTTTATGACCCAATATGAGTGACAATAAGTCTCTTACCCTTTCCAGTTGGACATTATAAACCCGCCGACAGACCCCTCAGAAAAGCATCTTTACTGGAATAGACTAACTTATCTGTCTAAACCTTTCGTTTCGTATGGCCTGCATTAACCCACGTTTCGTCCAAATAATAAATCGTACGACCTTCCTTGCGATAGGCTTTTATTTTTCTCAAGTAATCTCTTCTCCATAGAATAATATCTTCTTTGTCCAACAGTATACTTTTACGGTTACGTTTCTCATACCTGAAGTTTAGCTTTTTTAATATGTGAAACAAAGTGGTTTGTCTTAGGTTAGATATGCCTAACTGTTCGTCGGTATTAACTAAGTGTAGTAGTTTATTTAAAGTCGGATATTCCGTTTTTTAAAATAACTCGTGTACTTTTCTCCTTATAGCTGTTATTAAAAAGTCATCCATATTATTAAAAATAGTTTGGGTTTTTGGTTCCTTTTTAGAAGCAGACTTGAGCGTACCCGTTTCTTTTTTTTCTTCAACGATTGAAAAACCTCTTCGAGCAGATCTTGTTACTTTATGCAGGATGTCTCTAATACGGCATTCTGGATTTTCATCTTTTAAATTTTTATAAAATAACTTCCCTTTGCCCGGAGTTGTTTAAACAAAGAGTCGAGGAACACAAACACAACGACCAAAACATCCTTTTATTAAGATACATTACATATCCAGGCATCAACAGAGGCACAAAAAAGGCAAGAAGTTCTTCGTAGCATGCACTTTATTGCAAGGCATATAAATTAATTTGTTCACACATATGATTTGAAAGTTCATCGTCACCCTTAAAATAAATTAGATTCCACTATCTCCCATTGCACAATCAACTCTGTAATTTTTTTGTACATCTCTAAAGTCAGTAGTCTTATTAAACAAAAAAAAGTAGGTGTTACTATAAACAAGTGTAACATATATACCACTGACTTATTTTGGTGTAAAACTAGTAGTTCAAGTTGGAGATGGAACTAGTTCAGTAATAGTATAAGAGAAAGCAATTGGTATACAATTTAAAAGAAATAAATAATATGCTTATTTAAAGAGGTAAACCGTATAGGAATATTATATATACTAGTTCCTATGTTCCTAGTATGTTTTGATACATACTAGTTCTTATTAAAACTAGATAACACAATGTAGGAATATGAGACTTAAAAGCATTACTTGTAATAAATAAATGTATGTAAATTGTTTTACTAACAATAACTTTATAATACGAATTATTAATAAAAATTTATACTATAATAAATACTGTATATCCATACACTAAAAAATGAAAGAAGAAAAATATATCCAAAATTAATTCAGCAGTAAATAGTTTTGCAGCTGTTTATCAGCTGTAATTATTTGTGTCAACTGTCAGTTTACTTTATAAATTCAGTGTAATCAGAAAATGCAGATTTTGTTCTAGTATTTAACAATTTATAATCGAATTGTAAATAAATTTCCAATTATTTTCACTTTTGTGATTATCTTCAACGTTAAAATGCACTAGAAATTACTACTGTGTTGAAAGGTCCGACCTTTACAGGAGGCCAACTTTATATTGGATAGACTGAAATATGTCTATGAGGATAATTTTGTCCAGATTGTTACAACATGGTCATATTTTTCTATGCAGATACAATCGAAATCAAGAAGTAGCAAAATTTGTAGAAGTCAAAATAATACCGTTTAGGGGCAAATCAGAGGCAGTTAGATCAAGCTTAAACCCAAAAACGTCTGCAGGCATTTCACCTGCAGGATGGCATTCTCACATTATAAGTGCAAGAAAGCATTTGGTTGAGAGTGTCTTGAAAAGGGTCACCAATTCTTTAGCAGCTGATTTACGAAGACGAACTGCAAAGCAGTTATTCTACGGAAATTCAACACCTTTTTTTACTCTTGTGGGGGTAAGTCTTGCATCTGGTACCGGAATTATTACAAAGGAAGATGAACTTGATGGAGTTTGTTGGGAAATTCGTGTAAGTTGTAGATTTCTTAACAATTAATCTTTTGATTAGAATAAATGACAATTTATTGGCTAAAAATCTCGATTTATGTTAATACCTATTTAATTAAAAACACTAAATATGTTACACGCCTATATTATCACTTACTTTAATAATTATTGAGGATGGTCGTTTCGGGAGATGTGTCCCATTGTCAACTTAGACCGTAACTGACAAGGGACCATAACGTACAAAGACCTTGAGGTTTGATACGGCCTTAGTTGACAATAAGATACATCTCCTAAAACTACCGTCCTGAATAATTATAAAAATAAGTGCTACTATTGGCAAGTGTATCATATTTAAAGTGTTATTACTAAAAACTAATAACTCATCTCTAGTAATGAGTTCCACCTCATTAGTAAATGGAATCGGTAAAAATATAGTCTTAATGATGTTGGGTTTTTTTTAATTACTTGTTTTAATGTGTAGAACACCAATATCAATTTTTTTTCTGCAGAAAATACAGAAAGTTACTTTTTTCACATTTTAAATGTTAGTCTATAATGGCATGTATAGCTTAAAAGTCTTATTGACGTTAAAAAAGTTTTTAAAAATTACTCGTTTTAATGTGTAGAACACGAATATTAACTTTATTGTGTGGAAAATACGAAAAGGTAATTTTTGCATATTTTAAATGTTAGTCTGTAATGG
Source organism: Prosapia bicincta (assembly GCA_036971475.1). Lineage (NCBI taxonomy): Eukaryota > Metazoa > Arthropoda > Insecta > Hemiptera > Cercopidae > Prosapia > Prosapia bicincta. Next base: position 161,004,383 of record JBAIZL010000005.1, read on the forward strand.
TATGTATAGCATGAACCGGCCGCGTAGTAGGCACAGTGCACTGCACTATGTCAAAGTCAGTTTATTTTAATACTAAACTTAAAATCTTAATATCTAACTTCTGGTTATAATGTTATACATTATTACTATATACCTACATTAAAATATACCTATGAAGTATCCATTCAGGATAGATTTAGTTATAATTTTATATAACATTACTATATACCTACATTAAAGTATACCTATGAAGTATCCAGTCAGGATAGATTCGGTTATAATTTTATTCAACATTACTATCTGCCTATATTAAAGTATACCTAGTCAGGATAGATTTGGTTATAATTTTATTCAACACTACTATCTGCCTTAGTAATATACTTCTGCCTTAATAATATAGATTAAAGTATACCTACGAAGTATCCAGTCAGGATAGATTTGGCTATAATTTTATATTACTATATACCTATATTAAGAAATACCTATGAAGTATAAGTTAGAATAGATTTGGTTGTGTTTTTCCGCATCGGCAATAAATTTACCTAAATTACAACCAAATCTATCCTGACTGGATACTTCATGGGTATATTTTAATACAGGTATATAGTAATGTTGTATAAAATTATAACCAAATCTATCATGACTGGATACTTCTTAGGTATATTTTAATATAGGAATATAATAATGTATAAAATTACAACCAAATCTAGACATATTGCAGTGTGCTGTAGCTAATGTGTGTCCGGTGTATGACATAACCCTACATGCCATTACAGACTAAGATTTAAAATGTTAATAAACGCTACTTTCCATATTTTCCATGGAAAAAAAGTTGATATTCGTGTTCTACATATTGAAACGAGTAATTAAAAAAGTTTTTTTTTCAAACCAACGTCATTAAGACTATATTTTTTTACCATGAAATCAACTTATATGAACCAATTTAATATATTTTATGGTAAACATTAGCTTTTTTTCAAATATAAGCTTCGAAGAGGTAATGAGTGACAAACACTGCATTCAAATTTGGTCTTTTTTCATTTTCACATTTGATATTTCAGAATACTTTCTACCAATCAAGATCAAGGTAGTTTTAAATGGACCAATCATTGCTTAAAATTAATAGATATATACAAACATAACCTTTAGGAACCAATGCATATGAAACTACTGGTATACTTGTACTCTATAATTTTTATTACAATTTTATTTTTATTACAATTTTATTACAATTTATTAAAATTTTATTACAATTTTATTTTATTACATTTATTACATTTATTTATTTATTACATTTATTACATTTATTTTATTTTATTACAATTTTATTTTTATTTTTATTACAATTTTTTATTACAATTAAATATAATTAATTGACAAAGTACCTACAATGTGTCTGGTTAAAATAGGTTAGGTTACTGATAGGTTATAAAAATGTTCTGAATTTACTAACAGTGACATTTATTATAAGAACCAATACCCTCTTGCTATGAACATTGTTGTTTTTTTTATAAAACCAAACCTTTCTTAACAAGATACTTCATTAATACAGTGAAACCCCTTAAATCCGAACTAATTCGGATTTGAAAACGAAAAAGTTCGGATTTGCTTTGTATTTTGCACTTGACAGAAGTGTGTTTTTTTATTACTGAACAATATTAGAGCACTCATTACATATTTCTTAAATATCGAAATCTTGTTGCTGTTCATGACGAGCTGGCTGTTAATAACTTATTACACTTTTGCTTTTACTTTCGACAAGACTTTTTGTTAACTAATGGTTGTTAAATTGTTAACTTTTACTTGGAGGAAACGTTTTTGTCTTACGACTTCTTCAGCCAATTTTTGCTCCTAGGAATAATGCAGTTGTGCTTCCTCAGTACCATTTTTTTGAAAGTTAGAAGTGATGTGATCGAAGAGTTTGTGTGATCTGTGCCGTGTTTGTTCATTTAGGATGTCATTTTTATGAGTGTTGCTATGTCTATATATTTCATACTGTTCTAGTGTGTTTAATTTATGGCCTTTGTTGCATGTGTGGAGGATGCTTATGTTATTTTCCATACTTTTGCATGAGTGTTTAGTGTCCATGAGGTGATTTGCGAAGGTGAATTCAATAGTAGTGTGGAGTGCGCTTTTGTGATCTTTTGGTTGAAATATCTGCCTGTTTGTCCAATATAGAACTTATTGCTGTTGCTGCATTTTAGTTTGTATTCTCCTGGGTTATTGTATGTGTTGGTATTGTTATTAATGCTGTGTCTGATAGCTGTTTGGCTTTTATTTGTTGTTCTGTAAGCTACATTGTATTCTCCTTTTTGAATTGGTGTGCTATTTTATTTGTGAGTTTGTTTATGTATGTGAGGGTGATGAATTTGTTTGTCTCGTGTTTTTGTTGTTTATGTTGTTGTTACTGTTCTTGTTGAGTATTTTTCTGTGTAGTTTGTCTATTAAATAATTGTCATATCCGTTTTTGTAAGCTAAATATTTAATTGTTATTATAACGTCATCTGTATATACGTTGTGTAAGACTACACAATTCTAAGTATGAAATATATAGACATAGCAACACACATAAAAATAACATCCTAAATGAACAAACACGGCACAGATCACACATACTCTTTGATCACATCACTTCTAACTTGCAAAAAAAATGGTACTGAGGAAGCACAACTGCAGCATTTCTAGCGGCAAAAATACGAGGCTGAAGTAGTCGTAAGACGAAAACGTTTCCTCCAAGTGTAAATTAACTTAACAACCTTTAGTTAACAAAAAGTCTGGTCGCAAGTAAAAGCAAAAGTGTAATAAGTTACATATTTCTGTATCAAAAATTGAACAGTTTCACTTCTGATCAAAATTGAAGAGAAGGCACGGAATTAGACAACTTATGGTGAGCGGGGAGAAGTTATCAGCTGATAATCTTGTTGTAAAAGAATATTTAAATGAATTCACAGATTTGATTTTGTCTGAAAATTACTCATCCCAGCAAGTGTATAATGCGGACGGAGGCTGGATTGAATTTTAAAGCCCTTCCCACTAGAAGTCTTGCTTCTAAAGAGGAAATTTTTGCACCAGGCTTTAAAACGAGCAAACAGCATTTCACAGTTTTAGCCTCCAGTAACGCAGTGACTCCATTAATGGTGATTGGAAAATCTACCCAGGCACGAGACCTTAAAAATATGAACTTGAATGTTCCCCCTGTTCATTACAGAAATCAGCATAAGGTGTGGATGACTGGTAATATTTTCAAGGAGTGGTTCAAATTTTAATATGAATTTGTTCCTTCAGTAACAAAATTTAATGAAACAAAATGGACTGCCACCAAAAGCTCTACTTTTGATAGACAGTGCTCCATCACATCCTTCAGACATGCAGTTGGTATTTAAATGCATAAAAGCAATATTTCTCCCACCTAACGTGACATCGTTGCTTCAGCCTATGGATCAAGCTGCGCTGCAGAACATAAAATTGAGATACAGAAAAAAACTTGTCCAAACATTAATTGAAGGAGATTGATCTCTTTCTATTCCAGAAAAACTTAAGGCGATTACAATAAAGGATGTAATTTACTAGGTGCTGAATCCTGAAATAATATCAGTCATATTTTACTGTAGAAATCTCTGGAAGAATCTCTGGCCTGGTCTCGAATTTGTGAAAACACCACTTAGAATACAAGATGATAAACTGAGCTCCTTCAGCTCATTCAAAGAGTACCAGGATGTGAAGATACTGAATAAAGTTGCCTGGAAGAGTGGACAGCACTAGATAACAATGAAGAATATATCGAGCATGACATAGTGGCTATGGTCCAGGCTGAACATGATTACAGTGTAGCAGATAGCGATAGCGACGAAAAAGATACCTCTACAAATGCTGTCACTCATGCCAACCCTGCCGCCCTTTCAAGATGGCATTGCGTTACATAGAACATAATGCAGCTGCAACGCCCAGTGATGTTATGCCAATGCGACGGTCGAACAACATTGCAACCTCGGGAAGGTTTACGTCTCTTCGCCAGATGAAGATTACTGATTTTAACTGAAAAATATAGTCAAGTATTTGTGTCTTCTCTTTTTAAGTGAAACATATAGTTTAGTGTTTATCTTTTTTATTTGTATATTACTGTCAATAAATACTATGTTAATGAAGTAACATAGCAGATCAGTGTAGGCCTTTTGTATTTTATCATGTTTTTACAGTGTCAATTCCTATATATTACACTTCTCAGTCCTGTTTTACGTAAGTAGCAAACCTTCAGTACACATTTCATTAAATTTTAAATAATTTTTGAAAATTTGGTTTTTGTCAAATCATGTTCGGATCTCCTCAGGGGTTCGGATTTGAGGGGTTATACTGTATTATCAATAAAGCTAGGTAATCAAAAGAATTTCACAGTAACAACACAAAACACAAATATTGTATTTTATTCATAACCAAGCCCATCAACTCAACTCAACAACAACTCTATACTTTATTGCTATAATTTCATAAATGTAACATAGTTCATAGTGTAACGTAGAGAATAATTACATCACAAAGGAGTGTGGTTTTGATGTCATATTTCCGTGACAATAGTTAATGCATAGATAATGGTTTTATAATTAAAGGAAAACTACAGCAACTTATTGTGATGATGTGTTTCAAAACTGTTGTTCCAATGACAAAGCCTATATGACAAATTGCACTCAATGTTACAGGTGTATGATGTATGGGTTTCGGGGTTGTTTTAATGTTTTCGAAAATTATGTTAAATTCAAAGCGGGTATGACCATTTAAAATATGCTGTTTTTGTATTATGTGATGATTGGTGTTTTGTTTCCTGCTATCTTTTAGTACATGGAGAATGTCTTGACGTTTTTATATGTGTTGCTGAGCTCAGTTTTGAGTTTATAATTTTTATGTTCCTTGTATCTTCTGTTGAGGATTTGCATGTGTTTTTCAAGTATGTTCATGGTTTTATATGATGTCTGATAGTTGAGTTTTGTGAAAGTAGAAGCAATTTTATGTGTATGTTTATTTTGGTAAGTGATGGAGATATATTTTTGTGGTTTGAAAATGTGGTAGTTTAAATGTTTTAAATTCTGTTGAACATATTATCAATGAGTGTGTTTTATAACAATTTTTTTAGGCAATGTATTTGAGTGTTTTAAGTTGTTCGCCATAGTCTTTTTTTTTAACATGGTTATATTAGTTGAGCGGTATAAGATGTGGTTAAATGCAGCATGTTTGTGTAGTGTTGAGTGAGTACATATGTTGTGTATGATGGTATCAGTAGTAGTTAGATTCCTGTATGTTTTGAAGTTGATTTTGTGGTTGAGTTTAGAGATTGTGAGGACTAGAGTGTTTATTTTATGATTTCGTTCTGTTTCAAGGGTGAATGTAAGGTTTTGGTGTATGATGATGATGTATTCTAGTTGCAGTTTACATAATAACTAATGTAAATATTAACTACTGTTTATGGATTTAAACATTTAAAATCATTTTCTTTTAGTTTATAATGTATTTGGAACTAATATATATGAAAACAAAAAAAGAAATCAAAATATACTTATAGTATTTTGTCATCTTTTACCTGAGAAGATTATAGTCATAATTTTTAAAAATAGTGTACTGACAAATTTTTATAGGTGTTCTTTAAGTTAGTTTGAAAATTCAACCAGATAATAAGGATTGCATATCATTTTGTTGATGCCAGATTTAATAATTAGGATTAATATTAAGAGCATATTAATTACTTCTGTAGCTATTAATAACTTTATTAAAATTATTTATTTCTTTATCAAGGAAGCAGTCTCTCGAATGCAGAAAAATATGGCTAATGCTGAACGGGAACTATTTACAGATGATGAAATTAGTTTGAATAACTTTGAAATAGGCCCAGTTATTGCAAAAGGAAGCAGTGCTGTGGTTTATGCTGCTAGATTAAAAGAAAATGAAGGTGAGGAATATTTGATAATTTGGTCCTTTTTTTCAGATTTGAAAAAAATACAGATTTTTATTTCTGTGAATGAATTTTAAAATTATTTCATTTACAAGCAAAATAATTAAAATAATACTTGACTAAATGTTGGTCAATTCTGATTTTCTACTTTTCACATATTTACTAAAAAATACGTTCTTAAGAAGAAATATTCATTTTAGTAGCAACAAAAACAACAACAAAACCAAAACATTAAACAACGAATCATACACTCAAATATCTGAAAATAAACAAGTATGGTTTTTTCCTTCAATATCAATCAGAACACGATTATGTAATAAATATTTAAACATCTAAATTCTAAAAGTACTAGGAATATGTTTAATTTCTTTATCTCTGATGCCTAAAAATATTTGTGTGATACCAAACTAAAACTTCAGTATTTACTCTAATTGTAATTTACACTAATTCTTTGTTTAATATGTTCAGTGTGATACTTAGCTACTTAGTTCTGATATTAGCTACAATGATACTAAACCGTATGAGACAAACTTTGCTTGAAATTTTTAAACAATTATCCTACCATAAGCTAAAACCATTGAGGATGTATTAAAATCCCCTTAAATGGTAGGCTATATACTTCATACATCAGTAGCAAAAGTTCGTTTTGACTGACATAGCTATCATTGTATGAACGTGTTAACAATATATATATAATCTGTTATCATTTGTTTAAATATTATTAATCAATTAATGCTGCCTCTAGGACCAACAAAAACTAGTAGTTTATGTACCTAAAAGTCAATGTAACTATTAGATTTCTATAGTTTTGGTATACTGAATACTATCTTCAAATTATTTGTAAGCTTATTGATTTGACATTTCACAATTCATGAAAATGATTTGAAGATGGTGTGATTTGAAGAACGGATCTATTTTATCAAAATTGTAGTGACACACACTAATGTACATGTAGGTACAATAGCCATAACTGTGTAATATACATATATCTGAGCAAATCCTAAATATTTACCTTTTTTTAAATGTCTGAAGAAAAAACAGTGCTGTCACTTTACATTCATTTTTTTTTCATCCTCACATTATTTTTTTAAAATAATTCTAAACAAGAATATATTTAATATTATTTATTCGTTATTAATTTGTCAAACAGATATTATTTTTATTTTGTTAGAATCACCGACATTTTGTCTTGAACAACCATTGGCAGCATTTCCATTTGCAATAAAGATGATGTTTAACTATAACATCGAGTCAAATGCCACATCTATTTTGAAGGCAATGTATAGAGAAACAATTCCAGGAAGATGTCGTTACTCCAATGCAGAAATAGTTGAATGGGAAGAAATGTAAGTAAATTAAATTTTTAGAAAAGATCGTGTTTTATTTTATAAAATAAGTCAACAATGAGAATTATAATTATCATGAATTAACATGAGTGTTGAAATAATTTTTGTTTTTCTAAAATCTAATATATGTGTTTTGAATTGTTTTCTTAGGTTTACAGATTGTCAGATCTCATTACCAGCACATCCAAATGTTGTGGCAATGTACTGTGTTTTTGCTGATCATATTCCAAACATACCAGGGTCAAATTCACTCTATCCTGATGCTCTGCCTACTAGAATTAATCCTGATGGTTTTGGTCGAAATATGAGTCTTTTTCTATTAATGAAAAGGTAAACTTTAATTTTGTTTCAAAAATTTTTTTAAATTATTTAAATTATAATTAGAAACTAATTATCCTCGGTTCAAGAATTTTTCTTATTTATATTTTAATGTATGCTTACATACATACATGTATACACACTACATTGCTCTCCATATTTACTATTTTAGTGCCAAATTAACTGTTAAAGTAGGATTTAACCTTTCGTGTCAGTTCTAGTTGAAGATTTCTTTAAAAATGAAGAAGCTTTATAAAAATACTGACATACTAGGTGAGATGATTGTTTATAATTTATGACTTAAATATAAATTGAGCTGACAATTACTTGATAGTTGTGCGAGTGCTCGTGTGTGTGTGTGTGTGTGTGTGTGTGTGTGTGTGTGTGTGTGTGTGTGTGTGTGTGTGTGTGTGTGTGTGTGTGTGTGTGTGTGTGTGTGTGTGTGTGTGTGTGTGTGTGTGTGTGTGTGTGTGTGTGTGTGTGTGTGTGTGTGTGTGTGTGTGTGTGTGTGTGTGTGTGTGTGTGTGTGTGTGTGTGTGTGTGTGTGTGTGTGTGTGTGTGTGTGTGTGTGTGTGTGTGTGTGTGTGTGTGTGTGTGTGTGTGTGTGTGTGTGTGTGTGTGTGTGTGTGTGTGTGTGTGTGTGTGTGTGTGTGTGTGTGTGTGTGTGTGTGTGTGTGTGTGTGTGTGTGTGTGTGTGTGTGTGTGTGTGTGTGTGTGTGTGTGTGTGTGTGTGTGTGTGTGTGTGTGTGTGTGTGTGTGTGTGTGTGTGTGTGTGTGTGTGTGTGTGTGTGTGTGTGTGTGTGTGTGTGTGTGTGTGTGTGTGTGTGTGTGTGTGTGTGTGTGTGTGTGTGTGTGTGTGTGTGTGTGTGTGTGTGTGTGTGTGTGTGTGTGTGTGTGTGTGTGTGTGTGTGTGTGTGTGTGTGTGTGTGTGTGTGTGTGTGTGTGTGTGTGTGTGTGTGTGTGTGTGTGTGTGTGTGTGTGTGTGTGTGTGTGTGTGTGTGTGTGTGTGTGTGTGTGTGTGTGTGTGTGTGTGTGTGTGTGTGTGTGTGTGTGTGTGTGTGTGTGTGTGTGTGTGTGTGTGTGTGTGTGTGTGTGTGTGTGTGTGTGTGTGTGTGTGTGTGTGTGTGTGTGTGTGCGTGTGGGCGCGCGTGTGCGTGCGTGCGTGCGTGCAAATTCCTCGAGTTCCACCACTTGAAGATTTTATTTGTCTGGTAGAAGATTTGGCTGTTCCCATTTTTCCAGACGACGATGACATACTCCAAAGCATCCAGATGACAAACTCAAATGAACTTTTGAAAGATGATGACGACGACTATGACAATGATTGTGATGAACCCTACAGTTTATGAAGTTTTACAAGCTTTCAAAATCATCAGGCGAGGATTTCAACGAAAAATGGTGTACCAGATAACATTTTTGACTGTCTGAATAAATGTGAAACATTCATTGAACGTAATGTTTTATTCAAACGTAAAGTGCAATAAAAAATTACTAACTTCTTCAAGTAAAATTTTGAAAACTAGAAACGATTTAAAAAGTACCTATACAAAGTTACTGTATTTACAGTACTGTATTACTGTATATCGTATTTTATGTTTAATTTAATACAGTATTTGTTTCTCCGGATACGGTCTGTGTAGTGTATAAAACAGTTTGTGTTGTTTGAAATTGAATTGTGTATAAAAAATAAAATACTGATAGATTGTGTGTATTCAAATAAAATCAGTATAGGCAGTTAATAAATGTAATACGGTTAATAAATAATACAGTTACTAAACAGCCTATTGAGTTTGCTTCGATTAAATTCCACTGCGTTCAAGTCATGCGTCCTGAAAATGAATTGGTGAGTGTACTTATTTACCAGTAAGTTTTCATAAGCATTAGATAACTTATCATAATAGCCTATACAGAGTAGACCCTATGAAAAATATTGAATGTGGATATCTAATAAAATGAAGAAACGTCAATAAAACATTTTTAACGACTTGAATATCAAATAAATTGAGAGTTTATAAAACAATATCCTATATTAACATTGGCCTATAACACTAACTACGGTCGCGATATTATACTGTATCCCTTAGGTATACAGGTAGTGCGATATGCGTAAGTTGGGGTGGGAGCACAACCACTCTTTACAACACAACCTCTCAATAACAAATACCTCTCTACAACAAATTTTTTTCTGGATAATCGACTTCGTTATACAGAGGTTTAACTGTGTATATATATGTATATATATATGAAGTTAATATATTACTATTGTAAGTAATTTTATCCACCATTAAGTGCAATGATTTTACCTTGTGTGATGAGGCACCTTTCGGTCACTTGACCATTGTCGAATCACTGATATTTTTCTGGTGTAGATGTTTGGTCCGTCATCACACAAGGTAGAATCATTGCACTTAATGGTGGATAACATTACTTACAATTGTAATATATTTTCATAAAGCCAGTGCAACGGAAAAACAATGGATAACGTAAAATATCAAGAATATATATATATATATATATATATATATATATATATATATATATATATACAATCGAACCTCTGAATAAGGAAGTCGATTATCCAGAGAAAAAATTCGTTGTAGAGAGGTATTCGTTATTGAGAGGTTGTGTTGTAAAGAATGCTCCTGCACTACCTGCGGTAATAAAAGGGATACAGTATAATATCGCGAGTGTAGTTAGTGTAATAGGCCAATGTTAATATAGTATGTTTTATAAAGTCTCAATTTATTTGAAATTCAAGTTGTTAAAAATGTTGTATTGATGTTTCTTCATTGTATTAGATATCCACATTCAATATTTTTCATAGGGTCTACTCTGTATAGGCTATTATGATAAGTTAACTAATGCTTATGAAAACTTACTGGTAAATAAGTACACTCACCAATTCATTTTCAGGAAGCATGACTTGAACGTAGTGGAATTTAATCGAAGCAAACTCAGTAGGCCGTAATTTAGTAACTGTATTATTTATTAACCGTATTACATTTTTTAACACTCTCAACACGGCGGCGATATTGGTGATCTCATCAAACTACTGCCTTTTTTTCCTTAACTTCCAGCTCTGACAGCAGTGAAACACCATGCGGGTTGCATAACCTGTCGTAGCATCTAATTATCGACCCTGTTGTTTTCATCTCAATAATTTTATTTCTAACATATACATTTTTATTGGTGACATCAGAACAGTGTATTAGACTCTAAAATATTGTTTTATTTATTGGGTCACAATTTAAAAAAAGAAATAATACAAATGATAAATTACTGTATGACAAATAAGAAAACACAATAAAAAAGACAGAGAAAAAAGAAAATTTATATACAAAACTAAACACCCTAATACTAAAATATATTACATACTAAAATAAGCACTCAACGTTTCACTCAGAATGTTTGTTTCTTTTTGTGCCAAGTGTTTCGGAGATCGTAATGTAAACGGAGTCAAAGGTAATACATATGTCACGTCCGAGACTATTTATAGCCGAGATAAGCTGACATTGGTTTACTACAATCTAATGTTGACACAATCGGGCGTCCAAGCATTTTGTCAATGACTCATATTTACAATAGTCTGTTCCCACCTCCAATTGGTTTATTAACTCTAACAAGACAGTTATCGTTTATTCTTGCGTTAGTTCAGAAAACTTGGTTAATTTTTATGATCGTTGTTTTTACCGGATATTCTGCCGCGTTAAATGATTCAAACTAAAAAAAAAAACATTAAAATATAAAAGTTACACCAAATTACATCTGTTTATAAAACTTCCTGAATCATTATTTCAGTTGAAGCATCAAAAGTTAACTTGGGATGGTCGGATTTAAAAACAACTCAGGCACAATGTTCTCCAAACTCTTTTAAAGCACTGGCATAAAAATCAAACCTTTATATAGATATCGACACTAGAGAAGTTTCAATTAGCCTGGGAGTAAGCGTGCCGGTTTGCTCACCGTATCTAAGGAAATAAGCTGGGAGCGCATCTGTAAGGAAACCCAGAGCGTGCCGGAACGCTAGCCATGCTGAACGTGTTAACTGAACCAAATTATAACATGCAGTCAATTGCCGACATGTGTTTCGCCTATCATTCTTGGTTTTGTTGACCCTCCTGCTGAAAATAAACAATTTCCTGGAAATGCCATTGTGAGCTGCCTATACAACACTACATTTCTTCGGTTGAAATGGAAAAAAAAATTCGTTATGGAGAGGCCCGAAATTCGTTACATAGAGGTAAATAAGCAGTATAACTTCTAAAATGACATGGGACAAGATAAAAATTCGTTATATAGAGGATTTCGTTATCTGAAGGTTTGTTATATAGAGGTTCGACTGTATATATATATATATATATATATATATATATATATATATATATATATATATATATAGATATATACACACATACACACACATATATATATATATATATATACATATATTTAATAAATACACAAAAACCTCTTAACCACAAACTTTCTTTATTTTACCCTTATGTACATTTCAGTTACCAAGTAACCATCCTCAGAGGGATAACATACCTGAGAGAGTATGTTATCGCTCTGAGGATGGTTACTTGGTAACTGAAATGTACATAAGGGTAAAATAAAGAAAGTTTGTGGTTAAGAGGTTTTTGTGTATTTATTATTAAATTCAACCACATTATATTCCTAATAAATAGTATACATATATTTGTTGAAAGCTGTGGCCTGTTTGCTTAATGTAGAATCTATTACAGTAGGTACAATTTAGTTTTTTCAAACTTGGAGACATATTAATCACTTTTACATTAGTTTATGACTATCCGAATTATAATTTTGTAAATTTGTAAGGACTTACTGAGACAGAACATTTTTGAATGCTCCTTGGCAATCTTTATCAGTGTCTAAATTTTTTGCTTGACGTTGTTAGGTTAAGCGGTGACGGTTTTGAAGGCAGGTTTTCAATAGTATCAAAGAGAATATGTGATTTGTATTGGGTTTGTTTGTTTAATATGTTTGTATTTTGTGTTTTTGTGTGTTTGTAAATTTCATATTGTTCTAGTGTGTTGAAATGTAGTTCTTTCTTGTTGATGTGTGTGTATTTATGTCTGGTTTCTTATAGGTGATTGGAGAATGCAGAGTTGGTGTTCTGTTTGGGTGATTTTGTGTGTTCCTTGACTCTTTGTTTGAAGCTGCGACCTATTTGCCCAATGTTGAATTTGTTGCAGTTTGTACAGTTTAATTCGTATACACCTGGTGCTTGTAATTTATCTTTGCTCTTGGTGTTGTACTGTATATTCTATTGTAGTTTGTTATTAGTTTTGTATGCTATTTTGTATCCTGTTTTTTGAAATTTGTAGGCTATTTTATTTGATATATTAATTAAAACAACCTCTCACCACAAATTCAACAAATTTTATTTGAATTTGTGGTGAGAGGTTGTTTTAATTAATATAAACATTTACACCACAGTTGCTTTAAGTTGTTATTTTATTTGATGTCCTGTTTATGTATGGTATTGTGATGTGTTTGTTTTCCCTCCATGTAGTGTTAATTTTTAGTGTTTTTTTTTTGTATATTGGGTTATACATAATAGTTGATTATTTTTTTTGTTGTGTTTATTTTTAATGCTTATTAGTTTATTTGTTGCCCAGTTATTAGTGTCTAGTATGATTTGTAGTGTGAGTTCGTGTCCGATCGTGTTGGTGAGATTTAGGTGAAGTTGGTATAGCCTATGGTTAAGTGAGTCTTTATTTTTATATAGAGTTTTAATGTATTATTTTATGTAAATAACTTCCACTTTTTGTTTATTTATTGTAGCTGATTTTGTGTTATTGTTAATGTTTATTTTCACGTATGAGGGTTTTATGTTATGAATTACGCATTGTTTGTTGAATTGTATATGGGAGTGTGTTTTTCTAACCTTTAAATCTAGAACATTCTAACCTTAGAAATTATTACACACTACAAAAAGGGACCACATATCAACACATTAGAACAATATGAAATTCACAAAAACACAAAATATAAACATGTTAATTGAACATACCCAATACAAATCACACATACTCTTTGATACTATCGAAAACCTACCTTCAAAACCGCCACTTCTTAACCTAACAACAACTCCAAGCAAAAAATTTAGACACTGATGAAGATCGCCATGGAACGATCAAAAACGTTCTGTCTCAGTAAGTTTGTACAAATTTACAAAATTAAAATTCGGATAGTCATAAACTAATGTATAAGTGAATGATTAAGTTTCACCAAACATGATGGATTACAAAATTCAAGAGTTGGAGCCATATGTTTTTGTTGTGATGTTTTTTTATGTGGAATTGTAGTTGATTGTTTATTTTAAATAATGTAATGAACTTCATTTTTTGAATTTGTGCTATGATATTTGAGATTTTGTGTATATGTATATGTCAGCGTAAAAAATTTTTGCCACTGCTATGATGTTATTGTGTGTATTTTGTATCATAGATTAATAGTTTTTATTTTACTCTATCTATTTATGTATTTTAGGTTTAGAATTATGTTGTTTTCTTTGTTGATCTTGGAGTTTTAAAAAACTTACTGTATTATAAGTACATTTTAAAAAATGATTTTTTGTGATGGTTGGCTATAAAAAATTAGAACAATAAAGTTGAATAATCAATTTACGTTTACAAAGGGACAAGGTGTACTAAGTAATAAGTAATAGTTCATGTACGTAATATTATAGTGTAGGTTTTTGTTAAAATACATTTATATTTTAAACTTTGTTACACTGGCAAAAAGTAATAATCATGCAAGTTACAACTGATTATGTTTTTTAAAGCAAGTAGAGTAGTGAAATAAAAATGCCCATGTAGTGAGAGAAATTGTAGTGAGAGATATGTTTCAAACACATGAAAAAATAAATAACAGTATATTAGGTACTCAATGGCTTAACAAAAATCTTAAAAATTCTTAGTGTATTTTGAGGGTAGCCTTTTGGTATAATTTTAAAATAGAAATTGTGAAATTTCAAAGAAATGAAAAAAACCTTCATCAGTAAGGAATTAGGAGAATTTCATCATATAGGAAATCATCAGTTTTAAGGGCTGTAATAGGTTTTCTAAGTTCTCGAGATGATTTTATAATTAACTCTTTCTAGAATATTTACTGTAAGTTTGTCATAGGGTAATGAAGATTGGCAAAATATGAGAATTGTAATAAAAATATGCGTTGAAAAATTATGTGAAGATAAAGTGTTGCTAAAAATTGTAATAATCAAAAACATTATAAATATATAAGTATCCTTAAGATAACAAAGAGTATTGTCTAATAAATAATACACACAGCAAATCTTTAAACACAAATATTTTTATTCTAGTCTTATGTACATTTTGGATACGAAGTAACCATCCTCAGAGACATGATAATACAGAAGTGTAGAATAAAAATATTTGTGGTTAGAGGTTTGTTGTGTGTATTATCTATTAATAAACCATAGAAAATTATTTCAAATAATTGGTGTTCCCTAAATTACTATCACATCAGGAAATCATATTAGTGACTTGTTGACACAAAAATTATCCATGATCTACTGAATTTTATAAACCAGAGTATGGAGGAGGAACTTATAATTCTGCAGTCAGGAATCTTTCAAGTTTAAAAGTAACTGTTATTATTATTATTAAAATAAACAGTGTGATACAATTTACAATCTTAGAGTGCAACAAATTTAATTAATTTAAATATCAGAGATTTTCAAATTGATCCTGATATAATACTCTTTGTATAC
This sequence comes from Prosapia bicincta, assembly GCA_036971475.1. Lineage (NCBI taxonomy): Eukaryota > Metazoa > Arthropoda > Insecta > Hemiptera > Cercopidae > Prosapia > Prosapia bicincta. Next base: position 161,019,723 of record JBAIZL010000005.1, read on the forward strand.
AACTTTGAGCTATAAATATTTTATATAAATTTACAATAGGTAAGAAAATAAACTTTTAAATATATATATTTTATAACTTGTATATTTTGTAATTTTATAAAGCCAAAGAGCTAAATTAAATAATTTTTTAAATTTAAATTAAACATAGGGCAAATATATTTTATAATATAAATAATGAGAAGACATTGATGAAGATCGGCACATGGCGATCGAAAACGTTCTGTCTCAATAAGTTTTAACAAGTGATTAGAAAAATAATGAATTAAATGATGTATTTCTATTCTTCATTTGTCATCCAACAATGCAAGGTTTAGACCAGGTAACAGTAAAAGTTGCTTAGTTGTCTTAATGAAGAAGACATTAAATTATATGGCTTTATTTAAATTTGAAGTTATAACATCATATCAGTTGTAACTAGAAAACTATCTTTTTTATGCCTGTGAAGTTTTTGTCAACTCTGATTTTTTTTTGTTTTGACATATGTTTTTTAAGCATATATTATAAAGTAAACATTGGTTTTAAAGGTTGCCAATCAGAAATACTAGTGAAAACTAAAATTAAATATCATCATAAAAAATATAATCATATTATTGAAACAAACTTCCTTATCAAGTTGTTATTCAGGAAATACCACACAATGCAATACTACATTACTATTTAGCTATTTTAAAATGTAGCTACAAAGTAACTTATTAGGATAGACTTCATTATAAAAATGTTAAAAATTAAGGTGTCTACATAAACAAACCAATTAATGCAGTGGTGCACCCAAGGGAGGGGCCCCGGCATTCCTTAGCATGATAAAAAAATGAAATTTTATAAATAAATTTAAAATGACAAGAAAAATATTATATGTTTATCTACAATTTAGGTGTAGGGTACTACGATTGACAATAGAAAATAATATTATGCCTACTTGTAAATTGAATTCTCTGAGTCAGTATTTCCTCTAGTGAACGGACTGTAATAGCCTATATTTATTCTAAACGCGCCATCCTCCGTTGGATATAATACATGCTTTTATTACTTTTATTTGTGTCTGAAGTATCCTGTTTTAAGAGCCTTAATATTAATAGGCTTTAAAAGTAGCATTAAAATATTAGCAATTTTTAAGTGTATCATTAATTTTAAAAAATTTTAAAATTTCGCTTTGTGAAAAATACTTAGTTTTTTAGTTGGCATTTTAAGGTATTACAAAATAAGCATTGAAATCACTTGATAATTGATAATTATAGGGAAATATTAAAATTAGAGGATTGTTTAATGGTTTAACAGTTATTTAACTTCCGTTTGTACAATCATAACAATAGTCCTTGTCCTCTATGGCCGTTTCGACGACTGTTAACATCTCTCTGCAATCGTTAGAGAGTGTAGCTAAAGTAGGATCGTTAGTTAAGGAATAATTGGTTAATAAATAGGAGGCATTAGGCCCGTCAGTTTAAAACACTTCCGAGATATCATGACAAGAGAAGTAGACAAACAGTTTTAATAACATTGTCCATATTTCAGAATAAATTTTGAAAACGTTATAAAAAACATAATCAACTTATAACAATAAATATCCTATATATATGTCAAAGGTTAATTTGTTTTTGTTTTTTTTTTTTGCTGTCCATGGTCTTAAAATTTAGACCGTAATTAGAAAATTTTGTTTGATTATTATAATTTTGTAAGTAACAAAAAACAATAAGCCAACTTCAATGAATGTCAGTGGTACAGGAATCAAAACGCCTAAGGTACTTATTGAAAAATAATAAACAACCTACTATACTATGACCTAAAAAACACAGATTTAGTCTCAATTTGAGTCTTTTTTATGCTGCATATGCTTAAAACATAAGTTTAAAAGTGGTAAAAATTCTATATTTTCTAGGGGGGGGGGGTGAACAAAAAGATTACAGATTTCTACAAGCTTAGAAAGATGTATGAAATCATCTTAGGTGAAATGCGGGGAAGGTTATTAGTCGCAGTATAACTAATTATCGTCCCAGCTTAACCATGAGCTTCTGTAGAGAGAGGTTCTTGTAAAAATGCATTAAATTAAAGGGAGAAGGAATTATGCAAATATGTTCCATAGAAGTTTCTTTTAAAACAGAAGTAATGTTCAGTTAAGATTTTGAATACACAATTATTTAAAATGAGTTCTGAAAGTAATATTTTTATTTTTTCTTTAATTAATTAATTACATTTCTAAATGCAATATTGAAGCCGATCTAAACAGGAACATGGCTGAAAGATCAGGCAAAAATGATCAACTCTACATAAGTTTTCCAGATAAGTGATACAATAATTTGCTACAATCTTCTACTTCAAAATTTAATTCAAATAAATTAAGTTTTCTGTAGTTAACAGTTTTAGCCAGTAAAATAGTGAAAATTCTAAATTATTGTGTTACTATCCAAGTGTTTTAAATAAGTGATTATGCCACGTGGTGTTAAAATTTTATATTGCAAATACTAATTTTCAGATTTGTAGTATATCTAATACTTTTAATTAATGAAACAATCTTGCAAGTGGATATTCCATATCTATACCACAATTTAATTAATTAATAATTTAACAATTGTACAATTGTTCAAATAGGTCAACTTCCTAATCAAAGAGATTAAATATTCTAACACAAGTGTAATTAGAATATAATTTTCATTTGTTCAATTTTTGTTTATTTTAGAACTCATAATTAATTATATTCTTGATTTATATTATTCTTAGAATGTGTCTTTCTTTGAAACTACCTGTTAATAATTCAATTAGAATGCATATATCCATTGCAGGTTATCTAGTAATTGTGTCACATTTAACAAACAGATGCAATACGATGTTGAATCTATCATAAAAATAGTGTTACAGTATAGAACTTGTTGAAAATAATGAAAAAGATTTGTAAGATTTTTCAAGTAAGCATTATAGATAATTTAGGAAATATGTAATTGGGCAAAGTTTGTTTTTCAGTTCAAATGCTTTTTATTACATCTTAAAAATTTTTTAATTATGAACTAATTTTAGAAGACTTTTTTTAATGGAGTGTTTTTTTTTATACTTTACCCTTGAAAGTAGCGTAGGAGAATTATTATAGTATCAGTTGGAATATTTATTTTTTTGTCTTTTTTAAGTGCAAATCATTTACATTTTACTAATTTTAGAATTACTGTGATTGTGTATTCCTCTTCTATGTTTTCTTGTAGATTTGCCATAGTTTGCTTGGTATGTTCCTTACCCTGTCTCATTGCTTCTTTATGTCAGAGTAAGAGAAATAAAGTTTATGTTTTTGTTGTTTCTTTATTAGTAGTCTAGTATAGTTTATTATTTTTTATATAAATTTGATTGAGTGTTGTTTTCTAATTTTACGAAGTTGAATTTGACATTTGAAATGAGATTAATATTTGTAACGTTTAAAATATAATATAGAGGGTTATATAAATCCTTCATAAAAAATATTATGGAAAATTGTTGATCTTTGGTATTTTACTGCACTTATAAGAGATTTTCTAGTCATCCATTGTGTATTTAACTGTACATATATATCATACTACTTAGATTATCCAGAAAGTAAAGAACATTTGCTCATCACAAAGCACACCGATTCCCCACCACCATGACAACCAACACAGCAGCTAGCTTAACCTCTTGCCTTAGTGCGGTGAAGTTAGTTAGGGTGTGATCATGCTTGTGTCTTGCATGATCACAAGCCAAATGTTAAGTACATAGTGTAATTGGCTTTGAATGCACAAAATGTTTGGCCTATTAATATTTGTAGGCAAGTTAAACATACAGTATGTATGGGGGTAGTGCAATAAATGAGTTCTTTGTGAGGAGGAAGTGTGTCATGTTTAACCAAGGATAACCAGCATACATAATGAAGACTGAAGTGAAAAACCATAGCTCATTACAGATAATTTGAAAGTGAATGTTGAAAAAAAAGATTGAAGAAAATCAACTTTGAGTGTATTACAGAAATACCTCCACTTGAAATTGTGCAGGACCATTGGATATAAGAAATTGTGTGCTAATTGGGTGCCCAAGATGTTAATATGTTTTCACAAGATGGAACGGATGAAAGCAGCCCTTGAGTTTTTGATTGGGTATGAAAAATTAGGCGACAAATTTCTTGACCACATTGTAGCGGGAGATGAAACTTGAAATTTGTACAAAATGCCTGAAACAAAAGCACCAATTTATGTAATGGCATCACTCAAACTCCCCTTAAAAACTCGGGAGAGACAACCAAATCTGAAAACCAGAAAAGTGATATAAACAGTTTTTTGTGACCAAAAAGGAATGCACAAGGAGTTAATGCTAAGAGAAGAATCCATAAAATCAGTATCTTAAATTGAAACTCTACAATAACCTACGATATGCTATTTAAAACAAACAAATTATCGTTACATGCTCAAGAAGTACCTGGGCACCTACACTGTCTACGTAAAAAAATAGATTAAGGTACTGTAATGTTGAAAATAAAGTTTTGTGTTGATATATTTTGTATTTATTCAGTTAAATCAAAACATTCATTATTTTATAGACCCCCAAGGTATGTTGTCTAATTTGGAAATAATGAAGAGTGAACAGGTTATAAATGTTTTCTCATCTAATAATTGACCGTATTTTTGTTATCACCAAAGTGGTACACATAGAATGAATATTCATACATTTTTTAAAAAAATGTTGCTTATACAAATTGAGAATGATATATATTTCTCCATTACCTGGCATTGTTAAATTATTATTTACCGACACTCTTTGGAGATCCTGCATCTAACAGAGCAATAAACATACTGAGTATGTGTACTGCTAGGATAGATAGAGGACCTCTGTGTGTCAGCAAATAATTGTTTGACAATGCTAGGTAAGACAAAAATATATTATACTCATTACATGCATAATGAACCTAGTTGAAATATAAAGTAATGTTACAAATTTAAATATTAATTATCAGCTAATAATAGTAGAGTTTATTTTTTTATTTGTATTACTTTTTTTTAAGATATGATATTAATCTGAAATCATACATTTCTGAAAAACGCCCAGATATACGAGAAGGAATTCTTTTGCTGACACAATTGTTGGAAGCAGTGGTACACATTAATAAACACCAAATTGCACACAGGTAAGGAGTGAATTTCATGTTGTTGGTTTTATTAAGGGCTCTTTTTATATCTCTGTGATTGTCAAATTTTAATATAAAAGTAATTCAAACTTGGTTTAAACGTTTTTTGAAATATTTATGATTCTGTATTACAACCAAATTTCACTGTCAGCATGTTCTTAAAGTGTTTACATTTTACTTCTATAGTCAATAATTAAATAAGATTTTATAACAGCTAATTATAGAAACTAAACTTCAAAAATAGCTTTTTTTAAATAAATACATTGCTCAACATTTCGATTCACCTATGGAATCTTCCTGCCAAATAATAGTAAACAACATTATCAGTCAAAACACATTATACAAATTCACAAATTTGAAAAAAAAGAATAAAATACAACCAAAAGTCAACCTGTAATGATAAACATTAAGTAAACACAAATATTAACCCATTTGCTGCCTATGGACAGACGATATATGTCATGACACAATAATCATCCATATCATACAGACATAATTTTTCCATCTTGATTTTGATTTGTTTTTACTAATTATAATAATTTATATATATATATATATATATATATATATATATATATATATATATATATATATATATACATATATATATGTGTGTGTGTGTTGATATATTACTATTGTAAATACTTTTATCCACCACTAAGTGCAATAATTCATGTTTATGTGATATTAGGTGTGCTGCAACATTGGATACTTTTGTATTTTTAATTTTGAATGCTCTGTAATGTTCTACAAATCTTATTTTAAATTATCTGGTCGAAATAACAAACTACGAAAATAACCTAACCATACTTGAAATAAATAATAACCCAATAGAATTAAACTCACTAGAAAAATATCACATTTATAAAAACACACACAACAATTTAATGAACCTATAGACCACATATACAGAAGACATACTATATAAAAACATTATACACACAAATCAAGAGAAAATGCGTGTAACGTCAACAAATACCAACATCACGAACCAAACATCTACACCAGAAAAATAATCAGTGATTCGACAATGGTCAAGTGACCGGAAGGTACCTCATCACACAAGGTAAAATTATTGCACTTAGTGGTGGATAAAAGTATTTACAATAGTAATATATCAACTTTATAAAGTCAGTGCAACGAAAAAATAATGGACAACGTAAAATATCTCTCTCTCTCTCTCTCTCTCTCTCTATATATATATATATATATATATGAAGTTAAAATATTACTATTTTTGAGTAATTTTATCCACCATTAAGTGCAATAATTTTACCTTGAGTGATGAGGCACCTTTCGGTCTTTGACCATTGTCGAATCACTGATTGTTCTCTGCTGTGGATGCTACGTCCGTGAAGCCGGTGTTTGTTGAAGTTACGCGCACTATTTCTTGATCTGTGTGTATGATATTTCTGTATAGTATGTCTTCTGTATATGTTGTTTGTAAATTCATTAAGTTGTTGTGTATAAGAAAAATACCACATTTATAAAAACAACACAACAACTTAATGAATTTACAAACAACATATACAGAAGACATACTATACAGAAATATCATACACACAGATCAAGAAATAGTGCGCGTAACTTCAACAAACACCGGCTTCACGGACGTAGCATCCACAGCAGAGAACAATCAGTGATTCGACAATGGTCAAAGACCGAAAGGTGCCTCATCACTCAAGGTAAAATTATTGCACTTAATGGTGGATAAAATTACTCAAAAATAGTAATATTTTAACTTCATAAAGTCAGTGCAACGGAAAAACAATGGATAATGTTAAATATCAAGAATATATATATATATATATATATATATATATATATATATATATATATATATATATATAAAGTGCTTTATAAGTGGGAATATTTTTTAAGCGAAGTACAACTTAATTGATGCAAGGAATTAATTTGTTTACATTAGATTACTCAGATCGTGAATAATATAATCCGCAAAGGGTTAAAATGTCTTGCATGTTATGGCTAACACAGACTGTGAATAAATAGGACTCATTACATATTGATCCTGAGGAGGATTCTATCCATGATTAAAAATGTTGAGCAATGTATTAAACAGTTATTTTTGAAGTTCAGTTATTGTCTATAATTGATAATCATAAAGAACTATTTCTTAAAATTTTTGTTTTAAGCAGCATTTTAATAAAATATAAAGATTTTTATAAAATCTAATCCTGCATTTTAAATACAATACCTACGCTTTCAAAACTAATGTAATTTAATGTAATAACGTTTTATGTAGGGATTTAAAGAGTGATAACATTTTGTTGGAATTGTGTGAAGAACCTTCATGCCCAATGTTGGTTTTAACTGACTTTGGCTGTTGCTTGGCTGATCCATCCAATGGACTGACAGTACCTTATCGTAGTCTTGATACTGATAAAGGAGGCAATGCTGCTCTGATGGCACCTGAAGTAAGTCAGAATCATTTTCAAATAGAAGTAGTTTTAGTTAATCATTCCTATGATAGAAAGTAAGGTGGAGAAGATGTAAGTAAGTAACACACAACCACTTTCTAACAACAACAATTTTTTATCAATCTCATGTACACTTTGGTATAAAGCAACAATCCTCATTGTCATTAAAAAGTATAATTACTATTAAAATAACTAGCTTACAGCCCCTTTCCTCCTATAACTGCTCAACCAAATCTCCTAAGAAGCTTGGTTAGATACGTAGCATGGTGAGGATAGCAAAGATTGTGTCACTTTAAATTAAAACTTAAACCTAAATAACATTTATTATTAAACTCTAGCTTTTATATAAATCTTGTATATCAGTAAATACAATGTATTATTCAATTCAGATAAAGGGCCTATTCCAAATTCTAAACTTTTTTTATTTGTAAGAAAAAAATTATTTTTATTAAAATGTTTGTGTTGGTTACTTTTTTTTATTCATAAATAATACTATTTAAGTTTTAATTTTAATTTTACTCAATTGATATACTCTTTGTTACTCCCACAATGCCATATATGCTGACCACACCTTTTAGGAGTGGTTATAGGATAAAATAGCTTTGAATTAGTTGATTTTGTTAATAGTAGTCATTGTAATTCTGTTGCTTCTGAGGATTGTTGCTTTGCAACCAAAATTTATAAAACGTTAATACCAAGCTATTATAGTTAGTGGGTGTTTGTGTATTATTAAAAATTCACCATAGTTGAGATTATTAAAAAATAGTAGTGTAATGAATATGATGTGAACTATCTGGAAAACATTCAAACTATAATGGTAAAATTTTTACCAATAGATTATAAGTTTTGGGATTGAAATGATATGGCAACATATGTAATTAAAGTTTAATGGAGAACTCAAGATGTTTTATCCAATCTACACACTGGATTGCTTTCATTTTAATGTGAGTCATTCGTTTCTGTTAAAACTAACCCAAAATTATGATATAGCCCATTCTAAGTGAAAGAGAATCTGTGTACTGTCAGAGCTTGGCATTTTAGGTTACTTTCATTTTTGAAAATAAATTAATTAATTTGTGAAGCATGTTAAAAAATTTTAATGTTTAACAATGCACATAGGAAATCAAAGCTTCTAATTTTGAAATGCTAACAGTTTTTATAAGGCCAAAAATTATAATCTTTATATTAAAATAAAATTATCTTTGAGTAAAATTCAGATTATGGTTTTTAAAAACACTACATATGTATTTATTTTACTTACTGAAACTGTATAGTCATCGATAGGTTAGTAATGTAACTGAATAAAATAACATATTGTAAAACTCAAGAGGAATATGACTAAAGCAAAAAGTCAGGAATAGTTCAATCAAATAGATATGCATACATCAGCTGCTTAACACTTTCAAAACGGCGGCGATATTGGTGGTCTCATCAAACTACTGTCGGTTTTTCGTTAACTTCCAGCTCTGATGGCAGTGGAACACCATGCGGGTTGCATAGCTTGTCGTAACATCTAAATATCGAGCCCGTTGTTTTCATCTCAATAATTTTATTTCTAACATATATATGTTTATTGGTGACTGTAGAACAGTGTATAGACTCTAAAATATTGTTGTATTTATTGGGTCACAATTTAAAAAAAGAAATACAAATGATAAATTACTCTATGACAAATAATAAAACACAATAAAAAAGACAGAGAAAAAAGGAAAATGTATATACAAAACTAAAGACCCTACTACTAAAAATATATTACATACTAAATAAGCACTCAACGTTTAACTGGGAATGTTTGTTTCTGTTGGTGCCAAGTGTTTTAGAGATCGATAATGTAAACAGAGACATAGACAATGCATATGTCACATCCGAGACTATTTATAGCCGATATTAGCTGACATTTGTTTACTACAATCTTATGTTGACACATTAGGTTTTCGGGCATCCAAGCATTTTGCAATGACACATATTTACAATAGTCTGTTCCCACCTCGAGTTGGTTCATTCACTCTAATAGGACAGTTATCTTTTATTCTTGCGTTAGTCCAGAAAGCGTAGTTAATTTTTATCATTGTTGTTTTTACCGGATATTTTTTGCCACGTTAAATGGTTCAAACTAAAAAAAAAACATTAAAATATAAAAGTTAAACCAAATTAAATCTGTTCATAAAACTTCCTGAAACATTGTTACAGTTGAAGCATCAAAAGTTAAATTGGGATGGTCGGATTTAAAAACAAATCAGGCACAATGTTCTCTAAACTCTTTTAAAGCACTGACGTAAAAATCAAACCTTTATACAGATATCGACATTAGAGAAGTTTCAATTAGCCTGGGAGTGAGCGTGCCGGTGAGCTCGCCATATCTAAGAAAAAGAGCTAGGAGTGCATCGGCACGCTCTCTGTATCTCTCTGAACCCAGAGCGTGCCGGAACGTTAGCCGTGCTGAAAGTGTTAATGCCAAATGTGAAGACAAATGAAAAAGTTTCTCATAATTTGGGGTAATAGACATAGTAAAGATAATGGTTAGGCCTTATGCATTTGAGAAATAAGTTAATCAAGAATAACTAATTGATTCAAGAGCTGAGTTTTTCCTTAAAAAACCGAATCTATTCAAGGTTATCAGTCTCCATTCTCCATATGCACCGTTATAAGCAACTCAGTTTCTACAAACCACATGTAATATTTTTTTCAAACAGTATATTAAATCAATATCTGCCTTTCATTTTATATTTCAGGTTGCCAGGGCTACTCCAGGACTATTTTCAAGCATAAATTACTCTAAAGCTGATGTCTGGGCAGTTGGTACTATTGGATATGAATTACTCACTGATATTGGCAATCCTTTCTACAGAACAAGTAAAAATAGCCTCCGTAACACAACTTACAAAGAAGAAGATTTACCTAGTTTCAAGGATGAAGTTCCCAATGTCATTGTCAAATTAATTCAAGCCTTACTTATAAGAAATCCGTCCAAGGTAAATTTTTTTAAACCTCTAAACCTATTTAACTCTATATAGCGTCATAAATTTTGTGTGTATATATTTTGTCTTATAAAAAACTAATGGAAAATAGTTTAGCAACAGATAACTATGTTTTTTTGTAACACAATATATTTATCAATAGATATTTCTTAATATTAGTCATCTGTTTTATAATGGGGTTATGATTTTGCAGTAATTCTCACAGGGTTCTTGAATAATTACAATAAGCAATATGGTTAGGCTCGAAAATCATGTGAAATAAATCTGCTAGGTATCATGCATAATACGTTTTTTTGAATATACAGTAAAACCTCTCATATCCGGACCAATGTGCCAACAGCCCGATCCGGATAACAAAAAGTCCGGTTATGGGAGGGGTTATGTAATGATGTAATTCTCTACTACTAATCACAACCATTCCATTTGGAAGTAGATGTATGATCGTTTAAGTAAAACTAATTTACACTGATTTAAGATTGTAATCATATTTTAATAGCAATTTAGAACTGTACTTAAAATTTAGCTAAATGCCTGTATGTTCAGTTCTTTAATACTGTAGTGTATATAAAAATGTATATTAATTTCAGTTTTGGTAAATAAAGATGTAATGGCGGTTTGGTTGTTTCATTGAACATATTTCTTTGATGAAATATCCCTCCATCTTCGAAAGAGTAGAAACTCAGCTGCTGTTGCTTCGTCTTGTGGTTTGTCGTACTCGATTAGCTAGTCCAAATGTCTGGAAAGCTTTACTATGCATCATGGTTTGTTTTCTTTCATCATCTTCGGCAGGGTCTGGCTCTGGGCTTACTAAGTTTATAATATAACTAGTAGTAAACTCATGGACGTTTTCCTCTTTTATCCATTCATTCACGCCAACATTGTTCATGTCCTTACAACTAGGAATGTTTCGAAGATCAACAATTTCTTAGTTGTTTCATAACAAGGTTTTCCTTTTTTTTAACAAGTTTTCAATCATTTTGGCTATACACTGGAAGAAGTGAAAAAGGCAATGAAAATGTTATATTAAGGAAATAAAGAAAGAGGTTAAACATTTTAGAAGCTTATTATTATAAGTCAAAATTTAAAAAAATATATAATAAATGAATAAGTAAATTCATAGTCTGAGGTAATTTTCAAAAGTTTAAAATTATTGAATAGAATTTTTGAATGATTTCCATTTTCTTGCCAATTGTAAAACCTTTTTTCTTTTGATTTATTTTATAAAAAAAGTACACTATACCTAAAATTTGTTACTGCAAGGTTAATCATGGCATTAATTAGATTCATGACGATAGAAAAACTGCTTTCACAAATAATTTGTGACTACCTAAATATATTTGAACAAGTGAGATTATTACTTAATTAAATTGTTATTTATTTTGCAGAGACCTAATGCTGAACTTGCAGCAACTGTATGCCATTTGTTTCTTTGGGCACCTTGTGGTTGGGTACAGCCAAACCAGGGTAAACCTTTGCCTTCTAGTAGTGAGGTTAGTATTATTCAACTATGGGATTTGTTAAACAGGGTCTTAAAAATAAATCAAACCATTAAGTCTTTTAACTCCTTACTTAAAAAGCAATAGATTTGGTTCCCCATGACATTTGCAGGCAAATATTTGTAGTTGAAACTTTGTAACAAGTGCAAAGCTATTATGCAAGATGACGCATAATTTTTTAATTAAACTTTCTGATATAAAACATTTATGCTTTTATTCGGCAATCATCATTGTCACATTTGTCTTAGTATGCTTTTTCAAAATTTATTTTAATCTAAATTTGTGCAACTTATGATAAAATAACAATAATATACAATAATAAAAAGTTATATTAATAAGAGGTTTAATATTGTAATATCAAGAAACCTATCTACGATTGGATCATACTCCGACTGAGCCTGAAATTTTAAACATTATGTTTCTTGTATGACGTAGATTAGCATTTGGCAAAAGAATGTTTAGGCTACTGCTTCTTTTGATCCCAGAGAATGGCACATATAGCAGCCTGTGCATTAAAACGGAGGTTCTCAAGTCGATACCAAGATAATTATTTAGTTCAGAGTCGATACCAAGCCTCTGTGATTTATGGATTGTCATGGCAAATGCTGGTCTAACTGGGAATTGATGTATTTTCATAGTACATCTGAGATGACTTTTGTTTGAATCCAATGTGATTCTGGAAATATAAACTTCAAAAAGATAACGATTTTTCAGAAAAATGTCACTCAATTAGATGGTGACGTTAACCCCTAATATACCATTTTTGGTGTAAATACTTTAAGTAGTTTTAGATTTTTTTAAACTATCAAGTTCTAAAACTTTATAATGATTTTTCAGAAAATGTTCACTTATCCCATTGGATTGCTAAGGTAAAAATCCACTACGTTCTAATCTTGGTGAAAATCCATAAAGTAGTTTTCCAGAGTTGATTTTTTTTCTGTACAGGGGGTCTGTTTTCACAAATCTTTGAATCAAGTTGTATAAGGTTAGAATAGTATTCCCCAATAGTCGATCAACAGAACTATTTTTTCACTGACCTTTCCTGCCGATGTAACGGTAATGGTTTTCTTTGAGTCTGAACTAACTTCTGTCCACTGCACAGATTGTTGTTTGGACTCGAGTGGGTAATGGTGAATCCATGTTTCATCCATTGTCACAAATTGATGCAAAAAGTCACTCTTGATTTTGGTAAAACACGGCAAACACTGATTGAAAAGCTGTGTGCGAAGGCGTTTTTGGTCTGCAGTGAGAATGCAAAAACGCATATTGCACAAAGCTTTTTCATTAGCAATTCTTCGTGTAAGATATAACCAACTCATTCTTTTGATATACCAACGGCATTAGCAATCTCACACACTTTCGCCAATTTTCTAAAACCGTATCAAACAACTACCTACTCACAACTGCCAGATAGAATGGTGCGGTATTTTGCAAGGCGTCTACTAACAGTTGTGCCAACATGTTGGGGAAATAACATCGGACTAGTCCTGTACTGTCTTGGATTGGCTGAGAACTTTCAGATTGCCTGCATTTATTATCAAAATTCTGTACAGAACACCCCTTCTCATATATTTTCTCAAGAGTTGTTGTTAGAGCTACCTGTGTTCTTATCCAATCTGTTACTGGATATTCTTATTTTATTATAGAAAGTGTAACTGGTTTATTTAATTATGGGCATTTATTGGTTTTTTCTGGTTTAATTCATAATTGAAATCACTAGTCGAAAGGATTTGGGGGTAGTATTAGTTTATCTGGATAAACTAGTAGTGTTACTAAATATTCTATTAGTTACTTGTTGAAATGTAGGGTCAGTTAGAGTTCTATGTAGGGTCAGTTAGAGTTCTATGTAGGGTCAGTTAGAGTTCTATGTAGGGTCAGTTAGAGTTCTATGTAGGGTCAGTTAGAGTTCTATGTAGGGTCAGTTAGAGTTCTGTGTAGGGTCAGTTAGAGTTCTATGTAGGGTCAGTTAGAGTTCTATGTAGGTTAGGTTTTTAGGGTTTGAATTGGAAGCTCAGTTGGCTCTATAGTCATTATATTTTCAATGCTTATATAAATCAGCTTGCAGCTAATTTATATGTGTAAAACTAACACAGTTAGCATAATCAGAAGGTTACAAATAATCTCAACTTATATTTGGGCATCATGTCCTCTGTCTTTAATAATCTTGTTTTAAAAGTTAAAGATGGCAACTTTGAAGATTTGATTTCTTTTGGCTATATTGATTGGTTCATTTAAAGTTCATTTTAAAATATTATCTGAAATACAAGCAAGACTACATTTGGGTTTGACAGGCTGTAAAAGTCCAGCAAAAATTAACAGGAGGACAAGAAGGACTTTAATTTTAAGGACTATAGAATTAGCATGTTCATAATTTTACAGGTTTTTATAAGTAGTTTAATTGAAATTAATGTATTCTAAATGCATTGGTTTTTAAAAAAAAAATTAGCTACTCTTTAGTCTTTCATTTATAAATAGTTTTTAAAAACTAAAATTTAAACCTTAAACAATTTTAAAATAAAGTTAGTTTTTCATTAAAATGAAGAATGTAAAATTAAATGATATTTAAATAAAAAAATTACAAAGACATCAATCAAATTGTGGATTACTTCATCTCACTTCAGTCAATTTTAAAAGGTTAAAATTTATTTGATAAAGGCCAAAAACTTGATTGAATGAACTTTTTATTAAGTTGTATAACTTTTATATAAATAATCAAGTTCAAAATCAGAACAATATACATGTAGTTGTTGAGCCGGTACAAAAATTAACTAAAACCATCATTTTTGGACTGTTTTACTAATTATGAAGTTATACTTGGTAGCAACATACATTCAAACCTTCTGGAGTTGATGCCTTCAAAATTAGATATACTGTTTAACACGTTCGCTACCGAGCAGAGCATGTATGTGCCGTCTGGTTTTTCACGAGGGACCAGCAGTAAGAATTCGATCTTTCCACATAGACCAAGTTAACACAGACCAAAAGTGGAAAGTTGTTGTAATAACTTTCCTGTGGCAGGTTTACATCATGTGTTGATAAATGTCATTTAGAGTACATTCTTTATGATTCTAATGGAATCTAGATGTCATTGACCTTGATAACTGAGAGACCAAATGTCCCACATTAACGTCAGAAATGTTTATAGTTCGATACGAATACAGTAATACCCTGTACTTACACGATAGGTGGGATCGAGCGAAAGCCCTGTAAGTCAAATTCGCGTAAGTCGAGGTATAATTTTACACATAATCACATAGGAATCATGTTTAATTGGGACCAAAGACTAAATAAATTGATAATTTAGAAGAAAATGTGTATGTATTAAAATCTTAAATACAACATAATACAACAAATAATTATATTATGTACATACATATTGCAAAGAAAAGAAATTATTTGACATAGAAGTCTTCTAAAATCAATTCGTTTTGACGAATTGAAGATTTTTTCTTCTCACGCAGAATTTCCTCGTAATTCGCTATTTTTGTTTTTTTTTTTTGGCAGAAAAACACTCCTTGTTGGAGTCTATGTTTTCCAAAATTTGTAAGCCTTACTCAATTAAAGTAAGGGATTTTGTCAAATTTCTAACCGTCATTTCATGTTCTACCTCAACTGAGTCTAAAGAATCTGCGTTTTTAAGGTCTTGCTCTTCTTTTAAATTTAGTTGTCTGACAAAACCGATACCTTTTCAATCACATCAGCAATTTCAACAGAATCTAGCACTGATTCGGCTTGAGTTTCAGTGGCAAAAAAAATAGACATGCTTTTTCCAAACGACATTCTAAGTTTTTTGTGAAATTTCATTCCAAGACTGTCCAATGATTCTCAAAGTCGAGGTATAATTTTACACATAATCACATAGGAATCATGTTTAATTGGGACCAAAGACTAAATAAATTGATAATTTAGAAGAAAATGTGTATGTATTAAAATCTTAAATACAACATAATACAACAAATAATTATATTATGTACATACATATTGCAAAGAAAAGAAATTATTTGACATAGAAGTCTTCTAAAATCAATTCGTTTTGACGAATTGAAGATTTTTTCTTCTCACGCAGAATTTCCTCGTAATTCTCTATTTTTGTTTTGTTTTTTGGCAGAAAACACTCCTTGTTGGAGTCTATGTTTTCCAAAATTTGTAAGCCTTACTCAATTAAAGTAAGGGATTTTGTCAAATTTCTAACCGTCATTTCATGTTCTACCTCAACTGAGTCTAAAGAATCTGCGTTTTTAAGGTCTTGCTCTTCTTTTAAATTTAGTTGTCTGACAAAACCGATACCTTTTCAATCACATCAGCAATTTCAACAGAATCTAGCACTGATTCGGCTTGAGTTTCAGTGGCAAAAAAAATAGACATGCTTTTTCCAAACGACATTCTAAGTTTTTTGTGAAATTTTATTCCAAGACTGTCCAATGATTCTCAAAGCCTCTAAAACATTGAATTGTTTCAAAAAATCTTCAACAGAGATCACGTTGTTCTGTCTCATAGCTTCATACAAATGCTATTTTGATGACTTCCTGATTCATCGGATGAACCAAACTAGTTATATTTGATGGCAAAAATTTCACTTTCACGCGTGTGTCGAAATTAGTTAAAGTAGTAGGAGGATGACCAGGTTCATTGTCAATTAATAAGAATTACTTTAGAAGGAATTTGTTTAGATCGACAATGACGTTCGACTTGAGGTATGAAATGATGACCAAACCAGTTCTTAAAAATAACGGCTGTCACTCAAGCCTTCCGATTCGACTTCCAAAATCACGGGAAAGATAGCTTTTTAGAAATATTTTTTAATCCCTTTGGATTTTCTGAGCGATAAACTATGAGAGGTTGTAACTTACAGTCACCAGCTGTATTTGCGCCAACCTTCACTGTCAACCAACCTTTGAGAGCCTTAAAACCTGGAAATATTTTCTCTTTATGTGCTATAAAAGTTCTTTTAGGCATTTTCTTCCAGAACAAGCAAGTTTCTGCGTAACTTGGACAGCATGATTTAAAACCACGTAACTTGGGAGTCGCATAAGACGGGGTAGCGTAAGTCGAGATATTACTGTATATATCAAACCGTTAAAATAAACCACTGATTTGTCAGAGGAATAAAAGTAAGCAAAACGGTGTCACAAATATGAGCCGTTGGTCCATTTCAACTACCCAGAGTGGCGCATATGTAAAAACGTCTGTTCAGGACGAGAGACTGTATGGCGAATATGTGAGCCGGCTGGTCTATACCAATAGTTATTTTGTTAACATATTGCGGTAGCGAACGTGTTTAAAGTTGTAATTTTTTTTGTTGAGGTTTAGGTTTTTATCATCAGTAGTTTATATTTCTAAACTGTAATTTTAGAATTTTATTTCTAATCTAGGCACTAATTTTTCTTGTGAAATTTAAGATTCTGCAATGGTTGCTTTGCTTAACTACCAAAGTATTATGTGAAGGACGATTCAATACTGGCGCAATTGGCAACCGTCGTACTGAGACTGAATACCAGCTTATTGCTTCATTTCTGCGCCGTGTCACTTTATCAGCTATTCGCAAGGCATTAGTTTTCATGCAAAATGATGCATAATATCAATAATTCTCATAATAAAGTACTTAAAAAAGGCTGTGGAAGATTTAATTTTATTGAAAGTTTTAATTAATAAGTTATAAAACACAAATATTTTATTAGATTTTTAAAAGTAATTTTAAGAAGATAGATTTTATTTGTTAAATTTAGGCTTATTTTGTTTGATAAATAAGTTTTAGGTGAGCAATAGGTTGGTGAATAAAGACATATTTTATACCTTAACTAGTTTTACTTAAAAATACTTTGTTTTACTTAAGGGTACATTATTATGATGTTTTGTAATTTTGAAAGTTTACTTATTGTGACTTTGTATATTGTGTGAAAAATGGAACTGTTGATTTACCATGTTTTTCACTGTGAGAAATAGTGAAGTCCCTGTTTTTAAGTCTTTATTTTGGGGTATGTGCCGGAATTTTCACTCAATTCTGACATGCTCAATTAGTTCAAAGAATGCTGTAGACACAAGCAATATATTTGTCACCAATCTCAAAAATGAGTAATGAACATTTTTCGTTACCTGTCTAATTAATATTCCATTTGAATAGTTCCTCCTTGTCTTCAGAAAGCTGATATAAAACTCAGAGCTTCTAAATACCTAAATTAACCAACTAAACTGGGACACCAAATAATATAATGAAGTCCTATAGCTAACCATGGGAACAATAACTGCTAATAATCAGAGATAAAACACCTTGAAATAACTAGATTGAGAATTGGTCTGAAAAAGTCAATTGATTATCGAAATGCTACCAGTCTCTTCTGTCCACTATAATAGAATGGTTCCTAATATTCTAAGAAAATATGGTTAACACTTTCATTGTTGTTTAAATCTAAATAGATTGTTTATGATAATTATTGAGGCCTTTTAATTCAAGAGCATGCTGTTAATAAATGGTTTATTAAAAACACTCATAATGCAATTGAGAAAAAACATTACTTGTTCATAAATCTACGTAGCTAGATACAGTAGAGTCTCGATAATTCGAGGTAGATGTGACAGACCCCCCCCTCGGATTACACGAAAATACGTTCCTGTACCTTAAGAAAAAAACAGGATTTCTAATGAACCCTAATACTATAATATAGAATGCACAAAATACTTTTATAGAACTTTATTGATTACAATACTTATAATTAATGTCGCTTTGGAAAAGATTGTTCATCGTGTTAGCCTCATTTTTTGAAAAGTGTTATGTCTTCTACGTTTGTTTATCAGATAGTTTTTGTGCTACAGTGTCGCGTAGACGTCTTAGCGGAAGCACATTTGTTGGGATGGTATGTCTGTTCTTCGATATAGAATAATGCAGTTTCCAAGGCGGTTGTTCTTTCTCGGAGACTAATTTTGCCTTCTTGTACTTCTCGGTCAAACCTTCATCTCTATTCTCGTCATCACTGCCT
The DNA here is from genome assembly GCA_036971475.1 of Prosapia bicincta. Taxonomy (NCBI): domain Eukaryota; kingdom Metazoa; phylum Arthropoda; class Insecta; order Hemiptera; family Cercopidae; genus Prosapia; species Prosapia bicincta. Next base: position 161,038,716 of record JBAIZL010000005.1, read on the forward strand.
TTTGTAGTTTTTTTTGTACCATTTCAATAACCGTAACATGTGTTATTTCAAATTGTTCACATCGGAATTTTCACAACCTGGAAGTTTATTGATAAGAAAAGTCAAATCTGTTTCTTCTTGTGGATCAATATTATAGTCAACAGTTTATTATGACTCAGGATTTTATTCCACGACTAACTTGATGTTTCTTGTTTTATTTTGTTCCATAATTGGCTATCCAGTACACAATTCCCTTAACTGTAATTTTGTCTTAGAATGCCTTCTATGCTTTCTTCCTTTTTAGTCGCTACTGAGAGAGATTGTACAACACTGATCTATCGGTTGGATTAGGTTCATAACATTTGTGGGAAGATATAAACCATGGATATCATCAGAACACAGTAGATATTCATTGGAATACAAAGGTACTTTGTCTAACAGTAAAATATCCTTCCGAAACAAATTCTTTTTCAGTTTCAAGCACAAACTCATTAAAAAAACACTCTTTGAATAGTTCTCTTTCCATCTAATCAGCACTCTAGTTCATGTATGAAATGGACAATGCTGATGTGGAAATGTTTGTAAACGGATGCAGCTTAACTGATTAATCCTGAGACATAGTCGACTCGAATTTAACGGAAGCTCAAAAAATCGGGATTCGGAGTTTTGAGACTCTACTGTATTAGAATGTATTCCTGCTATATTAATATACCATACACCCTAACACACAGTAGTTCACACATTTATGAGTGGGTTGGTATTCCTATATTTTTACTAAAAAATCAGTTATCATTTCCTGTGAATCAACGGTGGACCACTGTAAAGGTTTCTATATTTTCAAAGTAGCTGGTAATTTTTAACTGTTGGCTTATAAGGAATATATACAGATACATGTTTTAAATTTTTTGAAATGTTTAATATTGAAGAACCTGAGTAGCCAAAACTATCATTTTACAAGTAAAATAAAATCAAAATATCAACGGTTTTGTAAATCTTTTAATTTTACCCCTGATACATTAGCCGTTTTTTGTACATATTTTCTTTGTTTATTTAAACATTTATGATAACACTGCATTAACTTTTGTTTATGTCATACAATTGAAGAGACTTTTAGTTCTTTTGTCAGACCGTTGTGCAAAAAATCTCTTAGTTTGTTGAGCAGGTATTAATACTTAGATCTTGGTCGGAAATGTATACTAGATGATCTATTTAACCTAAGTCCTGAGTTTAACCAGCAGAATATATGGTATTGCCATGCAGGATCAAGACTATATACAGGTGTGCCTCGATTCCTTTCTGTGTGTGCCAGTTTTCTAAAGATTATGTTACACATTTTCATTTACTGTTATTTCTCAATGCAAGAAATTTCCTAAATGACACTATGTTTATCCCAAAATATGGCGACCATAAACTGGCTTGTTGAGGTCATCTGCTCATCTTTCATTCTGAGTACAGACACCATGTGCCATGTGGACACGATAGATTGCCGCCATTGTAAATAAGGTGTTTTGTGAGGCACTTACTGTATCTTATGACAATATAATCAAAAAATATATTGGATGGTTAAAAAATATGAAGATGGTATTCTTTATTACTTTTGGTAAAAAATGCCAGAGGACTAACCATTTTCCTTTTCTTGTTTTTCTCACCTCAAAAATAGCCTGAAAACCCTCTAGAGCACATTTTAGATTTCAGTGCTATAAAATTTTTGAAGAACTGACTCTGAAATCTGTGAAATTCAAAAGGTAAAAGAGAAAATCATAAGGCTTTGACAATAACTGCATATAATCAAATCATCTGTGTTTAGAAAAAGTCATCCAGGCCCTCAAGATCATTGTCCAGCCTTGATTAGTCTCGCTTATTTATGTACTCTGCTGTCACTCGTTGCATTGTTGTTATACATTTTGGATATTATGCAATGTCTGTTGCTGACATGTCAAAAATTTAAATACAGATAGTATTTTACAACCAACTGGCCATTTGATTTCTTTGAACATTATCCTTACAGTATAACCTGAAGGTAATCCTAACAGATAATCAGATCTGTTTGTTCGAATAATTTCATAATTTGGTACAAGTACTCATTTCAAAATATACATATTTTCCAGGTTTTAAATACAATCAATAAATGCAATGCGTAATGTACATTCTGAACATAATTAACTGAAACAATTAGCTTTTTTGTTTGAATTATACTGTCTATTAAAAATTTCAATTTTTAAAATAAACTCTCATAAATTTTGTAATTGTTTGAACATATTCACTGCTAAATTAGGATAAGTAGTAATTTTTTTTAGAGTAAAATAAATAAATTTTGTTGTTTTAATTTATTATTTTCATTTTTTACCTCAAAAATGTTTTTTACCCAATGTACAGTTTAACTACTTACATTCGATTATATAGACTTTTCATTAATAATACTGTTAAGACTAGAAATGGTTGTGTATTTAGAATATAGTAATGATGATGCTTTTTGCTTGTTACAACAAATAAAATTTTAGTTTTGTAAATGTTTGTTTTTGCATCTGATTTTAAAATATTATTAAGACATTTCATCTATTTTTGATTAAATTTGTGATGAAAACTTATAAAAAACATTTTGCTGTATTAAATAGTATAAAAATAAGAAATGAATTTCAACCAAATCCCTTTTGCTTGAGGATTTTTATGCCATGCTATAAACATTAAAAATTATAGTTTTATAATTTTGGTTTTTACTTAAAGAAAAACAGTTAATTGGTTCAGGAACAATTAATATAATCTTTTATATTCTTAAAAAGTAACTATCACAAACTTAACAATTGCATTTTTTTCATGAGAACACTGTTTCAGGTATGTCAAAATTTAAACCGACATTTCTTCCAAAACTCCTCTCACAAAGTAAGTGTTCAAATTCAAGGTAACAGCAAATATAATATTAATATATTATAATAGTCCAGTACAGTTGAACCTTATTAAAATAGACTAATTGGAGCTGAGATTTGATTGTTTTAAAAGTCCATTATAAAGTTTTCATACAGTGGTTAAAATAGAAACAAAATGGAGGGAAAACTGTAAACGATTATTAAAAAGAAATAAAATCATTTAAAACATGCGCATATTTATTTACAGCAATTAAAACAGTAGTTTACATATTTTCTGTAACTACTGTAAAGTAAACTTTAACAGTGCTAAAAAATTTGTTTAATTAACTTTGTGTATGTCCTCATTTTGAAAGTGTTTGAGGACAAGTAATTCTTCATAAAACATTTAACAATACTTGCTGAGTTAGTATTATAAATATTACTCGTGTATCACACTAATCATAGTTCTCCTGCTTTATTGGAGCAACATACAGGCATGACGTTTCAGGCCTGTAACCCTTTGGATATGACATAACAAGCACAAGGTTTGGAAAGTTTTTGTTCATCATTTATAAACACTAGATAAATAAGTATTGTAATATTTTTATATACTATTTACAGTTCTATTGAATCATTTGTATGGGAAATGCTACTTGACAGAAAGTATAAACAACTGTGACAATAGCAGTTTAAGGTACTGAACTGGAACAGGTTGTGTGGTGGCTATTTATACGTGGTCAGTAGATGACATGATATATTTTTCAAAAACAGTCTGTTATAAGTGATGTCTAGTTTAATAGGCACTAGATTCCATTATAGTGAGATTCCTTTTCTTGCCCCCTATCAAAGTTTCATGACATTATGGCTAGGATAAACAATTTAAGGGAAAAGCAAACCATATTCACCAAACAATTTAACAAGTAGACGCGATGTTTTGAAAACTAACAGATGCTGCAGCTGTTTAGTAAGTGACAGGAAAAACAAAATTCCAAAAACAAAGATGTTTGGATTTCAAAATTATTGAAATAGCAGTAAATAAACAGAAGTGACGCTAAACTTATGTATGGAGCTGGATGCGGGCGTCAGATTGACTCATCGTTGTTTGTCATTGGCGATTTTGCCATTTGTTATAAATAAGGAGTGCCTACATTTTGAGTTGAAGGCCTAGTAGTGTACAGTATAACGGATGTTTGGAGAATAATCAGATTTTTTTGTGTGGTAAATAACTACAGTGGTGTACAAAATAAATGAGACGAAAACACATTATCCTACAACCTGAAAAGTAACTATACTGTCTTTCTTGTCTTTTTTTTTTAATACGTTACATATTACGATGATATCCTGTATTTTTTCCAACCCGTATACCGAACCCGCAAATAGCAAGGTTCTACTATACTTTAAACAAATTAATTTAGATGATTAAGTAAAAAAAAGACAGTATCTGCCTCACATGAATATTTAACAACTACCATTTAAAAATACCGTTATTAGCAGTATTTTATTAACAGTTTCTTTTTATTAAAAATCTTTATACCGTTGAAGGATATTAAGACTGATTATTGACTGTCCATCCTCTAACATAATAATTTTACTAGATTAGTAACTAAATTATCATAACATTATTAAATTGTTCAAAATAAAATTAAGAAATGTTATATACAAAATGTTTTAACATAATCTAATTATGTGATCGTCTTCCATGAAGAGAATAAAAAATACAAAACTTTGATTACAAAACTTTTGTAGTATAAAAATATAAAATCATGTTACTGGTAGAGTACTAATAGCATAATTTGGTTCCATGCACATTAAGGTTATTGCTTAACATAATAGAGTAAAACCTGTCTTAGACGGACCCTGTGTTAGACGAAATCCCGTCTGCAGCAGAAACTTTAAAAAGTCCCAACTGTTACCTATTAATTGACCTAGTTAAGAGTAAGACGTATCTATTACATTTTAGTTCTGCATAAGCCGGAAACTTCTGATAACATACATACTGTAAAAAATAAAGATTACAATGACTTTGGTTAGATGAGATACAGTTAATAAGCTATTTTTTACTATGGTAAAATGCACAAACCTTTCTGTTTTATTTGTGACGGATCATACTGTATTGAATTCTGAGAATGCTTTGCAGTCTTGTACATTGACCCTCCTCTACCCTTCCTGCTTATCAGCCTGCTGTGTACGTGTAGTTGATGATGTATAAACTTTCCGCAGTTTACGATAACACAGGATGATGCTCAGTCAGCATTTTTTTCTCTCAAGTGTTCTGAACAGTACAGGACGGTTACTTCTTGCAGCCAATAGGTTGACTTACTTTCCTCGTAAACAGTACGTGTTATTCATTGTTTACTCTCTTGTTTTTTTTTTGTTGTAGTGTTTTGTACAGTCACTCTTATTAAGTGATAAAGTGTATGGTGTACTTTGCTGTAGTAGACTAATTGTAAAAATGTCAAGAAAAACGTAGGACTCCATACATTAATTTTGAAAGAGAAAATAGATGTTATTGAACTTCGTGGAAGATTAAATAATTATGTGGTAAATACAAATACGGTAAAACACAGATTTATGGAGTTTTGAAAAACAAAGAACAAATAAAAGAAGATTGGTTGAAAGGCAAGAGACCACTTCATTCTAAAAGGCAAAAAACATGCACAAATATAGAAATTGACAGAGTTTTATTCAAACCAAGAATTTTCCCATCTCAGGCTCAATATTACAAAACAAGCTAAGTCAATTGTTGCTGAGCTAGGGAACACAATATTCAAAGCCTCAAATGAATGTATAGAAAGTTTTCCATCCAGACATTCAATCAAATTTGTGGTGAAGTAAACCAGGAAACAGTTGATGATTAGAAGCATAAAGTTTGTGAGTTAACAGTTGGCTATGAAGCCAAAAAAATTGGAAACTGACGATACAGGTTTGTTTTTTAGAGCTCTCCCAAATAAGACTTTAAAATGAAAAATGTCTGGCAGGTAAACAGTCAAAAGAAAAGCTTACAGTTTTGGCTTGCAGTTTTGCAGATGGAAAATTAGAAAAACCTTTAGTAATTGGGAAATCATGGAAGCCCCGATGTTTCAAAAATGTAGGCCAGTTACCAGTTCAATGGCATGCTAACAAGAAGGCGTGGATGACGTCAGCCATTATGGAATATTGGCTTCAAAATTTGAATGATACAATGAAGCATGATAACAGGCATGTTTTGTTATTTATGGATAATGCAACATGTCATTCTCGTGAAGATTACTCTCAGATAAATTTAGTGTATTTTCCGGCCAATACTACCAGCGTTACTCAACCGATTGATCAGGGTGTTATTAAAAATCTTAAAGTACACTACAGAAAACATGTTTTACAATATCTTATTGCAAACATAAATTCATGCTTGTCAGTACAGGAATTGACAAATAACATCACAGTTTTGGATGCTATAAGATGGATATCGAGCTCTTATGAGAAAATATCAAAGTCCGGTATTCAAAATGCATTCAAAGAAGCTGGTTTTATTGTACACTAAGAACTCAATAAAAATCCTGTTGAAACAGGGATGCAAGACATTAGCTTGCACACTGTGAAAGATTTGTTGACAGAAACTGGATACTCTAATTTAACTGCTGAAGAATAAGTTTGTATTGAGAATTAACTGGCAACAGAAGACGGGCCACAATCTATGGATGATATCATTGAAATGGAGACTAATGAAATTATTGAAAGAGAAGAAGAAATTGAAGACGGTCCAGTTGTAGAAAACAAAATAGAACATTTGGTGAAGCTATAATGAAAATTTGTGAATTAGAAGATTTTGTGGTACATGTTAACAGCCCCCAAATGTGTCATAACTTGTTACAATTAAAAACAATAACAGAATTTAGTACTAAAACCAATCTTTCAAAACAAAAATCAATGCTAGTTTTACTATATATTAGGAATATAATGTGGCTGAATTTAATAATAAATACACAAAAACCTCTTAACCACAAACTTTCTTTATTTTAGAAAGTTTGTGGCTAAGAGGTTTTTGTGTATTTATTATTAATGCTAGATTTCTTCAAGCCTATTTGATTATCTTTCATTTCTACATATGCCTATTGTGCATATTTACTCGTAAATAGAGTAAAGGTAAAAATACTGTTTAGCTTTCAATAAAGTGCATCTTTCATTTATAGATTTTGTTGACAAGTGTTGTTTTAGTGTTTCCTATTAAAAATGCGTTGTGGACTTGGATAAAGCTATGCAGCCCCCTCCCCCAATAGTAACGCTAAAAATAACTCTGGGGAAGTCTATGTAATATTACTTTTATACAGTACACTACTACTCTATAAGCTGGAAAACTGTCAGACGGAAAATAATGCTGGTCCCAATAGATTCTGGCCTTAACAGGCTTTACTGTATAACTATAAGATAAGAATAATTTTCTACTACATCAAAAGTCCCAACTGTTAACATTAAATGCCAATGCAAAAACAAATGCCCATTTTAATTTCTTTTTGAAAGATGACCATTTTAGGATAAATAAATATATTTAATTGTTCTTAAAGCTATTAACATCAACCTGGTTTTTATTCTTCCTTAAATTACTTGTACTATGTTAGGAAAAAATGAAAATATCAGATGACTCACTCGGATCCCAATTTTCAACTTCTTCCTTTTTCCTCACTTATTCTACTGTGACTAGGCACCCATAAAAACTATATTTTAAATACCTGAATAGGAATAGCTTAGTACATTAAAGCCTTAATAGGAAGGTCTACAGCTTAGCTAAAGAACTTATTAAAAACCGAATCCTAAGAGTAGTACTTTTCTTACACATTTATCTCAAGAATAAAATACTTTCATAACTTAATTTCCAGTTAAAATAGTATTACATAGTAGATAACAATTGCAAAGTATATGCATAAACTCTTGGAAGTTATATAACACTACTTCAGTTATATGAATGTCAGAGTAAAGAAAAATGCATTTAAAGAATCTAATGCGAAACCAAATGCATAAGATTGGTTATCCTGCTAATACACCCTTCTATTAGGCTTTTTTAATCAAAAGGAATCCTAAGTTCTGCCCTTAAAATTATTAAAACCTCTAAGGGCAGTTATAGAACCCCTTATTTCTTATTAATCACTTAAACAATAGTTTATGATTATCCGAACTTTGAATTTAGTAAATTTGTTGAAATTTACTGAGACAGAACATTTTCGATCGCTATGTGCCGATCTTCATCAGTGTCTTCTGCTTGGAGATGTTGGGTCAAGCGGTGACAGTTTTAAAGGTAGGTTTTTCGATAGTATCAAAGAGTATGTGTGATTTGTATTGTGTTTGTTATCAAAAAAATTAATCAACTATTATGTAAAACAAAAAACACAACATATTCTCAACCTACACTAAATTTCTACCCCCGTACAGTTAACCTCACTAATACCAAATTCACACAACACGAAATGAATTTAATAAACAAAGGCCTAAAATACAACCTACATTATAAACCAAATAACATAACAAACAAAAACATTATATTACAAACTGAAACAACCATACAAAAAACCGACACCAAAGACCAAGACTCACTTCGACATGACATAAAAAACCTAACCAAACAGAAAAACATAACCAACAAAAACGTGAGCAATGAAATTAAAATCGCTGAAAACATAAAACAACAAGCCCAACAAAACAATATTACACTCACCACAGCAGACAAAGGCAACATTACAGTAATTATTAATAGAAACAGCCTAAATGATAAAATCAATGATTATATAATAAATAATAATATAGTACAACTAGATACAGACCCAAACGAGAAATATCACAGAGCCATCAAACAACTAATTAATACATCTAAATACATTATCAACAAAAACAAAAAATTCCACCTAAAACAGATCCACCCTAAAGTACCTACTCTCCGCGCTCTCCCCAAAATTCACAATCCCAAAGTCCCCATCCGAGCCATCATTAACTACCAGAATGCCCCTGCACATAAATTAGCAGAACACATGGACAAAATAATCAGACAATCCATAAACTTAAACACAGAAACACACATAAAAAACAGAACAAATCTCATAAATAAAATAAAAGACATAAACATACCAGACAATTCAACACTACTATCACTCGACATAACAAATATGTACTACACCAACATACCCATACCCGAAACGCTCAACATCCTAGAAACCCAATTAATACTGAACAACATACCTAAAACCCACGTTACCGAAATCATAAACATCCTTCAAATCATCACCAAACAAAACTATTTCACCCACAACTCAAACTTCTATTCACAACCAGATGGCCTACCCATGGGAAATCCTATCAGTAGTGTCTTAAGCAAAATTTTTCTACAACACATAGAAAACACCAAAATACTCACAAACAATACACACGCACACAAAATTATTTACTGGCACAGATACGTCAATGATATTATAATACTATACAGAGGCAACTCCCGTCAATGCGAACAACTCCTCACCTACATTAATAAAATACACCCAAAACTCCACTTCACTTCAGAAATTGAAACCAACCGATCCCTAAACTTCCTCGACCTAACCATAACAAAAAGCCACACACAAAAACACAGTTTCGACATTTACAGGAAACCCATAACGACAGACACACTTATCCACAACACCTCAAATCACCCTATCCAACACAAACACGCAGCCTTCAGATCCATGCTCCATAGACTTAAAGAAGTCCCAATGACCACAGAAAACATAAACAAAGAACTAGACACAATTAAATATTTAGTCATCACATTACCATTCATAAACAAAATAGCCCGCAAATTTCAAAAAACAGAATACAAAATAGCATACAAAACTAATAACAAGCTACAATACAAAATACAACACAACACCAACAACAAGGATAAACTACAAGCACCAGGCGTATACAAACTGAACTACGACGAATGTAACAAGTTCTACATTGGACAAACAGGTCGCAGCTTTAAACAAAGAGTCGAAGAACACAAACAGAACACCAACTCAACATTTTACAACCACATAAAAGATACAGGACACATATACACAGACATTTACCAAAACCTAGAAATCCTACACATCAACAATAAACTACCACATCTCAACACACTAGAACAATATGAAATTTACAGACACACAAAGTACAAACTTATTAAACGAACAAACACAATACAAATCACACATACTCTTTGATACTATCGAAAACCTACCTTTAAAACCGTCACCACTTGACCCAACATCTCCAAGCAGAAGACACTGATGAAGATCGGCACATAGCGATCGAAAATGTTCCGTCTCAGTAAGTTTTAACAAATTTACTAAATTCCAAGGTCGGATAGTCATAAACTATTGTTTAAGTGATTAATAAGATTCAACCGAACGTAATGGACTATAAAATTCAAGAACCCTTATTTCTGTTATTAATCAATCCATCTATTTAAAGAGAAAGTCCATGACAGACAACTATTACTTATAAATTTCTTCTAAATAAAATTTACTAATTTAGATTAGCTTCATGCAGAGCAATGAAAAAATGAGAATCTCACTCAGCCAAGCCAACAATTTGTGGTAAATCCTCTTTGACTAATAGAAATCCATTGCCAATAATTTCTTTTTGTGTATTGATAAAGCCGGTTATAATAATGATGAATAAACAAACATCAACTGTGGTTAAATTTTTATTTATTTTTTAAATTAAAAAAAACCATCTTGACTCTAAGTTGACCTTTCTCTAACATTTTGTGTTTAAAACAAATATTTAATCCAAGCTTGTATTATTATTATTATTTATAGTTACAATGGCTCAAAAATAAACTCAAATTTTGTCTTAAGGTCTATAGGCCTACATTTACCTCAAGGTTATATTTCTTCTACTTAGTTCTTTTGTTTGATCATAACCCTTAGAATCTTTAATAACCTGATTCAGGAAGGAACATTGAACCAGTTTTAAGTAGTATGTTAACACTCACTAAGGTTTTCTTTAAAAATCTTAGGTAAATAAAGTTTACCCTGTAGGAAATGATTACATTTCTATCTGCTAATCTGGTGTATAACTTTTTTAAACCTTCATTCATAAAGCTGAAGATCCACTAACAGAGTATAAAAGGCAATTCGGTCATAGAAATTTCCCACAATAGTAAATAAATTATTGAATCAGTATTAATCATAACTGGCCAATTAATTGTCTGTTGATTAATAAGGTAGTAAAATAAAATTGTCAACCATTCCAAATGACACATTTTAAGTTTTTTTTGCTTTTGTTTGTTTTATAATCCTGCAATTAAATTTTAAGCATATACATACAAGACTGAAATAAACTTATTTCACACCTCCTAACTGTTATGCTTTCATATTTTAGTTTTACCTTCTGCAATAAGATATTAACTTGGAAAATTAGCCTTGCTAGAACTCGGACAGTAAAGGTTGGTATTTTCCAATAAAACACACTATGTATCGTTAGTGAAAATAATGTATGGTTTAATTTATTGCCCAGTTTTCTCATTTATAACACATAACTGTCCAAGACAATCAGGCAAGAATACAATAATAAATACAATAAAACTTATCTCTCTCACCTCTGGATAAACTCTTTTTGTACAACATTAGGGGAAGAGATCGTTGGTTTCTATTACACAAACACGGACCACAAAAACATACAATTTGGACCGTTGTCAAACTTCATTCAAAAACATCAAACATTCCTAATTTATAAATATTAAGTTCTTTTATTACACCGAAGTTTGACTATTTTAAATTTTATTTTCCTGTAAAATACATGTGAAAACTACATTTTTGTGCTATCCCGTTCTAATGATATGGCAAAAAACAGATTTATATATTAAAGTCTTACCCATCTAGGTCCTACATATAGTCTGTACACAACAAAATAGAGGCAACATTTTTTTTCTACGAAAAAACAAAGAAAGTCAACATTTCATCACAAACATTAGGAATATACAAGACGTTACAAATATGTTTTATTTAGTTGCAAAAGGAACTTTTTACCGCTTCTTTGTAAAATAAAAGAAAGAACATTAACAATAATCAAAATTATACTTATATAGTAACTTATCTTAGTTTTTATTATACTTATGATTTTTATTAGAGATTGTTAGAAAAATAAGTAAGCAGGAAATAGGTGTGTGTGTGCAACATATTCTGTCACTTTTAAAACAGTCCAATAATATAACTTATGTACATCTAGTTTTAAAAATTTCATATTAGTTTGAATATTTTGACTGTACGTCCATGTTAAATATTTTATTATAATTTAGGAAATGTATTTTAAACTCAATTTTATAATACTCCTAGTGAGCTGTGAATAAAATTTACAAATCATACATTTCAAATCTGTTTTTTTTTAATCACTATTTCCTTCAGATGATATTAAATTCAGATCCAGTTTTTAAATGTTCCTATAACACTATTAAAAAAATGAACATTACACCAGTCTAGATAATGAATGACACTATACAAATGCAACTGTTTAATATTAATTTATCCTGACCATGTAAGCTTGTAGATTCCTTTTAAGAGACTTAATAATTAATTAAACAAAAATATAACAAACGACTTTTACTTTCATAGATGTAATTTCAAAGAAACTTATAATGATATTAAAAAATATTTCTAAAATTTACCAATATTAGCATTAAACTGTTAGTTTAGAATAAATTAATTATTTATAAAAAAGTATTATACAAATAAAAATATGTTATGAAAAGTCATACAAATATTGAAAGACTTCAATGATATAACAAAACTAGTTACAAATGTGTTTTCCAATAAAATATTAGCATTGAAAAATCATGAGCATTTTAATGGTAAAGAAAAATTGAAAAGATGGCTACAAACTTATGAAAAATCCAATTGCTTGTACATTACTAAACATAAAAACTTTGCTGCTACAACTTCAAGAAGCAAATTAAATGATATGTATAATAAAAAGGCTTGAAGGCAAACAAACATGTTTACTGATGGGATACAAAGCTGGATAAACAGTATGTGAACAAAATTGATAAAAATGATCCTTCGTTGAGAAGTAATATTTTAGTATTTAGAAATTAATTCTGAAACAATATTTTATCAATCAAACACAACTTAGATATTGTAATTTCTTGATATGATTTTCACCAAGTTTTTAAACTCACTACAAAAATGTTGGTAAAAATTGTTCTATTTTTTTAAAAAAGACGCATATGTCCGATTCTTATGTGGATTTTAGAGTAAACATCTCTGAAGTTTATTCACGTTATAACTTGGTTAAACAAAAAAGATAAATTGACACAAGTTAAGAAAAGCATTCAAAAATGTAATTTAGAACAATTTGGGAACATCATATACATATACTCCACACTTTTAACTTCCAGTGAAATATAAAACTAAAAGGTAATAGTGGTATCTTTTTAATAGTTTAATACTTTTTAAAAAAATATTTTATAAATTATAAAATTCAGGAATTTTAATAATTTTTAAGTATGTGAAAGTTATTGAAGTATAAAAGAACTAAAAATTAAGCAGTTAAAAAAAACAGTATCAAGCATCATAAGCTTCTAGTGTTATTAGTTTGCTATGTTCTCACTATTGATATGTTTTGGAAAATCATCAATCTGAGCTTTTCATACTCGGAGTTCTGGAGTATATAGAAAGTATAAATGTATATGAAGTATAATATAAACATGCTTAACATTGTACACTAATTATCTAAGTGAAATATCTAAATGACTCAACTTGTTTGTTTCTTTAAAAAAAGAGACAAATGATCAAATCAAATTAAATACTAAGACGAAATTTATTTGCAAGACTAGTAGAATACTGTTATTTTTATGGCATATTATTTCAATTTAATATGAAATTTATTTGAAATAGCGTGCACTTTGTAGTTACATACATTTTTAAAGTTTTCTCTTCCACCACACAAATGTGTAAAAAGATGACGTTTTTGGAATGGGGAGACCTAAGAAAATTATTTTCTTAGGGACTGGTGGGATAATTAGTTAAGTTAGTTAAAGATAGATTAAATTTGTTGTAGAGTGAAATAATTATATCATATCAAGTTGATAAAAAATAATTAGTGAATAAAAGTTCATATTAAAAACGTTTTTTACACATCTTATAATAAAAAAAATAATTTAGCTGAAACAAACTGTTCAAACAAATGTATTTGACATTCTTATTTTTTTAGTTACCTTTTATATAAAGAGAAAACACACTAAATACATATTTATAAAACACTGTGTGAATTGTCTTGTATATTTAACAAATAAAATAAATAATAAACAAATTAGCCTTCTTTTCTATAATAAAAGTGCTTTGAACCTAAATATTTATACAGAACTATGGAGATCTAATACTCCTTTCTGTTATGAAATCCATTAAACACAGTAAATAATGTATTAATATTGATAACAACATTTATCAAATAATAAACTCAAAATATTGCTGTTATCAGGTTTTGTTTTGTTAAATGGATTTCATAAAAAAACTTAGTTTTCTAAATTAAGTGTATAAAACAAAATATTATAATTACAACACCAAAACTAACATTTTGAAACACTATCTGACAACACTTAATTTTCTACCAGAATACTATAAGCCTGGTTCAATTTTGTCTTTTTTCCACATCAATTATTTCTTTTGTAAAAATATCGTAAAATTATTAACAATAAATTACAATTGTAACATCTACAAGTCACACTATAAACTCTCACCGCATTGAGTATACGTAAATTGTTATGTGCACAGATTTTAAATTAAAAAGTAGAAAAGTTACTGAAAGGAAGATTTTCTTTAAAAACAACAATTTATTTGAATCTGTATCATTCTTTTAGAGCTGTTGTAGTTCCGCAACAAGCCCTCAGCTATTGGCTTGCTGCCTTTTTAATGATATATATATATATATACTTATGCTCCTGTAATAATTTTTATCTTTATTGAATTAATTCAATCAAAAGTTTTTAATTTTTGTAAAATTAAATTTTGATTAAGGGTTTTGTTTGTTATGCATGAAAAAACATTTTGTCATCTTGAGATTTTTAATATACTTTCTTAATAATTTAAATATTTCACTAAAAAAACCACTTACTTATTGATTTCTTAACAGGCAGGCAGGCATCTTATTAATTCAATGTGGTGAGCCACAACAAACTCCAATAGCTATTCTGTGTACTTGTAGTATACACAATTAGCCAGCCTGTGGCTCAAACATGGCACTAGTTCAAAACATGTACATGTGATGAAAATTTCTATGAAATTAAGTTAATGGCTTTTAATCAAGTAACTAAAATATTGAAATTAAAAATCTTTAAAATTGAGATTTGCATGGAGAAATTCCAAGTTACATAATGAGATCCTTTCTTTCTATTCAAATAGATTTTACAGTTAATCCTACAATTTTATGGAATTTATTACTGATTTAGGTAAGTTAGTGATTTAGGTACTGATGTTATTTTATTGTGATTAGGTAGGTGACTAGTTTCTTATAGTCTAGAACTTTACTACTATTATATCAAGCTTAGTGATTTTAAAACTGCACTTGATATAAAAAGTGTACTATAATAATATATACATGATTATATTAAAAGAAAACTTTATTGTATGACCGATGGTTGTAAGGGTTTTTTTCTGAACCTTTTTATAAATGGGTTTTTAGGGCTTGGGAGTTTATTGTACCAGATCATGAGTTCAAGTAAAAATTTTGTTCGGCATAAATTATTATGTTATCTTATTGATATGAAGTATCTTATGACTATGAAGTATTGGAAAGACCTTTGCATAAAAAAGCATATTACATTATTTGTTAAAAGTATTTTGCTAAGATAGTTTGTATTGATATGGCTTCCATCAGATTGAAGAATCTTTAACAAGCTTTCTGGAGTGCAGGTTACATTAAGTTCTGAGTCAATATCAAGTATTAAAGGAGGATTGGCTAAGGCTAAAGAATTTGGAAGAATTGTTATTTTTTGATTGATGAAACACTTATGGATATAATAACATGAACAAATTACTTTGTAAAATTGATAATACCAAGTTTCCTGAATTGTTATAATGTTTGACAGAGACACCAAGACCGATTCTGTTTTCCAGGCAGAGGTGCTCGCGACAAACCATGTGCAAGGAAATATTAGGATCTGGCCAGAGGGGCAGTGCCATGTGGATTTGCTCAGACAGTCATGCAGATCTGAAGGCTTTAGGTAATGGTAGTTCCAGCGCTAAGCTGGTGGCTGGGACTATAGCTTGTCTAGCAGAGCTGGGAAGTATAATTGGCTTCAAATAACCTGGATTCTAGGGCATTCAGGCTGGATAGGAAATGAGAGACCTTAGCAAATCAAGGGTGTATAACTCGAGAATCGTTGCTGAGGGCAGTGGCAATGCCGCTTCAGGATAGGCGCAAAAGGATCACGGTATGTATAAATAGGTTGTGCAGCGAAGAACGGAATGCGACTTTGGAGTGCAACAAATCCAAGATACTGTGGGAATATTCGAGAGACTTGTGGGGCAAAGAACTACTCTCCTTAAGTAGATCTCAACTCAGAGTTACTGTAGAGCTGGTTACAGGCCATGGGAATCTGAGGGGGTTCCAATACAAAATTGGAAGATCTAGGTTCTCTGTGTGGAAGAGGTGTGACGATGACTAAGAGGAAAGCCCAATCCAAGTGCTCTGCGAGTGCCTGTATTGGGAGCTACAAAAAGAAAGTGGATTGGCTGGCAGGTATGTACACCAGAGGATATCAGAAGATGTAGCATCAGGTGGGTACTTGGATTCTGCAAAGAGGCAGGCTTCCACTAAGCTAATCCTCTGTAGGAATGGGAAGAGAGTACAAAGGCTGTTGCTACATCGATAAGGTCCCACCGAGTTTCCTCATAATTATTTTTAAAAAAAATAATTACCTGTTGAATCATGAGCAAATAGAAGCAAATTAGTAGACCTATCAAGAAAAAAAAATAATCATCCAAAGTTTTATTCATATCAGAAAATATTTGTGTCAACCCACACAAAAAAAGTTTACAAAATATTTGTTAAACTTTGGCAATGATAAATTACAAGTAAATTTGATTAATGAAATTGAATTGAATACCATTGAAATTTGCTATTTTTGTTAGCATCAAATATTTGTTTACATGATTTGTAAAATTATAAATACCTTTTTTTATAATTTATTTTAAAATAATTGTTAATGAGAAAAAGTACACTTTTAAATTAAGATAAGCTATTTGTTTTTATAAATTAATGTGAAAGTAGTTGTATCTAAAGAAAAAAATTTAAAATTATGTACATTTTATTAATTATTTTACTAGTCGTGTAGATGTAATCAACAAATACAATTATTTTAACTGGATTTAATTTTTTCTGTCTTAAAAATGTTGGGAAAATCCACCTTCCTTTCAGTAGATTAAAGTAAAAACCACAATAAACAAAAATAAATTAATACAGCCAATACTAGAAAATGATTTAAAATAAGAAAAACACACCATTTTCAGGGAAAATAGAAATAAAAAAACAAGCATGCAGGAAAATACAAAAAAACAACTCAAGATTTAGTTTGTGAAAAACGTGATTTTAATAAAGACCGTAAAGAGTAACATAATTTTTTTTAACAAGGACAAACGATAAGTATACAGGATAAGTGGTACCAACATAAATTTAAATATTTATAAATAACAGAAAAGCTGACAGGAATTTTTGAATGCAAATTCAGAATAAATTAATAAATAATTACAACTTTGGAGAATTTTTAAAGCAAAATCAGTCACATATAAATAAAATTTAACTAAAAATACAAAACTACGCAGTTTGTCGATAGACAAATAGGAACTTTCTATTTTATTAAGTTGGTCCTCAAGTTTTAGTAAAGCCACTAAAAAAAACAATAAAAATTTTACAATTCTCAGAGGGAAACAGAATAAATTAACTTGTACAAACAATAAATGAATGAATTAAACAACTAACTGAATTTGTTTTACTGATATCAACACAAAAGTTCTAAAACAAATTTCAAATAAATTGATAAATTTCCCACATTATGGTTTCACTACTATTTTAGGAACTTATTACACACTTCTTCCCTCGTGGATTGGAAGACACTGGAAAATGGGGTACAATGAAACCAAATTGCTATTAAATTTTTTGATAACATTATTTCAATAAAAGGTCATCTAACAACTGAGATTGATGTTTTAACTCTGAGATCAAACACCACTGACTCCTTTTTAAAAATTTTATTTCTTTGGGACAATTTTTTATTAAATAATTGCGTTTAACAACACAAAATTGTTCACTTATAATTATTCTATTTAACAAGTATAAACATTCGTAATTCTAATATCAACCTGAGCTCTTGAAGCAATTCAGGTCTAAAGTTTTATTTATAAAACTTGCAATTTTAATATTTGGAAAGGATCCGTCCTTAAGTGAGGAATGAATCCAAATTTTCACTATAAAAACAAATTTTATAAAAAACTGTAAACATCGATTTCTTACACCAACTTATAATACCTTTACTGGATATTATAAAATCTACTGAATATCATTCCTTGCAAGAAAATCTATAACAAAATTAATATAGTAAGTAATTTTAAAGAATTTATAAAAAGAAAAAAAATTACTGTTTTTTTATTTTTAGTGTTGTTTAGAACATTTTTTTTTTAACAATTCAATCAAATTTTTAGAGATAGTTATATATAGTTGTATAATCAATCCTTTATTTTTATTATGTGTTTACTTTAAACAAGTTTCTTTTTGTTTAGTCATTACCTTGTTTCAATATCTTCAAATAAAATTTTATTTTTGTGAATAATTTTTCTGAGGCTATATTATTTTATTTGAAAAAATTGTTACAAACTGCAATAATCAATTTTAAAGTCAACATTTTAGTTATTAACTAAATAGTTACACATAACTAAATAGTTATTTTTGGCAAACACATAATAAATTGCATACATGATTCACAATTTTCTTTGTAACTAAACTTTAGAACTGAAAATCTTCAGAACTGGCTGTGATTATCTACAATTATTCTACAACATCTTCGTCTTTGATAAAAAGAATGTAGACATATAGTTCCGAGAACATACTACATATATGTACACGTAGGAATGCCTAAATCCAAATGTCCAAAACTCTGTACAACGGTCACTCTATACATATATCTATATTTAATTCTTAACTACGGTAAATTATAAATAAATTGATAGTTATTTTTTATTTTCCATTTACAAATTCACTGTTCTTTGAGTACTGTAAAAAAGGAATTGCACACATGCACTTGTTGATATTCAGTAAATGACATCAAAAGAAATTTACATTTGTTTCAATTTGAATTGTGTTGATAGTTTGTACTTTATGCAATGTAAAAAAACTCAAGTATGAAATAAAATACAATGACTATCAGTCTTTACACTTAAAACAGAGTATTTCCAAGTTTAACCTACATGATCCAAGTAGTTTAAATATGATCCAAAACACCTATGATATTGTATTATGGACTAAGTTTACTAATTGAAACACCTTTCAAAACTTTGAAATAACAGTTAAATTATGTAGCAAAATTAATATATGGTTTCAATTTCATATAATATAATTACAAAAAGTATACAAATATCCCCACAATTCATTTTTGAAACAATTCTAATTAACAAAAACAATTAAAACCAAACAAAGATAGATGGCAGTACACAAGTTATGGTTCCTCTCTGCCTTTAGGACTGTGGATTGTTCATTAATCACAGCACATCGAGAGCACTAATATCTAAGTGCGATTTCTGAGTCCACTCCACCTGGTCAATCTTGTATAACCGGAGAGTGGTACCACTGTCACTCAGGCCGAGACGTGTATGTGTGGTTGGAAGGAGTGACTAGGGCCAGAGGAGAGGGCATAGATCCTGTGGCAGCAAGGGTTGCAGCAAACATGTTAGATGTAGGTGAACCCATTGCCGCAGTTGGTGGATTAATCCTCTTTTCCTTTTGACGACTAAAAAAATAAAAAAAGGTTATATAAAAGCCATCTTTAAATAACACAGGTATAAATGATCACTTATAAATTGCACTATTTAATTTTTTTCCATGCATTAAAATTTTGAGTCAAGTTATGTTTCCATAAACAATTGTTTCATCCCTCAAGTAAATTGTTCAAGAAGACGTCTAATAAGCCTTACATCTATTAAATGCATATACAATTTCGTAAATAAATATTACTGGCAGCAGCCAACACAAAATTTTTAAAAAAATTACTATTAATAAGAAGCCAAGACAAACGTACTATTAAAATATTTTTAGTTAGAAAAACCATGTATTTTTAGAAAATCAATTTTTAGAATTTTAAAGTATTAAAATATGTGATGAGATATTTTGATATCTTATCTATTCCTTCTTACTGACAAACATTTTAGTTCTGCCACAACTATAAAAATTTAGTTTAATTAAATTTTTAGATCAATAATAAAAAAGTAACCTTTAAATCGGTAGAGTATAAAATAATTAAAATTTAAAAAATCAGTAGTAACAAAATTGCATTTTAATTCTAAATGATATAATTATTTTTATGTTTACAGAATTTAAATTTTTATTATATCTTTTAAAATTTAAATTATTTTAAAAATATATATATGAAGCTTAATTAGGGAAGACAAAATAACTAAAACATGCTACATAATAAAACTGCAAAATTTTTTCTTACAATCTAAAAGGCATTGGTTAAAGAAAAAATGGATCAGGATGGGAAGTGTATAAAGAGCAAGACGTGACACTTACGGGAGCTTGTAAATCCTTGGTGCGGGTACCACAGCCCATGCCCTGAAAGTCGAACAACAACAATAAATGGAAACGAAAAAATAGCCATGAATTTACGTTTTAAAGACAACAATAGTTTCTTATTATTTTCATGCAATTAATACAATACTGTTTAACATTGTACTTGTCATGACTATAAAGTGTAATAAAAAAATTTCAGATTATGCATGGACTGTGGGTTTTTTAAGGATATTTTTTTACATTAATTTTTAGTAACTACTCACCGGTTACAGAACCATACTCGAACTACTTCCTTTTCCATGGCCAAACTGTCAGCTAGTAAAGAGATTTCTTCTGATGTAGGTTTTGGATTTTGTAAGAATGCTTTTTCTAAAGCTACTCTTACACTAGTTTCTATTGATGTTCTTTTTTTACGACGTCTCCCAATAGCTTCGGGTGTTGTTAAAGGATTGCTTAAAGAGCTGGGGTTGTTTACAGAATTATCAGCATCTAATAACCATTTCTGTAGAAGTGGTTTCAGTTTGCACATATTCTTAAATGAAAGATTCAGTGCTTCAAACCTTGATATTGTTGTTTGTGAGAAATCATTACCGTAAAGTTTTCCCATGGCAAGGCCAACATCGCCTTGAGTAAACCCTAAAATAAAAGTAAAATTATTAATTTGGGAAACTACTAAATATCCATTCTCCATACAATGTATTGTGTAGTAAACAGTTGAAAGATGGAAATTACCGCCTACAAATAAAAGAAATGATGTTCCAAATAGCCCTCTCTCCACGAAAATTAACTAATTTTTATTTGAATTATTTCAGTGAATAGAATAACCATTGAAACAGAAGGCTGATTCCAACATTTTGCAATGCATCTATCATCCCTCATTTAAAAACAAGAGATTAAATGCCATAAAACTCAGAAAAGGCATGTGAATTGGTCTTAATTTCTCAACAAGATAAACGTTAGTATTGTTTATTTGAAAACTATGTTTTAAAGTCTGATGTAATTTAACAGATGTTTAGTCTATATTTATTTGTTCACAAGTTATTTAAAATAAAAATCTTAAAAAATAGTTCACTAGCAATGTAAATTTCTAAAAAATATATTGAAGAAATTTATAACATGATAATAAAAGAAAATATTGGCGTTTTGTTCCTGTATATACTTCAAAATTTCATAACTTTTGGTTATACATATTATTATTTTTTTTGTTAGTTTGTTTTTCTATCTTATTTAACTAAACTGAAGCCATAGAATTTGAAATTGCAGTTTTGATGGATAAAAAATGTGTTTATTTAAAAATAGATAGTTTATAATAGTACAAGCTGAATAAAATTGAGCAATAAGTGTTTGATCTAATTGAAGTTTTTTTAATATGAAAGCAAGAAAAATTCAATTAATGTTTTAAACCATGCTCTATTATCTTATTTGTTTAAGAATTAATAAAAATATGTTTATTACTCTGATAGGCAAGTATTTTTTGAATACATACCTAATTTTATTCGTCTTTGTTTAAAAGTCTTGGCAAACTGTTCAAGTTCCTCTAAATCTGTTGTTTCTTCAGTATCGAGCAAACCTCGAGAAGGAGTTTGGTGTTGTTTGATATGGTGGCCGCTAGTGATGTGACTGTGACTGTGGTTGCTGTTTGGTTGTGATGAAGGAGTTGTTTGCTGTTTTTGAAGTTGTTGCAACTGTTGAGCTGCCTGAGCAACTGCTTGTTGTACCTACACAATGATTATAATTGTTCAATTACAACTAATTATGTACTAAACAAATTTGAAATGACCATAATTTGTAATAAACCATATTCTCTTTCTTTAATTCCAAACTGGTGTCTTCTTCAGAAGCTAAACCTGTATTATTATCCATCAAACACCATATTAATTCACACATTTAAAACAATATCCAATACAAATGCAAAAACACTGATATTAATTACATCATAAAATAAATTCATGTTACAAAATTCATTGTTCAATATTTGAATATGGTTAACATTTTTTGATGTTTCTTAAACTGTATTTTGTAATAACTGGTTTTTTTCTATAATGTACTATTAGAATTTTGTGTAATTTGTGTCGTTTTAAAGATATGAATTTATTTTTAGTTGATGGATAATACTACAGTTTAAATACATTTTTAGTGGTAATCAAACAAATTATTATTACTTATACTACCACCGCAGAATACATTACTGAATACAAAAACACACAGATATAATATCTATTTCAAGTTTTCTAATAAATTCTTTTAAATTGAATCTCCTCTAGACTTAAAATAACTTTAACATAAAATAATTATTAGTTGCATCCTTGAAGTTACTTCTATGAAAGTCTCTCTATAACTCTCTAATAGAGACACTTCACACAAATTCCATTAGTCAACTAAAATTACAAGTTCTAAGACACTATTATCAACGCTGGTTTTAGTACACTTCATTTTTTGCACCAGTATTTCTTTAAAGTTTTCTGATGCGGTTTGCTATAAAAATAATAGTTATGAAAATATTTCAAGTAAAGTTAGGTTAAGAAAGTCAATTCCCATGATTATTATAATATAGTTATGTTTATCATACAAAATAATGCTTCAATAGATGCTTTTGTCTTCATATTATTGTTTATTTATTTAATTCAATTAATAAAATAAGTATGCCCAATATTTGCATAGCCTGTCTAACAGTTCTTTTATTACCTATCTTTTATAGGAGAAAATGGTTTACTCTACTTTTGTACTATTTGTATTGTTTTAACAAACACATTCAAATAATTTTCGGTTTAAATGCAATGTGTTTTTTTATAGATTTAGTTAGGGAGTTTCATTTTTAGTTTCGATAATTCTTCATTAGTAAAATATGTTTTTTATATTCTCCAATAAAATTTGGTAAATAGGTCTTTATTGACGGGAGCTAGTGTCCATATTCTTCTTCCTATTTTCCACATAATTTCTAGTTTGGATTTAATCACATTTACTTAAAGAAGGGAAATGGAATTTTACTTTGTACTACCATGTTATTATTTTAATTATTTATATTCTATGGTATAATTCCATGAAATAAGTGCATCATTTCTTCATTTTTTAATATTTCTATAAAATGTTGAGTATATTGTATTAGTTCATTTTTCTACAAACTACTTTAGGTTTTAAAAATTGCTGAGTGAGTAAATGGTGTTTTTTAAGTGACTAACAAAAAATATTTGTTTCTATTTAGTGATTTTTAAAATTTATTACCTCAGCATACTATTTCTATAGACTTGTTGTTTTTAATTCGTAACCAAATTTCTGGAGGTATTAATTTTAATTTTAGATTCAGTAGAACCTCTCTAATTTATTTTTTAATTTGTCACACACAAAATTGTCTGCAAGCCTGAACTGTCACCTATTATAGGCACCAGCCATCAAATAAGGCCGTTATGAGTTATTCAATTACTGAGAAAATCTCTCAACGCATTCTTTGTTCTCACACATTTCATGCACGTGATAAAATATATAGTAGAAGTCTCCAGTAATCAACTGACCATAGCAGAGTAAATAGCATCGAGTTGCATTAAACGTTACACTGTAGTTCATACAAATTGTGTTCTATAGTTAAGTTTTTGTTTCTTTCTTCATTTTGTTATTTTTATCACACAGTGATTATATTAAGGGAAATGTCTAAATGCGGTAATTATAAAACTTTAAGATTGGTTGACAGGTATGACATTCTAGAATGATTACAAAAAAGGCAAAAGTGTGATTAAGCTATCATTAGAACTCAGAATTCTTAGAACCATTAATTGTTAATGACTGTAAAGAAAATAACAGACTTTTTTAAAAAGTAAAAAGTTAATCTATTTAATATACCATATTTTTTTACTAGTGTTATTGTTTCTACATTTATATGTTATTCTTCGTGTCTTTTACAATAATAAAGTTATATACAGTATTTGTAATTACGAACTATGGTGCTGGCTACTAGTGTTTTTATAGTGCAATTGAGTTTTCCAACCAATATAAATCATGTAAGTACAACATTAAATATATTACATACCTATTTATGTATTTATTTGCTATATTTACCCACAATTACATGTTAATTTAACAACTTCAATATTTCATCTTTTCTCCAATTCATCACCCCTTAGACCTGAACATGAGGGATTAAAAAGGTTCTACTGTAAATAAAACCTCTTAACCACATATAAAATTTGTATTTAAACCTTTATGAACATTTCAATTGCTAAGCAATCATTTTCAAAGGAAATTATTATAAAGATAACTCACCAGGAATGATTTTTATAATTTCATCTGATGATTGTTTTGCAATTGATATGTTCATTAAGGTTTAAATAAAAATTTTATTCGTGATTAAGAAGTTCTATTTATTAAAAAAAAATATACAATGTTTATTTACTTATTTATTTTGTTTAAAATGCTGAAAAACGTTTGCAAATATTGAAAGTAACATTATGCTACAAATATGGTTTATGAACAAGGAATTATAAAACTGTTGTACAAAAAAATTATTGAAATTTTGTAACTTTTCTTTCATTAACAAACTGAACACAATATTGTAAAAGGAAATGGTCTAAATTTTATAGAATCTAAGAAAAATGACCCTTAACCCCAGAGGATATTCAAATATAAAAGTAAAAAAAATTGATTAAAAACTATTGGCTTAGGATTATTATAAGATTTCCATTTAATCGTACTGCACCCAATTTAGCATGCAAAAGAATTATAGTACCCTAGAAACAGTTTAAAATCAACTACCTGAACTGAGTGTGTCACTGGCACTCCTCTTGGAGATGGCATGTTCTGGCGAGAGTAACCATGCGGCAAGAGACCCTGCAAGCCACCAAATACTAAGCATGCACCTCCACCAGTTAGCTTAAATTCAACTTGCATTACAACTAAACAAGTTACGATACATAAAATTCAGAGAATACAGTTTTGAGTTAATGAGATTCAAAAGTTCGAGATACAATAGTTTAATTGGTGGACTGTTAATGAAAAAACTATCAGTGATAAAAAAAAAAAAAAAAACGGTGCTCACTGATACCAAAAAAATAAGTCATGCAGAATTTTAGATTTCTAGATGAAAATTACTAAAATTTTCTGCTAATATTTATTTTCAAATTTTCAGCATCCAGTATTTAAAACTTAATCTCATATTATTACCTACAACTAGAACATTTGTTACTAAACCTGTGTATTCATATTAACGTTTGTTTAATTTTCAATAATGGGAATAAAAAATGTAGCTCATGGAAATTACTATGAATAAAAATATTGAAAAATATAAAACATCAAGTTATAAATTGTTTTGGTTTGGTTCAGTTATGGTAAACAATATTCTCTAAAATTTGAAAATAGGCAAAGACCTACTTTATACAGAATATGCCCCTACTGGAGTTTTGCAGTTTTCGTTTAAAATATTTGGATCATTTGGCCAACTCTTATTCAAAATATTGGAGCAAATGTGTAATCAAAGTATCAAGTTGAAGTAATAAATAAATAAATAAATATATATATATATATCGTGATATTTCAAGTTGTCCATTATTTTATCAATATATATATATATATATATATATATATATATATATCGTGATATTTCAAGTTGTCCATTATTTTATCAATATATATATATATATATATATATATATATATATATATATATATATATAATAAAAACTATTCATATTAGTCATAACTTAGGTAAAATTATTATATGAAGTTAGGGTATTTTTAAATATAAATTTTCTGTTAAATCTTTACTCCTAGTTAAAACTTTACCCAAACAGGACAAATGCTTTTAATATTATATTATAAGAACTTCATTTTTAATATAAGACAGTTCAGTCATACACTCAAATGAAATATGGAATATGATATAACTAAATACAATACCTATATCATACAGATGGATATAAATTTAAAAAAAAAAAACACTCAGTCCTTTATTAATCACTTAAACAATAGTTTATGACTATCTGAACTTTGAATTTAGAAAATTTGTTAAGCTTACTGAGACAGAACGTTTTCGATCGCTATGTGCTCATCTTCATCAGCGTCTTCTGGTTGGAGATGTTGGGTCAAGCAGTGACGTTTTTAAAGGTAGGTTTTCGATAGTTTCAAAGAGTATGTGTGATTTGTATTGTGTTTGTTCGTTTAATATGTTTGTACTTTGTGTTTTTGTGTGTCTGTAAATTTCATATTGTTCTAGTGTGTTGAGATGTGGTCCTTTTTGTTGATGTGTAGGATTTCTAGGTTATGGTAAATGCCTGTGTATTTGTGTCCTGTTTCTTTTATGTGATTCTAAAATGTTGAGTTGGTGTTCTGTTTTAACAAATTTTTTAAATTCAAAGTTCGGATAGTCATTAACTATTGTTTAAGTGATTAGTAAGATTCACTGAACGTAATGGACTACAAAATTCAAGAATTCAGTCCTTTAAGCAATTCCTTTTCTAAAAAATTTTAGAATCATACAAAATCTAAGTTTTAAAACTCTGTTGTCATTTAAATAGAAAAGAAACACTTCAAGATAACTATATTACATTCCTTTACAGTAGCCAAAACTTGTAGTTATTGTATACCTGATTTTGTAGGAAGAACTGCGCCTGTGCAGGAAGTTGCGACCCCGTACCGGGTTGGAAGAGAACAAACTGTTGCAACTGTTGTTGCAGACTGTGCTGGTGTTGCTGAAGTGTTTGCTGAAGAGCTTGAAGTTCTTGAGGACCCAATGAAGAAAGGTTAGGCACAGGAACTCCAGACAGTTGGTTCTGTAGAAGAAGCTGCTGACCTTGTGCTGCTCCTAAGCTCATTAGCTATAAATAATGAAATCATAATGTATAGAAACATTTAATGAAAGAAACATTTACCAAAGCTAAATGACATGTAGTATGACAAGGTTGTAGTTTATTATCCCCTGTTGATAAAATTATACATTTATAAAATATACACTGACATTTATAAAATTAAGTTGTTTCAACTATAAGAACTAGGTCATGCAGTGTTATGATGTGCCAAGGGGGTTGCATCAAAGCAATTTTAAGGCAGTGGCATAATCGGATCAGTGATAAGTTTTTTTTTACAGCACCAGAATTTAAGTGGCATGTATGTACCAAAAAAAAACTGAAATTTGTCAAACTTTGTGCGTAAGTCCACAGTGCAGTGAGCATTACCATTCTCAATAGTGTCTAGAAATACTAATATCCCACTCTTAGCAATACAAACTGTGGGATGAGTCAATTATATTTCTTATTTTCTGCCGATAAGCAGGCTTGTCCACTAGTTCCAGTTTCAAAAGAGAATTTATGTAAGTATTTTGATTTGAATTGTCTGATATCGTATTTCAAGCTCATTTAAAGATTTGCATCTTACTCTGAAAATTCACCACACAACATTGAAAAAGAAATCACTCTAGATAGAAGGATCATCTATTACAATTAATAAACCAAATATAAAATATCTTCACAACAAAAATAAATCCACATGTATCAGGCCTCCTCAATTAAATGTCAAGTTAAAAAAATACGGTACACTAAATAATTTCCATAATGTGAGAAAAATTTTAAGTTACTATATTTTCCTATAATGGTTTAAGTTAAGAGTAAAATCATAAAAAAGTAGTGGATGTTTTTATTTATCTATATATATATTTTTTATCTAAAAGTTTTTCTCAAAATAGTGTGATTTAAAATTATTTTTGACTGTGTAATATATATATATTTGGCTTGTCTTAAGAACTATATCTGAGGATGTTTCTGTTATCAGTTTTAAAGATACTCCTTTCCTTTCCTCTTTTACAAGAATCTAAAGTGTAAAAATATATGAAATAAAAGCATTTGTATTACAAAGTAATTACACTAATGTTCACTTTCATTAAGAAATGTGATAATTTATAGAGAAAGATTTTAAAATTAAACAAAATTCAAATAAAAGATTATTCAGCTCTTAAAAAATAAAAAATTGGATATTTTTAATAAATTTTTAAAGGAATCATTAAATTTGATTCACAAATATTATGACGTTAACAAGTAGGAAATTAAGACAAGAGTTATGTAGAAAGACACAGAAATTGCACAGAACATTTTAATTGGTTGTATAATAAAACTGGTTGTAAAATGACAGCTAGATATATGAAGAATGCATATTGCAGAAAATTGGGTCAGTTTGGTGACAGAAAAACAACACAAAACTTCTTTTTGAAATCAGTTTGAAGTACCAGAAAACATGGATTTAGTCCAAGGTACATTTTTTATTTTCATAAAAGTTTATACAGTTTACACTGGCATGTGTAAAAATCCCCTTAGATGTGCAATTTTGTCGGCAAGTGACTTACCTGATTTAAGGACAATTGGCCGGCTTGTATTGCTGCAAGAGCTGCTTGTACACTAGCAGCTGCAGATCCTCCGTTACTGGACGTTACTTGGCTACTCACTCCTGAACTTGGAGAACTAGCAGCTCCATTTGTTGCTTGTCTATGCGATACCTCTGTTACCTTAACAATGAAAAACAATATTAATGCAGTATTGTTAACGATCAAAAATGTTAATATACAATATATTGAAATATTTTATACTTCCTGAATTCTCTGAGTTTGATTAGATTTAGATAATTTCACAAATGTTTTCAGCTAAAAGTTTAACAATAAGAAAGAAACAGAATGCTGTCATCATTTTTCTCTGTTAGCACTTAAAGTTTTGAAATAAAAATACAGAAGAGTGTGAACTATAGACTATATAATGAATTACCATTGTTTAGTCATTTGAACATTGTGATAAACTATTTATATTCCTAATATTTATGGATAGAACCTTTTAAGATAAAGGACTTATTTATTTACACTGTGGTGGAATATATATCCCTTAAAAATGCAACGACTGATAAATATTTTACCACCAGACTAAATGTTAAATGAATGTTATAATTTTATAGAATTCAAAATTTTGGGTATTTATTTGTTCCATCTGCAGTAGAATAGTGATAGTTCAAACAGAAATATTTACTTACCAAAAATTTTTTATAATAGTGGATGTAGAATTTGTATGTAAATCAAATTAAAAAACAACAGCAGTATTTCTAATATAGCCAAACAGTTCAAAATTATTTTTTCTTCGCAATAGAAGATTTGTGCCTTTGTCCGATTCTGGTCTGCATGCAAAAATTTCATTATTAAACTAAATATTGTTGATGCATGAAACAAATTTTAAATGCACTAAAATACTCAAACTCATTTGGGGCAAGCTCATATTGATGTTATTTATATTCATTATTTTTAAAACTGTTAAGTTCCTAAAATATCTCAGAAGGATTCTTTTGCACTTATTCAATACATTTGCGTTGTTATATGAACCAGCTCCACAGTATAAATGTACCTAGAGCAACTAGTATGGTTTGTACCTCCTAATACCGTAGAGTAGAGATCTAAATAGAGTAGAGCGTCACTAGACTGGATGTCAGAAATCCCAAGTGTCTCAAATTTGAATCATGCTTTCAGCGTGGACGGCTCTTATATATGTTCTTTCATTAAATTCCTTTTTTAACCCTGTGACGTATATTTTCTAATAATTCCTGGTTTAATCCAAACTTAGACGATACTTAAAGCATTAAAATAGATTATAGTTAATAAAATATCAATAATACGCAGTCGTTTAAAGATCGGAAAATCGCTAGTCCGGATGGGTCCCTGTCTCAACTGATCTGGATTTTTGGCGCTTACTACAAAAGGTGTTTTCTAAGACATTTCAGCCTGTTAGTGGATTTTCATCAAGTTGGTACATCAAGTTAGTGGTTAGGTCAAGTGGTTACATTCGGGGTTAAGTTAGTAAGTCAAGACGAGTGGTAAAATTAGTAGTTGAGTAAGTAGTCAAGTCAACCATCAAGAAGGTAAGTATAGTAGTTAAGTCAGTAATCAAGTTGATGGTTATGTCATTAGTCATGTTAATGGTTAAGACAAGTGATTAAGTTAATGGCCAAGTCAATAAAACAAATTAATGAGTAAGTCAAGTAGTCAAATTAGTAGTTGACAAGAAATCAAATTACTAATTAATTGGTCAAGTTAACGATAAAGTGGTATGTGAAGTTAGTGGTTAAGTTGTGGTGTCAAGTTAGTGGTTAAGACAAGTGATCAAATTAGTAATTAAGTGGTCAAGTTTATTAAATCAGTAAGTAAAATTAGTTGTTAATTCATTAAATCTATAAAGTGGTTAAACCTATTTCGTTTGTTTAAAATTGATTTTTTTAAAGTAGTAAAATAAATTATAATGACAGTTTAATCAAACTTTACAAAAATATAAACTCTGTATAACAAACTTGTTACATATTTGAAAACCTAACCTATCTGCAAGGTAGAATGTCTATTTTTCATAATAAATCTTGAAAGAAAGCAAATCTCAGAGTAATTTTCATTTTATTTTTTTTTCAAAAACATATAGTACATGTTTGTGGTTTCTCATAGCATGACTGACTACCCCACTAGACTGTTTCTTTCTCAATATTTCAATCAATAACCCCACATTACCATCACAGTTTTGCAATGTCTACATTTCCATATGTCTAAAACACTCTGTTCCCCACTCCAGGAAGCCCAATTATTTATAAAAGTGAGGGAATATTTCTCTTGGCTTTCTTCGAGGGGAAAATAAGTGTTGATAAAAGCAAATGAATTTAGTCTCGAGTTTGACTCAATTACACACGACGTAAGTAAGTATATGGTACGGGTCAGTGCGCATTTCATGTCAAAATATAAACTCAGATCTAGTAAGACTCATATCGATAGAAATGCGTTACATTAGATGACACGGGTTAAATTAAAAGTGCATATAGAAGGGAAAACATCTTAGAGTCTGACTCCATTACACACAACGTAACAGGTATGGATCGGTACACACTTCAAAGTACGTAATTTTGAAGAATGTCAAAATACGTTCTAGCAACACTTATTTTGATAGAAATAAGTTATATAACAAGGGATAAATTTAAAGTGCAGATAGAAGTAAAAATTCTTGTCGTAGGTTTGAAGAGCTACTAATATTTATTGACTAAAAAATTTTATAGTTACTTAATTTAACAAATTGAATTGTTGAATTTTAACGTTAATACATGTCTGAATTACCTAATAAACATAAATATTTACTAGATAATAATATTTATTTCTACACAGGTCAGCTTAGGCAATTTAGGACAATAGGTAAGTTGATATGCCTAAAATGTTGCAACATGTTTAGGCACACATTACAAAAAAACTTTCCTGAAGATCCGTCTCTGGAAAAAAGTTGGACCCAGCCTAAATTAATTCATATATTTTAGGGAAAGTATCATGTGTATGGCCTGAGAATCATTGTTTTATTTTAAAAACAGAGAGTAAAGAAAATATCATGACAATGCACATTCTGAACGACAAAGAATAAATGTTAAGCTTCCACAGCTCGCAAACGCATTAAGTAGTGGTTTAAAATAAGCTGTTTGAAATACGAGCAACTTACGATAGTCTCGGATTTGTATTATTCAAATCTCGCGCCCATTGAATCGTTTAGACTGAGGAAATCTCTTTTCTAACTGTATAATCTGTACCTACATCATCTCAATGACTTTTTACGATTTCCCTGGCTCCATCAGCACCCCCCTGGCACTTTGTATTCAGCTGCCAAGTTCAGGCAGCAAAGCTACCTTATCTAGATTTCTAAAGCTACTATAACCTAAGTCAAGTTAGTTTATACACAATACTAGCAGATGCATAAAGTGTTTATCTCCGAAACGGATGTCTGTCTATAGACCGAGGATTTCGTTCAGAATCAGCACTTAATTTGTTACTAACTTCCGGAACTGCAAAGAATTTGCACCTTGTCATAAATAAATTAAAAACGTCGATACCACTACAACAACTATGAAAATCTTCAATTTCATCTTAAAAGTCAGGCACAAAATATTAAATAAGATAAATTAATGACAAAATTCTAAATAATTTAGTTGGATCTTGTAGATTATTTTTTCGAACACTACCCGATGTTCAATATAGCTGAAGTTTTGCATAATCTTCTACCGTCGACTTGTGAGTACTCATAATTTAAGAGAGTAAAATAGAAATAAGTATAAGGTTTAAACATACTCTTATATTTCTAAATGATCTAAAAAGAATAAAATAGCGTTTTTCTGCCCGTTAATATTGAAGTACTTATGAGTTTTTA
This sequence comes from Prosapia bicincta, assembly GCA_036971475.1. Taxonomy (NCBI): domain Eukaryota; kingdom Metazoa; phylum Arthropoda; class Insecta; order Hemiptera; family Cercopidae; genus Prosapia; species Prosapia bicincta. Next base: position 161,071,447 of record JBAIZL010000005.1, read on the forward strand.
AATGAAGACAGGTAGTGGGATTAGATTGGAGCGGCGGTACTGTTCGTCTGGCATCGGGCGAGAACCATTACGCTACCAGACAGCTCGGTCCATCAGCGCAGCGGCAGGACGTTCTACAGGACATATCAATTGTCAGCGACGGGCGGCGAACCGACAGGGTGAATACAAGTCCGCTTCGAGGGCAGGAACAACTTAACAAATTGTGGTTTATATTATTCTCGATCCGATCGATCTAGTGTTTTCATAGCGACAAGTGATCAAGGCTACTAAATTGTGTTGGGCTGAAAAGAACAATTGCTTAGACATGAGAAACGTATAGAACGCGCTGAATCACGAAGACTGGTAACACACCTACAAGGGTCAGCAATCTAAACATTTAACAAACAAAATGACGTAGTTTCTAGAAGCAGCGACGAAAATCGATGACGAGAATTCGACGTTCACATGGCCGTTAAACATGTTTTCTAGGACGAGATAGCTTCGTCAATGGGAAGTTAAACATACGCTAACCATGACTACTGGCATCAGACCCGGCCTTCAATTTGCTCTCATTGTAAGATATAGGCCCTAAAGTGTACTCATTCCGATTGCAAAGCCCCGGTTGAATTCCTTACCGTTTTTTCGACACTACTTCCCCGTGCTCTCGGTGGTTGATTTCCCCGCCTACTGCCTCTTTGGATGTGATAGCAGTTTCTTAGGCTCCTTGCCCCGATTCCTATGACCACAGTAGGCGCAGAATCGAATATACACCGTTGATAGTTCTGATTATTATTCATTTATAATTTTCAATTACTCAAAGATATTACCAAAGATTGTTCGGATAGTTACAATTAGTTTTAAACATTTATTTTATTTTATTTTGATTAGTTTTATTTATGTAACATGTATTTTAAAATTTAACTTTAGTTAGGCGATGATAACCTTAATAGGTTTTTCGCCTGGAAAAAAATCCTTAGTTTTCTGATGTATATAAGAGAGTGTTCCAAGTTCCAGGGCAATAGCTTGCTCACTTTACATACAAACAAGTAGAACATAAACTAGTTTAAATAAACTCTCGTATGGTTCCTAAAGTGCATATGTATAACTTAGAAACCAGGTTACTTCCTAAAAGGGAATCATCTGCTACTTACTGAAATGGGAATTGTTTTCTATCTGTATGGTGCAACATATTACATGAACACTCGAATAACAACTAATTTATTATGTAATTTGCATTGGAACGTGAATAATTGTTAAACTGCTTTAGTTACACGTCTGTTACTCATTTTAAATGTAAAAACGCTGTAACCATTTGTCTTTAGCAATTAAATACGTTGCATAATAAATTAATGAATTTATTTCACCACTTTTTCCCGCAAAGCTATTTTCCGTAAAAGGAATATTATTCAAAGGACAGAGTAGGCCGGTTTCAGAAACAGCCGACTTGATTTCTACAGTCGGTATGTTGGCCGGAGCTGACGGAAACAGGCGAAAAACTACAACTGACGAGAAAAATCGAGAATGGATGTTTAAATTGATTTCTAGTTAAAAACATTGACGAAAGACAACGAAAATTAACTGAAACTAAATGTTTCTACAGTTTTTTTAATCTTTTTTCAATTCGCGAGGAAAACAGTATAAGCTTAAAGTTTGTATTCCGTTAAAACAAAGATAATACAAATATTTGTATTTGTTGATTCTATTTTCATGTGAGCTTCTAGTTTTCACTAAACACTTGTAGATATTTACAAATTTTGCAAGGCAAGTTTGTAAATATTTACAAATAATTAGTGAAAAATATTTGAAAATATTAATCATTTCCTAAACTTCCATTATAGGCATACAAATTAACGAGCTCAAAGATTAACATTTATGGTGAATCAAAATAGTCACAAACTTAATGTGACAAAAACCCAATGACCTACACTAGGATTTTAAGGCTGTCTAGTTCTTTTCGCTTATTCTCTTTTTCTATTTTACTCCCAAACTTCCCTTCCACTGCTCTCCACGGGCTCTGCCACTTCATCCTCCCAAATTTCCTTTCCACTACTCTCCACGGCCCCTGCCACTTCATCCTCCCAAATTTCCCTTCCACTACGATCCTTGCGCCTCTACCACTTCATCCTAATAGTAGCGAGTAAACAACTCTTACTACCCCATTTGAGAAGAGGTCAAATAAGTGACCCTAGCCAAATGTTGGAATAATTTTCCTCTACCAAGTCTCTTTAAATCCTTCTCCTAGCTCTACCTAACTCCATTTTCCCTTCTCTTTCGTCTTACGAGGAGGTGTTACGGCTAGACACGTGCTTATGAACCCGATGGAGAATAAATCTACTTTAGGTTGGTGATCCTACAGGCGTGATGCCTCTATATATTTCTTGAACTTCGTCCCACCCTAATCTTACTTATAGGCCTATTTACAATCCTTTTTTTAATCCTTCGTATCTGACTGGCTGGAAAAAAACGAATGAATAGCAAGTTAGAAAGAACTTGCGTCTATCACAGTTTCAATTCCAATATTATTTAAGTAAAATTTTTCTTTGTTAACCCCAGTAGGAATTTAGTTGAATTTTTTGTTTATATTTTTTGTTTCCAGTTCATTTCTACATTTGAAATCAACTTAAATGTTTAATAGTTTGTGAAATTACCAAATTGTTGGATTGTGTTAATTAATGTTTTTGAAAGTGAAAGATATAAATGTATGTAATATACTAAATGTGTTTGAAAAAGTTTCAAACATATATGATAGCCTACCATCAGAGAAATCTTGCTTTATATGAAGAGGAATTCAGTTAACGTTTTGCCAGTGGTGCAAAGCTGAAAATGTTAAACCAAATAATAAGTAACAAAGTTTTTGTTGTGTTTAGGTCTATAATGTTTTTTCAGCACGATGAAAAGTATCGTTCATAAATGTTAACGAAAGTGTTTTCCGATAATCAAGTCTTGGAAAGGTTACATCGGTTCTAACTATTCTATAAACTACAAACTTATCCTTCACTATGTTATTTCTACAATTGCAAGTGCTAATTGGGTTAAGTTTTTATTTTGACATGGAATACGCGCTTGATTTATACTGTATTAATATGCAAGTCATTTTAATCAAACTCACAAAACATATTTTCTATTTTCTAAATGTCTTTAGTTAACTAAATAGGTAGACCAGCGATTCCCAACCTGTATGTAGTACGCGTACCCCCAGGGGTACGAGAAGCCTGTGTGATGGTACGCGAAAATAATATCAGTAACGGCGGACATCAATATTTCACACTTTGCATTTGAAACAAATATGAGGTTACACTAGTAGTTGACAAGATAGTTGGTGTGTTGTTGGTTGGAAATTGCGTGGAGCTTGTATGTTTGTGTGCGACTGAAAGCACAGAATGGAATAGCGATGAGAAACATCTATTTCACATTTAGGTGAACAATACAAATGCAGGAATGGGTCTACGATTTGATGGTAGGAAACTTTCAGGGAACCAAAGTTTACACAAGTTTCACACAAAAATATCATTTAGAAAGCCGGGTGCCCCCGCTCCACCAATTACAAGGCAGTCAGCCAACCACTCTTTGTCTTAACCACGTCGAGGAATACTTTTCATTGGAAACATATTTTTAGGGGAACGTGAAATGAAAAAGGTTAAGAGATACTCGCGTAGACTATATATCAATGGTTGTTGGTATAGGTTGCAAGTTCAATTCCTACCATTAGCCCACACTCTTCCTATATATATATATATATATATATATATATATATATATATATATATATATATATATATATATATATCTTGTTCAAATATTCAATCGTTAATAAAATATTTTTTATTCATCAACTAAAGTTCAAAAACAATTTTTTAACTCGTAGTGCATGACACTTGATGTTGATACAGTTTTTTCAAATATTAATTTATTATTTAATTACTACTATTAGTTCACACTCTCCCATATATATAATTATATATCTTGTTCAAATTTTCAATCATTAATTCAATACTTTTTATTCATCCATTCAAGTTGAAATACATTTTTTTTAAACTTGTAGTGAATGTCAATTGATGTTAATACAATTTTCTCCAAATATTAATTCACTAATTAAATTTAATTATTTTAAATTAAATTAATTTTTGTAATTAATTTCGCTTTTTATTTTACGTTATATGTATATACATATTTATATTATTTGTAATTATTTAATACAAAGCAATTATAATGATTTTTTCTGACCTATGTAGGAATTGACTTACATTTTGTGTTTATATATTACTTTCTTATGTTGACTAGGTTATGCGCACTGAACCTAAGCTCGCTTTACTTTAATTATGTGCAAGTGTACCAGACTTGCGCCTCGAATTTTAACGCTTCTAATATTGCCTTATTATTTTTAAAATTAAAAACATAATCTGGTAACTATCCATTATATTGGACATTTATATTTTTATAATATTTGACTGAATGAGTGGTGTCTTTGCAAGAATAACCCGTTTGGACTTAATATTTTTTACTGCCAATTGTAGCGTCATTTCATAAATACCTAATTTTAATAAGGTTTAGTAAATAACACTCTGGGTACTATATATACATATACATATATATATATATATATATATATATATATATATATATATATAATAACTTAACTTTTGTTATAATTAAATTTATTTTTAAATGTTATTTATTTACCTTACCTATTAATGTCACACCTTCAGGTTTATAAAAGAATTAACAATCTTATCAATTTTTAAACATCGCTTGCATTTATTCTCTTCAATTAACTCTACACAATATTCCAAATTTATATTAATATTGTGCAGTGACAGGATTGATAACTTAACTAAAATTACAATGATAAAAGTGGACTTCTGAGGCTTTAGATTTCAAATAGAATAACATAGAAAAAAAAACAGTATTAAAATTTTATTCTTGCTCTCGGGGTCGCTATTACGAGAACTTTGCTTTTAAATTAGAAAAGGCGAAACTAGAATAATTTTTATAAATTTTGATGAAATTAAAATTTGTTTTGAACTAAAAGATAGATGTCTGTTGGCTACACTTATATTAAAATAATACTTATTGTTCTGAAGAGTCCCTGGAATCCTGGCTTTGTTCACTTAAGTGCTTACACTTGACACACAAAAAACTTACTTTATACTTCTAAATAAAACTTTTACGTCGCACTTTTTAAAATTTACTTATAAAAAAACTCTTTACTTAATTTAATCAATTTTTCCCTTTACAACACTTCCATCTTGGTCCCCACCAATCCGTCTTCCTCTGAAACTCTCCTCAACTTCCTCTTAAACGTCCGATAATTTAGTTATTTATTAAAAATCTAATCTCTCCCACTACCACCAATACGTTCTTTGAAAGTTTCCCACAGTTCTACAATTAGCTAAACCTAACGGTACACGGTTATTTTCCCATGGCTATATTGGCCGCTGGATTTCCCGTCTTAACAAGCTTTGGACCCTCTATTGTCAATTTGCCGGACTCAACTTATAGCTTTCCTGGAAAGGATGACATGGTACCTGCTTTGTCTGCACTAGAAAACTATTTGTGTCTTTTATTTTTAAACCATATAAATGATTATTTTAGCAACTAACTTAATTTAATTTAAAGCCTCGTACTTTATGTTATAATATATATATAAAGGCCTATATATTGTTAAATAATTTCTTTTTTAAACCATTTCCTGTTAGATTGTTAATTGCGTTAAGTATGTGTTGTATACACATACTGTATTTGAGTGTTTTAAACATGTTGCTTTCAAGTTGTTTATTTCCAAATATATTCTTCATCTATATCAGTTTGATTGATATTGATTATAACACTTTCTCGTTTAATTGCTGAAAGTAATCATTTGTAATTCATTAAATTATCTATAAATACATATAAAAACCGAATATACGTCTATCTTGTTTCTTTTTCATACATTACTACATCGTTCATCCGATCAACATGAAACTTGGGGAAGTTTCCTAGTACTCCTGTGAAGGTTTCTGGCGTAGTACATCTATCCTGTGTTAGGTGTCAAAATTAAATTCTATTGTATACTTAATGTTGAGCTATCTAACCTATCTAACCTTGAATTAGGTCCTATAATTGTAGGTCTTGTTAGACCTTAACTTTAATAATAACTTTATAATTGTAGGTTATTTTAACTTTAATAAGTAATTGTTTTCGACTACATGAAACCTTTGTTTATTTATTATTGTTTTTGCAGAGAAGAGTATTTTGTTATTATTTCGTGTCAGTCATTGATTAACCAATACATGTAGACTACAAACTTATCTAAGGATAGGAAAATGTTATTTATGTATTCTAAAAACTAATCTAACTACCTGGGACTGTAACTGTTATATTTATTTTGTTTATATGAATTTAAGTAGGTACAATCCCACGAAGACTTCTGACATAACACATCTAACCTACGATAGGTGGCACGCGTGAATACAAAGAAATTCAATTTAATTGAATATTGAATAGATAAATAGATATAAAATGACACTTTGAAATGAATTCCCAATGTAAATGAAGCTTTTTCATTTTTTCAATACGAAGTTTGCTTGACATTCCTTTCTTTTGTCATCGCAGCAACGCGCGACACGTTAACTAATCAATAAAATAATTGTATTAATGCTAATGTTTAAAACCAATGGAACCATTAAGCTCGTTGAATACGTTGTTTGTTCTGTTAGACGTGATCCTGATTGTATATGTTTCGACTTACCAAATTTAAAGCCCCTCTATCAGAATCGACAGAATCGAGGATTTCGCTGCTCGAACTGTCGTTGCTGGCTTCGCCCTCTCCGTTGGCAATGTCTGAAAACAACGCAAAATTATAGTAACATATTTCAAAAATAAAACTCAATGTGTTTTAATACGGGAGCTATACTGATTCATAATCTGAGAAGAACAATGTTATTGACTCATTTTTAAAATATTCTTACAAGATTCTCGGAAGTTTGTACAACGAAACAATTCTTGAATAACTTAAAAATGTCTTTAAAATTTCCTCCGATACCTTTTTAATGACAATCTGTATAAACTTTCCTAATGCTCTTTAAAATTAAGTATTCTGGCTGTTAAAGAAAGAAAGAGTTTTGCATCGAGGTCCCAACCTTTGCCTACCCGCTAGCCCACCTTTCTTTCGCCCACAGCGGCTGTATCCCTGCCTGTATTGCTCTTACTCATCCACGTTCCAATTCCTGAACGAAAGAAGTGACTTTCCGTTATAATGAGCCTTGTATCCCCCCCCCATTTTTCAGTATAAGAGGAATTTTCACGTCCTTAAATTAAGCCTCCCTAATTGCTAATATAGTTTATATTTTCAAATGAACAATATCTATGGCATTTTCATAATAATTATTTTTAAAACCTCTCAAAATTATTTCATTTTATTTATCCGTTTCCTATTTATTTTTTTTTTAAATCGTATCAAAAGATTTAGAAATACTGATATGGCTGCACTCTAGCGGACAATATAATAGGTTTGTTTACTACTTGTGAGGTTTTTATCGTCTGACACTTTTCCACAAAACAATTAAGACGATTTTAAACTGTATTTTATACAAACTAAAACTTATTAAAATATAAGAAATGTTTACTAAAATTACTAATATTTTTTTTGTGAAACTAAAAAATTAAGTAAACAAGTACTACTTACTACAAGAAACTTTGTTCTTCCATAATGGTGCCTTATAATAAATGCTCAAATATTGATCTTACTAATATTGTTTCCAGTAAAGGGCTAGTTAAGTATCTTTTAGTGTTTGCATTTCTTTAAACAACATAGCAAAAAATTGTGTACTTTACTCTACTTATTTACACGTAATTGGCGGATTCCTACAAATATTTGTCATATCCTTAACTGGGAAGGTTCGCCTTCAGTGGGAAATAAGCTCTTGTAATGTTTACGAAATAAGAATCTGTGACACATATCCTAACTAAACACTGAAACGTTTTTTAATGGTTAATATTATTATAAGATTTTGAAGTACAATTAAGAGTATCATAAACAAATTAAGTTACAATTTATTATTATATTATTACAATGGTGTTTTTAAAGAAACTATTTTCCTTTATTAAAATTTAGAAGGAGGGATTTTTAAATAAGTCCAAAAAAGCATTTCCAATATTGCATACATTTTTATATCGAAATTAAATTTTTTACCAGGCATAGGATTTGCTCATTGTTGTTCTCGAAGTCCCAGAAAATGGCAGACGTATAATATAAAGAAAATCAGTTGTAAATTTAACCGACAGAGTGTGTTGCTAATCCCCCAGAGCAGGCTGTCTCATTGATGGATTATCCACACCCCTATATAGTACACGCGTGCATAGCCTTACCCTCATATGTTACTACCCCTTTGCTTTGATTTATTTTTGATTGGTTGTTATTTATAGTGAACAGAAATTGGAAGCCGTTATAATTGTTGCTTAAACACGCTTCCTTCAAAGACATGAATAATGGATGACACTACTAATGGTAGTTTGGAAAATTATTCTTCGTTTTTGAACCGGTTCTTTTTAATAAAACTGTGTTAAATACGATCACCATTGTTAAAGTTTAATTGTTATTAAAAAGTGCAAAGGAGGGTTTAGTATTGGGTAAGCGAAATTTCACATTGAGAATTTACTCGTTGGTTTGATTTGAGTTTTACGTTCCTTTATTGCTTGTTACCCACGATACCATTTGATATGAATTTGGATGGGGTTACTTCTGCGAATATAAATATAACAGAGTGTCAGCGCAATAGTATTAAAATCGTGTTCACGGTAGTACAATCACTAGATACTAAAGTCACTACTGTCAACCCATCACCCGAGTCAGTAATTGTTGCTAAGTTTAACCGCTGATTGCGTGACCCTCGTACCCCTTATGGCAAGGGTACCACTGGTGCTCTCAGTTAGGAGTTAAACTTGGGGGCAACGTTTACTGATTTGAGTGATGACACGACAGTAGCTACTCTAGAATCTAGGGATTTCCTAGCGTCAAAATGATTGTTTTTTAGTAGCACTGTGCTGACACATTTTATCATGTTTCTATTCTCCGCAAATAAAGGCAGAAAATAGTAGCTTTATCTTTTAACATTTTTGTAATATACATAACTGAAAATTAAATAAATCTGATAATCATCAAGAGAATCGAATTTAAAAACGGAAAAGTGCATTGTACTAAAAAAAACTGAAACCAGCTTCTGAATTCTGAATGGTTTCATCCCCGATTTGCGATCGGTTTCATTATTCCATGCGATCTTAAAATTAATCCTAGTTATCAATACATTGTATTTTAAGTGTCAAACCCCCTCCCCCACTCAGGACATTAATAAGGGTTGTTTACTAAGATGGAGTCCGAATCAATGATTGATGGGGATGCAAGATTAGCAGCCCCTATTCAAGCCCGCATGGCTGATGGGGGGTAGTTGTGAGCATGATTGTGTTACTCAGAAATAGTTTGATACTGGTATATAAGGGTGGCATTGCGTTAAAAGTTACGTTTAGTAGAAAGATAATTTATTTAAATAAAAAAAACTAAGATTTTTTCTGTATAGACAGGTTTCTTTTCTGCATTGCTGCTATTACTTTGAAACAAATCCAAAATGGTAAGTGGTAATTTTAACACGTTTACTTCTCCTTTTAAGGGAGCATTTGGAAGGAACCATTTTTCTTACGGAACTGTCATAATTTGTTTATATTATGATGATATTTTTAACCATGTAGGTATAAAACTCGCACACAAATATCTTACACCAATATTTTAACCCAGTATCTTGCACACAATTCAAAATTATTTTCACGCTCAGAAGGTAGAGGTGAATATTTTCAGTGGCAGAAGTGGGCAATAGTGAGGCAATGCTAACTCAGCGTTTACTTTGTTCTGGCAATTTCATTAAAACCTCAAGAACGAATAACCTTTTTGGGAGGCAAAAAGCAAAGGTGAAGTTGGAAAGTAATAATGTCGACGTTATTTATATCCAATAAAAAGTTTGTCAAAGGTGTGCATTTTCTCACGTGCCGTTTGGCTAGTGTTCGAAAGATCCTTAGACGACGAAGGAATTTTTAAAAATGGTGAAGCAGTTAACAACATTCGATATCTGGATATTATACTATTGACGGACAGTATAAATAAATTTCAGATTTTAATTAATAAGGTCGTTGAGATGAGTTAAGGACATGAAAACTAAATACTGTGTATTCTGTATAAAGACGGCGAAATATAAAGTAATTAATAGAAAGACTGATGAAATATTAACCAATTAAAGAGAATACTGACGAGATGTGAAATAATTAATTAGAAGACTGACGGTGTATAAAGCAATTGAGAAAACTGAGGAAATACAAAGGAGTTATTAGGAAAACTAACTAACTATAAAGTAATTAAAAGGAAGACTGATGAAATATTAACCAATTAAAGAGAATACTGACGAGATGTGAAATAATTAATTAGAAGACTGACGGTGTATAAAGGAATTGAGAAACTGAGGAAATACAAAGGAGTTATTAGGAAAACTAACTAACTATAAAGTAATTAAAAGGACGACTGATGAAATATTAACCAATTAAAGAGAAGACTCTGACGAAATGTGAAATAATTAATAAGAAGACTGACGGTGTATAAAGCAATTGAGAAAACTGAAGAAATACAAAGGAGTTGCTAAGAAAACTAACGCAATATAAAGTAATTAATATGACGAGTAACGAATTATAAAATAGATGATAACAATGATAAAATACAGATATGACGAAATAAGAAGTTATTAATAAGAAGACCGACGTAATATATAAATTAAATTATAAGAAGACTGACAGAAAATACCGTATATAATAGAAGACTTTATTAAAAAAATAAATAAAAAATTATAGAACTAAATGGGCCAAATTGTATCTATGGCAATTAATTAGTTTCCCACTACTCCACTGGTTAAAATTGAGCTCAAACTGTAGAGTTTAAGATAATACGTTTTGTCTGACATGCTGGTTTTTTAAATTATTATTACTTCTATTTTATTTTGATTGTATATAATTTATTTACAACTGGTTTTGGAATTAATTAATTTGAAAAGGCATCATTTAGCCGACGTTTTGACCGATGTACTTTGTAACCATTACTTGACAACTACTAAAGATGATTCTTGAAACCACCCCGACTTTGAAGAAGATTGAAGACGCCTACTCACACCGCATGCAAATCAGATTTTAACCCCAACAGAAGGGGGTTGAACTCGTGTTCAATTTGCCTGCTCGGGCATGCGTGAAAACACGAGAGAGGGGGTGGCGTTTTTTTTAGGGGGACCAGTTGATTGGATATGATTGACACGGCTAGATTATCAACCCTAATGCGCAGTTAAGGGAGTCCCCGGGGTGAGAAGGGATTCTAGTTAAATAAGCTTTTTAAAGAAATAAACAGTCCATATAACGATTGCCCTGCTATGTGCTTGAAGGCAATGATTTGTAAGGGATGTTGCAACCCTTTCCAATAGGAGCCTGATAATAATAATAATAATAATAATAAAGAGAGAGGGGGTAAACGATAAATATTTTTAAAAGTTACCTTTTAATCGGTTAGAGATACCAACCGAAGGATGTTAATGTAGAGGGGATAAAGAAGACATTTTTCCAATTTCGGAGGATTCCATATTTTTGTAGACACTCTAATTTTGAACTCCGTTTCAGTGTTCTTATGCTTACGATTGACTTGTAACATTATACGCAAATTTTAAAAAATACATAATATTTCAACCTCAGCTTTGTATTTTAAATATCATGTAGACCTATTCCGTTCTGCCCCACTTTCCACATACCACAAAGGTAAGGAATAATTTCAGTTTGTGTAAGCGAGCGCCTGCAAATATTCATGATACTGTAAAAACGCAGTAACGTCTGTCGGGCAAGGTCACATATATTTTTGGTCCTTTGTGTTCGGACTTGAAATTTACTCACTGGTAAACAGGTTCTAATTTGTATATTCTATCTAAATCTATTTAGCAAATTTGGAGATGCATTAAATATTGATGTTATATTTTGTGGTTTTAAATGATAGGAGTTTTTAATAAATCCTCAATAGGATTTTAACTGTTTTGTTTTAGTTTTAAAGACAGCAGGCTATAGGGTCAACATACACATTCATACTAACAAAGAAGGGTCTTAAATCGGAAGTATTTACATTACGTTATTTATGAAGATATTTCACTGTTACTTAGATTTTACTAGGCAAGTTTTGCTTCTAAATAGCATGGTTCTTACAGACATTTTAAGACGCTAAGCTACAGCATTAAAAGAAAAGAAAAAACCGTTCACAAATCGTTAATAAATAGATAAAAGCTAATAATAAAGCGATTCACACAGTCAACAGGTAAAACTCGTACAGACTTACAAAAACCGCAAATCACAACTACATTCTCGCGATTATTCCTTTAAATTACCTCGTTATAAATGATTAAATATAGTGCTCACACGGCCATATAGATTTAGTCGATTAAAGTTCCACGGCTTTCAGTATTGTTCGCTTTAATGATCGCCTAAGTATGAATACTTCTTTTCCTTCTTCAAACTACTAGGCGACCTCTATGGAAAAGAATTTCGTTATCCACTGCCTTATACATTATTCATGGTTGCCGGGAAAATGTCGATACATCTAATTAGCCCATTTCTGAGATGCCAAATATCATCACATCCGCAGATCGATATGGCCATTGTCGGTAGCGGAATGTTTCGAAATGACGGGAATATCTTCTCGTCTCTGGACTTAATTAGCAAATTGTAAAGGCCGTGCAATTGTTTCGAGATGGCGATGCGCGCGCACAATGGAAACTGTTTTTTATGTGAAGACGGTTCTGGATCGGGTGATTTCTTTATCGGCGAGTTCAAATTAATTTTTTTCGGTGAAGTTCGTTCTATTCCATCTCGTTGACTGATCTATAGTAACTCCGAAATATTAACGTTAATTTTTAATATAGTATAAATTATTTAGGAATCGTCTTGGCTTTTTATTATCGTCCTGACATATTATCTTTGGCTAAATACGTCCCTGTACAAGACTAATAAAAAAAAGTCTTAGAAATTCTAAATAAAAAGAGGTTTTTCACTCGAAAATTCTTAGATATTAAAACATTTAGTTTGTTGTTTTTGCTTCAGTACTAGTTAGCACGCACACACATACGCACGCGCGCACTCTCTGGCAGGAAACTACGGTAATTTTATGTACGTCCTACAGAAAGCGACACTACAAAAAAAAAAAAACGTTATCCGGAACAATACAAGCGATACAATATTAGCTTCTTTCTGCGAAGAAGTGATTTTTGTAACGAGGGAATTTGTTTATGGACGAATTTCATGAGCACACTGCACTAAAAGGATAAAAGCTGTGTCCACCAAAGCTAAACGCCACGGCGCGGCGCATTCCTAACCTAGCAACTAAATTTGTCTAACCTAGTAACTAAGTTTGTAACTAAATTGTAGATAACGGCCATTTTGTTGGTCCCACCAAACAATTTGTTTCTTGTTTCAAGCATTTTCAATGTATATTAGGAAAATAACTAAAGTGTATTGCTGTTCAAGAAAGTTATATTGATCTAAATATAGCAAAGTAGCATTGGAAATCGGTCATTTGCATTTCAAATGTCAGTTGGCAGCACTGATTGATTTGTCTGGAAAATACAATAACAGTCTTGCCAACATCTGAGGAATTTATTTCTGTTGACCCAAATATGTCTGTGCTCATAATGTTTTAACGTATTTCTGGGATAGAAATCTAGAGGCCGTAGATTTTGTTTAGACTAGTTTACGGCGGTGTACCTAAAAAATCGTACGACTATTTTTTTAAAATCATGTATTGAATCTAGTTTCTTAAAAGCTCTAACTTAAGTTTAACGCAAAGGACCATTCATTAGCGTAATTAACCCAGTTTTTCTTTTAAATTGAGTAATTTATTGAAATTCATAAATGTTAGAAATTTTATTATATAAACGAATGCAAATTATTAACGAAAATTGACTTGCGGGTGGAACACACTATTACTTCAAACTTAATCCCAATATGATTTAATAATTAAAACGCCTTTTTTTGTTCAAGTAGCCTCTTCTTTAAATTTTCCCGTTGAACCTCCAGAGTAACGTTCAAACCTAAGAGGATATAGGATAAAAGATTGCCTCTTTACAGAGTCAATTTCATAATTTTGGTTTTCAAATTGATTGTAACAGAACATGACATCCTAAAGTTCAAAGAATTATTATGTAAATAGTAAAATGACTCTTTTGTTTTCCTAAAATCAGAAGAAGTATCTGATGGTTGAGATAGAATCGCAGGTTTCTAACAACTTAACACTATCTGACTTTGTCGACCCCTTCGTCAACACTTTGCTTTATTATGAATAATTCCTAATTCAAATGTGGAATTGTCACAAATGACGTCATCGCACAACTAAAGCTGTTGAAGGATGACCCAATAGAATCAACAATGTACTTGGCAGATCAAACCCGAAGCTTTGAGACGTGTTAGTATGTTTAATGAAGGAAGCCGGGTGGTGCAGGTGATAATATAAAGGCCGAATTAAATGTTCCAGGAAAGAGGAGAAAAGCCAAATACCAGACGTTTGACGATGTAATTGGAAAAATTAATAGTAGGTATGAAAAGAGCTGCGACATCAGATCATGTCTGAAGGCGTTTTCGTACACGCACAGGCTTGAATAAATGTAGACCTTATATAAATAGGGTGTGGCCTAAATACAAGTATAATAACATATTTTAAAAGTAAAAAAAAATAAATAATATAATTAAATCATATGTAAATATTTACGATGACGAAGCTTCTTGGCTGCTTTAATCACGCCTGAATAGCTGTAACTGTACAGTTGCTTAGCCAGTCCAGACCCTGGATAGAGTGTGATGGGAATCAGTTTTAGAATAATAACAATAAAATACTTTGCAAGTAGTCGTAATATAATTGCATACATTTAACGGGACAGCTGTTCTTAAAAAAGTGTGCGCGATTGTCACTTTACGCGATTTTCACGACACCGAATGAGCAACCTGAGGGTTGAAAATGCACACACAAATTCTTTAGCTACTTAGGGATCGAATTCTCTAGTATTTATAGAATTCTTTAGGTTAGAGCTATGTGTTATAATTTATTACTATTTTAATATTCTATTATTTATATATTTACTATTTTCCTCTTCGAAGACATAAATGATATATACACATAAAGTTCAGAATATACGACAAAAAAATGTAAATATTTTGAAAATTAAAAAAATCTATCACGTTTGGGCCGAAAGAATTCTTTATAACTAGTACCCAAAATACGTAAAATTTCGCCACTCCCCTTCGAAAGCTCTATAAAAGCCTATTCTTCGATAAAGACTAAAAATTCTATTATTCTCAAACCTATTAAAATTTTTGGATGACCAACTGACGCACTTTGATGACCAACTGACTGGTATTTTATTTAATCCGTTTACTCTGGTCAATGATCTACAAGGTAAGAACACAAAGCTTTTTGTCGATAAAGAGTTAAATCTTTAGCAATTACTATAGAACAACAGGCCACAGATGAAAAGAACTTGTGTCGCCTCTTCATATAAATGACCAAATAGTTACATAACGCATATTGGATTGTGCTACTTACGCGCAAGTCTACTGTTGTGGCCCAGGCTGAGTAGGTGAATGTCACTAAGTGACTCTGTTAGCAATCTCAAGGAGCAAGGGGAAACATTCACTCATCCTTAATCCTAACTATGATTCACCCTTCTCAGACCAGAGCCGTCCCTACCCTAATTCTGAACTTTATCGTAAACCTTTCCACACAATTCAAATACGATTAAAAGATAAATTCTCATCTTTGCCACGTTAAAAAAATATATAACGAAATTGAAGACAAGGATTGGATCTTTTTGTATACGAATTCTTGCTGCTTAAATACCTTCTTGCCATACTCCTTCATCTTACAGTAACTGTGTTTTTATAAAAAATAGAACATTTTTGTTGAAATCATATAAAATTAATGTTCTCTTTGTGCATCGATTAAATACGTCCTATTAATAATAAACTTGAAGTGATGTAGTTCATCGGCTGGAAATTACAATTCAGTGAACAATAATTGTTCAATATTGATTACGTATTTTAAAATATGTCTACTAAAGCAATTTTGTCTGAACAGCGAACCCTCAGCTGATTTTATCTGAACATACTGGGCAATGTTTTCTGATCAGCTGATTTCATCCGAACTCTCTGGACAATCTTTTCTGAGGAGCGAACCGTCACGTGATTTTATCCGAACACACCGGGAAATGTTTTCTGAACAGGTGACAGTCAGCTGATTTCATCCGAACACTCTGGACAATGTTTTCTGAGCAGCTGACCGTCAGCTGATTTCATCCGAACACTCTGGACAATGTTTTCTGAGGAGCGAACCGCCGTGATTTTATCCGAACACACTGGACAATGTTTTCTGAACAGCTGACAGTCAGCTGATTTCATCCGAACACTCTGGAAAATGTTTTCTGACCAGCTGACAGTCAGCTGATATCATCCGAACTCTCTGGGCAATGTTTTCTGAGGAGCGAACCGCCGTGATTTTATCCGAACATACTGGGCAATGTTTTCTGAACAGGTGACAGTCAGCTAATTTTATCCGATTTTTACTGAAAATTATCAAGATAGCCTACTTCATAATTAAGCTACTTCTAGAACGTCTTAATTTCCGTATCTTCTTGTGAATTTAATTTACGAAAGTTCCACTACATCCATTAAATTTCTCTATATTATAAAGTTAGTGAGGCCCATTATCTTCTTCTGATAAAGATACATTTATTAAACTATAAATCATAAAATTAAAAATAAAATAACCATAAGTTAATTACAGAAATCACAAGTTGAGAAAGATATTGAAAAACTCTTGAACTACCTTAATAGTATATAAAAATAAGTTATACGGAGTAAAATAACAGAACACCTATCACTGTTAAATCAGGTAAAATAATCGCTACAGAAAATACTAACTTTAACGTAACCATTGTTAATAAGAATATCCTAAACAAATTATCAGGGAAGCAGAAAGATATCATTCCCAAGAACTACAAACTGGAATTTATTGCTTGAAATGTAACACATGTCCAGTTAATTACATAGGCCAAGCCAAGAGGAACATCACAATTAGAGTTAAAGAACATTTTCTGAAATGAAATATCCGGAGACATCTGCAATTTTTAATCATTGTTTGGAAGAAAATCGTGTATTTGAACTAGACTGTACATGTTAGGTCTATGTAGATTTTGCAAATTGTTATTAGTTTCAATAAATTAGATGCATGGTAAACCTTCTATGTTAATAAATATAAGATTAATATTGCAAATAAAAAGAAAATAGGGCGTAGTCAAATTTATATTCTAATGTAATTAAATTGGCATTAGAAATTTGTAAAAAGTATTGTTTGACCATATAAGATGTGACTATATTTTCATTTTAGTTGTAATTATTTTTTGTTTAGTTTTATTCACTGAAGATGATGACCTCCAATAACTCGAAGAATTTAGTTATACTGGACAATGTTTCTGAACAGTGAACGTCGTAGATGATTTAATATGACAATGTTTTTAGAGCGGCAAATAGTCAAGTGTAATTATTCTGAAAAAAACAATGTTTTCTGAGCGGAAAGCTGTCAGCTGGTTTTTTGGTGACCACCCTTGACTATGTTTTCTGAACATTAAGCTGATTTATGTCTGAATATATTGGGTAAAATTTTATTAACAGTCACTCACCAGCTAATATACTGTAACTATGTAGTAAAAATGATTTAATAAAAAAAAACTATTTCCTGGAAAAAAGGACAGGAACGAAATTGTGATACAAATTTTATAAGTTAATTTTGGTTTTCTATATTACAATTAGGATGTTATTACTTTTCAATAATATACTTAATAGCAAATCTATTTGTCACTACACTTAGTTCGGCTAAACATTAAATTGTGAACAAAATGCGACTGAAATTGCGACAAAATGCGTAGTTCAAAGGTTTCAACTTTATTCCGTAAAAATCTTTTTATTTCTAAACTCACCTGTATGGACGGGTGAAGGATTCTTCTCTGTCCTGCCGATAGGGTCGCCACCTGTCCACAAAAACACACAAATCAGTCTAGTAATATTTTAATATAATTTAGTATATAACATACTTCCTGTGCGTGTACAAAGACCATGAATATTTATTTGGTCTTGTGGATAGTCTGGAAATGTGTAAAATAGACACATTGTTTCAATGCTGAAACAAACTGTTCTAAATAGACTGGCTACTGTCGTTGGTGGATGAACAGACTAATTGGGTTTGGTAGCAAATTAACATGTAATTTAAGACGTAAAATAAATAAACTTGAATCGTTATTAACAGACAGTATTCATAGTATACATTTTTTCTATTATTCAGGAGCATTGGCTCTATTTCTATATTAGTCCTCTATTAAATATGGTATAAGGGTAGTGACAATAAAAACTAATAATGGAAATATGAACCCCGGATCTTTCGCGGAGAAAGTAAAGTATTTTGTGGTTAGTGTTTGTGTTATGTATGTTTTAAATAATACAATTTATTATTTTTTAAACATGTTTTCTAAATATGCTAAACGCCTTTATTATCATGTTTCTGTGATCAAAACAAATTACTCCTAAATTGTTTAAATACGAGGCCTCTATTATTTCAAACTTGCATACAAGTTCAATAGATTTTTTTAAATATCGAGTGGGTATTTATGGTGACCTAAAATTTGAAATTGTAAATAAAACACATTTACTTTGATTACCATTACACCTGAAAATTAAACGGAAAATAATAGCAGTAGGCGGATCTAATGAGGGGGCGTGGTTAAAACATCTAATGATGAGTTATGTAAACGGTTGTTCTAATGCGGAAAGGATTAGTGCGAAACTAGTTGTAAAAGATGCTTATGTTCCGAAACGAGTTGATCATTGAAAGAGGCTATAACAAAGCATTTCTAACAGAGAAACGAAAGTACTCTTAGCACATTTGTGTAGATTTTAGTAGAAACTTTTAGTATAATAAATAATGTTAAGTTTTTACACATTGAAGAAGTCTACTCAGTAACCAAAACTTCCTGTGAAGAATAGTAACCGCCTTGGATTTCCAAACCCGATAATCGCAAGCAATAAATTTATTATTAAATACATTTAAATATTCAGAGGGATATATATATATATATATATATATATATATATATAGAGAGAGAGAGAGAGAGAGAGAGAGAGAGACAGAGAGAGAGAGACAGAGAGAGAGAGAGACAGAGAGAGAGAGAGAGAGAGAGAGAGAGAGAGAGAGAGAGAGAGACTTAAGGAAAGAGGATGGGGAGGGCGAGAGTATTTAAACTCTCACCTATTTTTCTTTATTTTTTTATAATACATCTACTTATAATGAATTCGTTTTAATAAACAAGCTCAACACACACAGACTTAAACACACACACACTTGTGCGCGCACTCTTTATTGGATCTGGATAATGTTATATAATAGTTATAAAAGTATGTGTTAGTTACATCAGTCCAAATGCGTGTTTAAACTTTAAATAGCAGTGACAACTTGTAATTATTTAGGGATATGTTTTGATAAGTAAAACATACAAAATGTAATAGTTCAGTGGCAAAGAGCGCTGAAGGATGCCTGTACACTGTCCTCGCTGAAAGTTTACTAAAATACTTATACATCAGCGCAGTGTAGACTCAGAGAACGTATCCCGAATAGAGGTTATCGAAGTCAATGTTACCCCACTTAATGTTTATGCTAGCAGGTAACTCTTAAGGGCATGCGATTCACACGTGGCCCGGCTCGAGGAAGGGTTCTTTGCATTGCAACTAGTTATATCAACCCCTTCAGCAGTGCTACCTGTTGGGGGTTAATGACTCTATCCGGGTTGATTACAACACGACACGTACCGTTTGGGTCACGATCAACCGAAGCCCTCAGGGTCCATGGGCAAGTAGGCAAGGCAAGCACGAGTGGACGAACAAGTAGGTTAGATGATGCTATTGTAAGAAGATGAGACTTTTCTTTCATTAATTTTATGTTTTTAAAATCTAATGTTTTAGGCATGAACAGGCGGAGAGCTATTATGATGTTTAAAATATATTTTATTAATTTTATTATCTGACTGACTTACACGAAGAATCAACATCTTTAGGTATATATCTCAAAATCTCGTTTGTTGATTGACAGGCCTGGAGGGCTACATTAATTTAATTTATCTTAATTTAAATTTATAAATAAAAAAGTGTTTTAAATAATTTTCATCATTGTGAGCTTTATCGTTTTAAGGAGGGGGGGGGGTGAATTTAAGTAATCGGAAACACGTTATTACCTTCCAAGCAATATGATTATTTTCTGAATTTTTTAAATATCCTGATTACAAAATACTTTGCTTATTAATGTTAATCGATTCGAATATTCTAATTAATAATGATTGAACTTCAACTAATTGTTTTGAAAAAAATGGCTTAGTTATTATTTGTAATAATTATACCAACTAATTGTATTACAAAATGATGTATAATTATTAATAATAATTTTCGACAAATGTTATTACAGAATGCCTCAATTACTATTTACCTCCAATTTCGTTATAAAAAACAAATTATTTTGAACAAATTTTCCTACAAAATGTTATTAATTCATACATACATACACACACACACACACACACACATATATATATATATATATATATATATATATATATATATTTCAGTACATTTTTCTGCCTTTCCTAACTTAACAATATTTTTTTCTGTTGACGCGTTTCGAAGTGACTACATTTTCAAAACTTAAAATCGTACCCACTTAGAAGTACGATTTAAGTTTTGAAAATGGAACAATTCCGAAACGCGTCAACAGAAGAAAATATTGTAAAGTTAGGAAAGGCAGAAAAATGTGCTCAAATATACAAAAAAATTCCTGACAGAAATGAAGATGAGTATATTAAGAACCATATTAATTAATTATAAAATAAGTTCTTTACACTTTTATTCGAAGGGATCAGTTAAAATTTATTTCTTTATTAATTTATTGCGAAATACAAAATTATTACTCAATTATTCTAATATGAGTACTAGTAAGGCCTAATTGAATTCTTTAATTGATTTTCTTTTAATATAGCCAGTGGCTCAAGTATTATTAAATCAGCTGTTTTCTCCTCTTTTACTTACTACCCTAGTCCAGAGTGAATATAGCCTCACCTGCTCAGAGGGTGTATGAGGTAAGTTATTCGCTGGAAACTAGAAAATAATCTCCAACAAACCTATACTCTATTTCCGGGGTCTTCAACCTACGGATCTTTTTTCCGGCCCTCGGAAAGCTACCATAGGCATACTGAAAAATATTTCATTTGGTAATATGTCTCCTTTTAAGCATTTTTACCATTAAATATAAATACAGCACTCGCCTCTCCTCTTCCACGTCTTTCCTCTATAATTGTAAAACTAGCTTTAACAAACAAAAAATTAATCAAGAAAATCTCAAAAACCACCATTGACTTCTTGACTAGATAAAAACGTCGTGGGTGCATGGGGAGTTTCTGCCCTGAAATATTTCCATCCCGCCTTTCTTCCAAAATTTTCAATGTGGCCCTTGAGTAAAAAAGGTTGGAGGCCCCTGCTCTATTTATTTATATTTAGAAAAATGATATAAAAGTAGCATTTAGTTTTGATACGTCAGCAAACCTGAGTCCAGTTCTGCGGGGTTTTATCTTATCTAACTTTACTTGTATTTGCATATTTTCAACAATATTAACGGTCTTGGTTCAGTATTACTTAAGGAGGATTGAAGCAACTCTTCTTGGTCAGCTTAGACTGCAACAGGAAGAGGGTTTCTAAAGATAAAACAAAATTTTAAATTCTCTAGAGCTGAAGAATTGTCAGACCAATGATTTTACAGTTTTTAAATAGGGAGAAAATATTTACCAAAAGGTTTTTTAATGTTTTTTAAAAAAATATTGTTACGATTTATAAAGAATTTTCCAAACAGTAAACTATTACTTATAATTTGTTCACAATGAAATTTAGCTGAAGCTTGAACGTAATAAAATGTTAATAACTAAATCACCCAAATGTGAACATATTGTGAATACAGAACTGGATAAGAAAATACAATGATTAAATATGTAATTTTCTTTCTTGATTGATTTTATGAAAACTAAGAAGCAATTGATTGCATAATCAACCGTCACATTTAGGTGCAAGGAGTTTTAAGGAATTACTCATCCGAAACGAAGATTATACGTCAAAATACACATTAGCTGTCCTTATAATACAATAATAACAAACATAAACTCACACTCAATAATTTAATTCTCAATAGCGTATCAATGAGAAGGACATCATTATCACTACCCTGAGTTATAGTTTAGATGTTGTACTAGGTAGGCCTACATCCACTGACGATGGTCATTAAAACAAATTAGAGAAAAATCGTCTGAGTAATAATGAGCTGACTATTATTTGAACTCACACGTAAAACAAACACGTTTTGTATTAGCTCTATATTTATCATTGCCAGTTGGAACCAGTTGTATTTGAAATACGCTATTGCACAAACAGAGGAAAATATATTCACATCAGAAGTCATTGTCAGTTGCGATTATAATAATCAGTTTGAAACAACTGACAATAAAATATACTTTAGAGATTAAAAACATACCTACGTAAAAACATTTGCTTCGAAAAGTACAACTGCTTTAAAACTACAAGAATAACTTTGGAAATAAAAAAGTTTTCTCAGAACTATACAAAAATCGTCTCTGAACTACAATAGTCTCGGAAATACAAGAAAAGTTTTAAAAATTCAACAATGACGCTGGAACTACAACCATGGTCTCGGAACCCCAATTATGTCAAAAATATTCAGAAACAAAGTTGATGAATTGACAATTGCATGTTTTAAAAGGAAAAGAAATAAGAATCACACAATAATGGTGGCAACTTTCAATAAATTTACTGAATTTATATTTTGATGAATATCAAGTCATTATTAATTAAAAAAATAAAATGTGCAAATAAATGTTTAGTTATGTGGGCATTAAATTCATGCGATCCTAAAGGTTGTAGTAGCTTGAATATTATTGAAGAAGAAGGCTACACTAACCAATGCAAGATAAAAAGCTCTCACGGTTGTTTTTTGACCTCTTTTTTTGAAAACGTTTAGTTAAAAAATAAATTAATATTAAAAAAAGAGTCACAGTATTAATAATTCAATATTTTTATTACCAGAATAAATTTTATATAAGTTATGAATTTAGTCAAAGGTGATAGCCTCGTTTTGAGAAAAATTACCATTTCTCAATCTCTCTCCATCCTGACATTATCGGTGTGCTATATTTACATTAGAAATATTCATATGTAATCACATTAGACTTGATCTATTACTAGATTTTATGTCATAGTGAAGATGAAGGAAATGATGTTCCGAAACCCCTGGTTATAAAAAAAACATCCCAATAACGCGACTTATTAAAAACCTGACATTAACGTCTCAGCAGTTAAATTTTCAGGTTAAAAAAAATAATAAAACGATAGTCCTATAGGAATAAATTGAGACAAAATGCTCTATCAATTGCTGGATACAAAGATCTAAAATAATAGATATCCACCGGCTCTTGATAAATGCACCCATCTCTGGTTTTACAATTCTTTTAAAAGCTCGATACAGACTGTACATGCAAAACGTATGGATCGTATTAAAAGCGCCCCTGAAGATGTCCCGAAACCCCCAGGGGGTCGTAGAGACTTCAGGTGCCCCCACTAACGAATATCATTCATTCAGTCGGACAAATAGGTTAGGCCGGCAGCACATCGATTTCGGCACTCTCACCCCCCACACGAGTGCTTGCAGACAGAACGGTTTGTTTAATTTAATCTAAATTCTAAATAAAAATAATACATGAGTGATTAGACAAATGCAATGAAATTAATTACAAATAAACAATGAAATAATAAACACGTCCATTCAACAGAAAAAATATACTAAGAACAAAAAAAATACGAGTACATCGTTGAATAACTTCCCCAGAGTAGAAACTAGCAGGTGTCTCAGAGGACGGTAGGTCACGTCAGACAAGTAAGCCATCTTACCCAGGTGAGACGTGTTTCAATGATTTTTACTAAGGGAGGCCATGTCCTCATCTAAATCTTACACATTATTTAAAACCTCTTTTTACATCCCTTTCTCTTTCCCTCCCCTTCGCCTCTCCTCCTTTATCTTTCCCGTACGCTAATTTATCAAATTGTTTTCTGATTAATTCCACATCAATAAATACACCCTTATTTTTCCTCCAAATATGAAACTTTTTACCATCTCCTAATATGGTATCGGTATGTTTCAAATAGCATGGAATAAATTCTTTGATGTATCTGAAAATTGTGGCTATTGACGTGCACAAATGCATTCACTTGGAAATGTTTCCTTAAATAATAATAACAATAATAAGTAGTCCTGGCACTGATCGGTAGAAACGAGCATGTCTTGCTTGTTTGTAAAGTTTTGTGAAAATCATGTTAAAAAATTACTGAATAAAAATTTTACTGACATCTGTTCTTAAAGTGTTACAAGAGTTATTGAATTATTTATAGTAAGATTTACCGAAATACAAATAATTTAGTATATTTATTACCTGATAAAAATATTTAATATCATTTCAACTCGATAGTGTAAGAGATATATTACTTATGTGTTACAATATAACCTAAAACATACAATGAGCTGATGTAATTTAATATACTTTAAATACTGCATAAAAATCGAATGTTTCAGAGCATGTTGAGATAGCGACGCCTAACATTTTTCTTCGTGCCAAACATACACATAACAATTTCTGTGAGGCTTGCCATAAGAAATTGAAATTTTAAAACAAAAATAAAAAAGTTCGCATTAGAAAGAATATATAGCGTATTACCGGATACAAATATTTTTCATAAATAACGTTAATTTCAGTACAAACAAGTAAAATTATTACAGATTATAAATTTGTTGTGGGTAGTTAAGTGTGTAAATTGAAGTTTGGAAAATTTTAATAATGTTTTTTTTTTACTATGACATGATTTTAGGTTATTTCATGAGATATCGAGTTGCAAAAGTAAAGTGTAGACAGAAATGGTCAGTAATGTCATTAGAGACCATTTACATTTTTCAACCAGAAATTAAGATTAGATCAGAACGTATCATGTAACTTACTCGGGTAAGATTTTGAAATTTCCAATCATCCAACTACAAAACCAAATCGGTAAATTGTTTATGGACAATCTAAATCTTCACAACATGACAATTAGTTCAAGGGCTATAAAAATATTTTTTTGCGATCTGATTATTGTATTTTAAATAAACGAATGTAAAATGAATTTAAATATACATTTTTTTACCTATAATTCGCAAAATGGTGCAAGAAGGGCTTTCGGAAGGGACTGTACACCGGGTGACAGTGGGAATGGGTCCCGCAGGACGCCGGGATCATTGTAAAAGCGTCCTCAGCCGGACCTTCATTCTGCTTAATAAAATATACAGACATCTATTTACATCTCTGGGGATCTCACAGCCTTCTTTATATCAGCTTTCGATCTGGCTTCGTATTACTGGCTTAGGTATTTGTATAAAATAAAAGCCGTGTGTGTAAAAGTCCGTGCCACTGCCTGCGAGATCACGTCCGTTCGGCAAATTGAATATGGTTCTGAAAACCTACTAAAAATTAATAAAAGCACGTTATTTATTCACATTTCCGAAAATTCTCAAATGTTATCCATTGTAAAAATAGTATTTAAATGTCATTTAGAGCTCTTTTCGTTTTAGGAATTGTCACAAAATTAATTAATTTGTTACAATATATACATGAATTTATTTAGCAAGTAAATATTGATTTAATTCATGGTATAGACTTTTGATCAATCAGTAAACACAAAGTATATCATTTCACAAACTAATTTAGTCTTGAGACAAATTTGTTAAAACACAAAAAAGTTCCTATTATTTTACATTATGAAGCGGGGTAAGAAAAGATTTTAGTATCAATAAGCCTAAAAATTCACGCCAATAATTCACTTCTATCTCCTATTTGAAAATTAAACATTGTCAGAGAATATTATCATCTATTAAAATCCTAATCGAAATATTAATTTATGATATCCTATCCCTTTTTGACAAAAATGAGACGGTTTAGGAGAAACAGGGGTTGAAGTATGCGTATGTGAGTTTCGTTATACAGGATGAAATTTGGTCCGTATTATATTTCAACACTTACTACTACACCACAATTGACTAGGCTTAAGTCGACCTGTCACGGGAGCGAAAACCACCTAAATTCTGGCGCCACCAGGGACAGACTCACCCAAACGCTTAAATATGCACGTATGTTTAATCTATAACATTAGGAGTCATTTATTATTTCACTTTAAAAAACCTAATTGGAATGAAAATATTCACTAATTGATAAGTTTAAATTTAGCGAGAGCCTCTCTCGTCTGAAACTCCATGCGCCTAACTCCTTGGAAGGTTGAAATAACAGAAAACCCTCAGTGTTTAATTATTTTTTTATTTGGATATGTGTACATTATGAGAACTTGAATGTTGAGGGTACTTTCTATACACAGGTCTTTATGCCGTCATTTCCCTGATAAAATACAACTAAGTATTGTCTACTTAAAAGAGAATAAACCTTCGATCCCTAGAAGGATCGATATCATCTCTAAGGAATGAGATTTTAGGTGAGGCATATAAAATTCATTTATACGAAAACAATAACTACTTCTATAACCTTGCGTTCGTTGGGGATAAACTAAATACAATGGAAAAATAACAGAACTGCAAATAAAGTTTGTAAAGTAAGAGCAGACCGTACGAGGTTTTATAAAACAGTTTAATTCTGATTCGTGTGGAAGTAAATTAGTAAAGATTTCTGAAGCTTGACATTGCATAGGCCTACAAGATCAACTACCCATATAGCGATGTGACGTCATTAATAATAGGCCGTATGTTGTCGTTAATAATCAGTATGATTTATATACCGGAAATGTAAAGGTTAGACTTGAGCTGTCGTGTTTGGATGAACATAACCTACAAAACCACAATCGTGTGTACACGGGTCTTGAAATATTCAGATCTATTGTTCTTTACGATAACCGAATGATTATTGAGGATGACGAGGGGTTGTTGAAGCGCGCTTTAATACGCTGTAAAGGATGTAGTGTGTTTTACCGCGTTAAGGGTCCTGCAAGAGTTACACAAAGGTTTTATTTAACACTAAATATTTTTTAAGTATAAACAGAAGCGTATATATTTAAATATGTCCATCTTGTGTGTAATTATATATACAAGATTGGTTTTTGAAAAAATTAAAAATTTGTTCTAAAGTACACCATGAATATGGTTCTTGTTTACTTTTTTCAAAAATAAAGTTTTTATATGAATAGGCCCTAGAACAAATTACCCAGAATCTATCATAGTTCAAAGTAGTGTTCAAAGTTTTCTAAGATTATTTTTATTTTTAGAGTTCATAAGTATACAAATTGCATCCAATTGAAATTTAACCTTTCATTTTTTCCAAAACGATCAAGAAATGTACATAAAATTATTACGTCTTCAAAGCAATAATGCTCTACTTATATACCTTGTTAACCTTTCCATCCTAAATTTAATTAATAATATACACGACGATAATCGTTTTTTTAAAAAAATCATAATTTTGTTGTAAAATATACCATAATAGTTGATGGTATATTTTTTTAGTTAAAGTTTATAGGAATGAAAAATAATTATTTTATTGCTGAAAATAACGCAGAATAATATATAGTAGTTTAGACTAGTGTTTACACTTCTTTTAAATAAAGCAAACCATTATAGGAAGCAAACTCTCGAGGAATGCCTAACGAATATGCTTAATTCTCGAGACGGATATGGCAGGAAAGTTCGAATGATAGTAACAGAAAGGCGTAGAAGGGTAAAGCTTAAGGAAACACGACTGAATAAATTCATTTAAACAAAAAAAAAATTAACTCGCTCGTGCCTTCTTGCCATTTAACAATGTGTAAACCGCCATCAATAGAGAGCGATTAAAAGAATTACAAAATGTGTCGGCAAGTTCTAAACAGCTGTTCTGTACAAATCTATCTCTCACTAAGAACGCGTGAGACAAAGAGCTCTTAGTGGGCATTAATTTGTACGTCGACAAATGCAGAACTTTACAGGACAACCACAAAATGCTACTATTAACACATACAAATTCTAAACAAGTCACTATATTTAAGTAGTGTTTTTTCAATACAGGTTTTAATCCAACGTTTTAAAAGTTTAAATTTAAACATGAAATATTTTGCGTGAACGAATAAGATAAAAGTGAAAACGCCGAAATCATAAATTACGGTAATAAAAATACTCCTTTCCTTTCGCCACCCTGAACAATATCGGTGCAAAAGATTTCGCACTTTCACCTAAAATGGCCGCCGTCACCCCTTTCACCCGCCATCACTAATAATAATAACGACCTAACTCGTTGCTATGGAAACCAAGAAAACGATTAACAAGAAAGTGGACGCGGTGAAGAAGAAAAAAGAAAGGGGGATAAAATGACGGGGGGAGGTAAGGGGTTGAAGCGAATCATTTATTAGCCGACTGCGTCTGGGGTGAAAGCGGCAAAGAGTTGACTTTGTAAACTACAATGCGCTTTTCTGGTTCGTATATTAATGCAGAATATTATTAAAAAAGTATTTCCGTTATGCATTTTTTTTTAATTTGTGCAAATATTAAATATTGAACGTTTTAATTTGGAGGAGAGAATTAAATATTCTTGAAAGAGAATATTTTATGGAGGTTTAGATTATGCTCTGCGTTTTGGTAATATCTAGCTAATTAGTTGAATAAATTATTACAATAAACTGTATAGAATGACAATTTCACTTTGGTACTTCTTTCTGATTTTTGAAATGTATTTATTTAGTCAAAAGTTTAGGTAACTCTTTGATTCCCATAAACAGTTTTCCTTTCCTGAGACACCTTTGTACTCTTCTTTTTATTACAGGTAGTTTTCCTGGAGGCTGTGGATCACTCTCAGCTAGCTGAATGATTCCGCTGCCGAACATCTTCAAACTGGATGTAACCGTGGTCACAGTAAGATATGATATTGTAAATCACGTTTCTTAGAGATTTTATTGTTGTTAGATTAAAGACCAAATGCACGAAAATATTTTTAAACAGTAATTGTTTTCAGTGCTCTATAAATTGGAGGCAGGAAATAAGGAAACACTTCAATCTAATTTAGTTTTTTTCCACCGCGCACTCACAGTTATTTTCGCGAAATCATTGCAGTCATTTCACGGTCTTAGCCTTCTTGCTGGTTGGGCCATTCCAAAAGCGGCTGATAAAAACAAAATAGGGAAAATTGAACGGTTGATAAGAACACCAAGTAAACTTTATTACAAATACGACGTTTTAGCAACTAGTTTGTTGTCCATATCAAGTCGGTTTTACTATAAAGAAACATAGTCTTTACATTTAACACCAAGATTACTTACTTGGGAAGGGAAAATACCATTACATTTACACCTAGCTAAAAAACTACTTGATTTAGGAATTATTAATATTATTAATGTAAAAGGTTACTAGTTTGGCCAATTTTGTTTTATTTTAGCGTAATAGTTTATTTAAATTTTAGTTTAGACTAATTTTTTAATAGAAAAAGAGACCTAATAAGGACAACAAACCAGTTGTCGAAACGACGTCTTTGTAATAAACAAGGATATTTAACGCGCTACCAACCATTTAATTATCACAACAAGTTTCATTCTATTGCCTTAATTACACAAAGTAGGAAAAACTTATCACATTTATTTCTACAAGTGATAAAAGTTCCCAAAGAACAACTAGTGCCTCGTGTCCAGTGACCGCCAATATTCATTTCCAAGAGCGCTCCATAAATCCTCTACCAACTAGATCTATATTCAATCTTCTGCAGAGATTTAGTCTATATTAAAAGAAGCTGTCTCCGAAAGACGTGTTGTTAGGGAGTTTAGCAAGTAGATTACACAACTTGTAAAGTTGTTTGTTACAAAGACATTGCAGGACTTGAAGCGACAACTTAGTACGATTATGAAACGTATTTTTCACTTAAAATGTCCGTTTGTAATAAGGAAGCAACATAAATCAAGTCGTTAGAATCAGGATAAATCCCAATTAGAATCATAATATGTATAGAAAGCGAAGTTGATAAAAAAAACTGTATTTTGTATTTAAACAAATGTTTTAAAGGTGTTATAAAATATTATATTTCCGCTGTGTTTATCTTATACAACTTGATTATGACATATTTCTGTTATCCCTAGCGTGAGATTAATATTTACTGACTCGTTTCGGAAATCCTCCAACTTATAAACATACTGTTTGTCTTCAGTACAAGAGTCAACATCGCCTGAATGTTAAAAGTAAAAACAAGAATTTCTTAACTTATTGCAAAAAATATTAATAGGAATATTTTCTTTTACTGTTTTCCAAGGTCACCGTATCAGCATGCGGTTAGATACAGTAGGCCTCTACCTCGGATGTACTTAAATCTCACGACAATTACATTCAATTTAACGTTTTCATAATGAATGGTTATATATATATATATATATATATATATATATACATATACACACACGCACGCACGCACGCGTGCGCGTTGTGTATATTCGCTCCCTACGCTTTAAACCACCAATATCCATATGCAAAAAGATAAGTTGAAGGCAACGTTTGGCGCTGTCTTAATAATGCAAAGTTGTGCATACTTGATCACGTGTGCATGGGGCTACAGCCTTATGAATGTTTGATACCCTTGACCATTCCACTGCCGTCTGCATATCTTGAATAGTCCATCAAATATTGAAATTGTGCGAAAGGGAGAAGTTTTTTTTATTTAAATCGTGGTAGATGTTTGAAACTTGTCCTGAAAGTAGAATTTTCTTTTAACAAAATTATTTTCACACGATCGATTAGGTAAATATTAGGCCTATTATCACTCTGTTGATTAAAACAAAATGTATAGCAAAACAGTACGTAATACTTTTGTAAGCACGTAATAAGCGCAACAACACACTCTAGCAGCAGATTTTGGAACTACGGGAGTCTAGAATTTACACATATCTGTTGTTGAATCGCAAAAACAGTAGATTTAAAATGGTTATTAAAACTTTTTGTCGACTTCCATTTTTCGTATTATTGTAAAAGATGAGCTTTACAGTCTCACAGAATCAATGAGGTAGGCCTACAACAATTAAATGTTTTCAATTAAGATATCAAACCATTCACTAAACGTCTTTGCGACTTTTAATTAGAAACTCTGGAAGTTTTCCAGTTAAAAGACTTTAGTTTTCGAAGTCTAGCTACGTCATAAACGTGATTAGAGCGAACGCGGAGCAGCAACTTTCTTTCAATAAAT
Organism: Prosapia bicincta; assembly: GCA_036971475.1. Taxonomy (NCBI): domain Eukaryota; kingdom Metazoa; phylum Arthropoda; class Insecta; order Hemiptera; family Cercopidae; genus Prosapia; species Prosapia bicincta. The sequence goes on from JBAIZL010000005.1 coordinate 161,102,865, forward strand.
GCATGGCGAGTAAGTGATTATCTATTTTCTTTTTTAACACAACAAATATACATATCTAAGTATATAAGCGTCTTAGATTTACCGTTACGAAATAAACCTGTCTTTTCCTATAAACGGAAGGTAAAGGAAAATTTTTTAAAAAGGTAAATCTTCCACAGCCTACAAGATTAGCAGGCACACTTAAATACTAAATAAACAGAACATTGCTCCTATTCATAAAATTGTATTTCTTAAAGCCGCAGTAAAAATAGATTGCGCATCTTTGTACCTCGCATACGAAGGCTATGTTAAAATATAATCTTAACATCGGGTGTTATCAGTACGAAATGAATTATAATAAAGAAATGCTACTAAAAACTGTTATAAAGCATTTTACTAAACGAGTTGCTTTAAACAATTCACCTTCAATAGTGCTAAATGAACTGTAATTAACGAAATCAAATGTCTGTCTTAAGGAGCAATAAAAAAATCTGTTGCAAAAGATTTGTATCAAATTAATCGAACTAAAAAAAAGTTCCAAATGAATCGTAATAGATGAAAACCCCTAAAGAAACTCCACTATTATTATTATTAACAAAACTCGGAGGAAACTTACAGGGATTAATAACTTAGCTGTTGTCTTTGTATTTTTTTCCGTCCTCAACATGCTGAACCTCCACATCCAAACCAACCCCTTCCCTCTGGTGAAGCTCAGGGCAGGCTACTCATAGAGTACATGAGTTGGGGTTTTCTCTTTATTCTCGTCGCTCTTCATGTACTCAGATTCCCCCATTTTGTATTGAAGCTCCGTTAGATCCCCGTGGTCTGTGACCAATTCCACAATAGTTCTGAGTTGACGTGGACCAGGCCCCACCTTATAACCTATTGGTCATCTGCATTGCTAGAATGTAACTATGGTTTTTTCACTCTGTTTTTATACTCCAGTTGTTCACGTCGGAGGAACTTCCTACTCAGAAGAACTTCCTACTCAGAAGAACTTTCAGCTATTTGGCACTCACCACGTAACGTATCCAGTAATTTCCAATCACCATACTCCCCAGAGACTTAGTTTTATATCGTCAGTTGAAGGTGGATGGTACAGATTTATCTTTTTGAACTCCTAGAGAGCTTGACTTGCATCACGCTTCCGTTAAATGAGTGCCTCCTGAATCAGATTTCTAACGGACCTCTTCGAAATTCCCCTGACAAAAATACCTGTCATCAGCATATCCTACTACTTTAACAAACACCCAACTGAGGACCCTTAGGAGGTCGTCCACATCTATGCTTCGAAGCAGATGGGATAGCACCCCATCTTGCCAGCAACCCTCCAAGACCATCCCAACAGTGTTGGGTCTTAATCATGATGCTATTTTTTTCTGTTCTCCAAGGCACTCATGCAGAGTTAATTACGCCCTCAAAATCTTCATAATCCTCATCGGCTCTTATAATGGGGCACCTTTATGTGTGATTAAACTCGTCTTCTACATAGAGAAAGACCCTAATACGAATTCAATTGTTGTAGGTCTGATCGTCAATAAAATCCACAACCGACAACAACGCTGTTTAAACCCCAAGCTGTACTAAATGAACTGCAATAAAGCAACACTACGAAAGGGACTGTAATGAACGAAATGTAATAGAGGAGCAATAATGAAAGATTTGTACTAAACGAACTGAATTAATTATTATAACTGAAAATTATTATAACAAATTTATAATAATCGAACTGTATTCATAGGGTTATACTAAACGAACTGTATTAAAAGAAATATACTAAACGTGTAAAAAAATAAATTAAACTGAACGAATTGTACCAAACAAACTCTTTCAAAAGAAATGTACTACTCTAATTGCACTAAAAGTAATGTACTAAACGAACGATACTAAAAGTAATGCACCTAACTATTTGGACTAAAAAAGTAATGTACTAAACTAATTGCACTAAAAGTAATGTACTAAACTATTTGCACTAAAGGAAATGTACTAAACTAATTGCACTATAAGTAATGTACTAAACTATTTGCACTAAAGGAAATGTACTAAACTATTTGGACTAAAAGTAATGTACTGAACTAATTGCACTAAAAGTAATGTATTAGACGAACGGTACTAAAAGTAATTTACTAAACTATTTGCACTAAAGGAAATGTCCTAAACTAATTGCACTATAAGTAATGTACTAAACTATTTGCACTGAAAGTAATGTATTAGACGAACGGTACTAAAAGTAATGTACTAAACTATTTGCACTAAAGGAAATGTACTAAACTAATTGCACTATAAGTAATGTACTAAACTATTTGCACTGAAACTAATATACTGTACTAAACGAACAGTAATGCACTGAACTATTTACACTAAAAGAAATGCACTAAACTACTAAAGTACTAAAAGTAATATACTAAACGAACTGTACTAAAAGACGTATAGACCTAGTAAACTATCTGTACTAAAAGAAATATACTAAATGAAATGTAATAAAATAACTGTAAAAACAGATTTTATCTGCTAAGGCAGATGTAACTGCCTTAACAGTACAGTAAAAGTAAGAATAGTAAAATAACTAAACTTAAGGAAATGAACTATTAAAGGCATCAATTCTGATGGATATATATTTACGAACGCGTACTATTAGATCAGTTCTAAGAGAGCACTAAAGAAGAGTACTAATATAACTGTGGTAATTGGACTACAGTAAAGGGAGCCTACTGGGGAGGTTCCAGTTATGGCAAATGTGTTGCAACTAAGCAGCAGAAGAGTTAACAGAGAACAAAATCTTTGGGGTGGATGTGGCGAAAAAACTAAAGTTTGTTTTCATCGTTAATGACCTCTTAAGGCACCCACTCGTAACTTAATCGGATTTTAACCTCCCGTTAATTCGGAAGTTATTGTCCCAAGTTTTTCCTTCCGTTCGCCCAGAAATAACGATCAGAAATCGCAATAACACTCCTGCTACAGGACTTCAATTAATTAAGAAGTTTCCTGGAAACAAGGGAGGGTCGGATAAATTATCTGCTTTTAATAACGGTGTCACCTGCAACGGGCAGTGTCCTATTAGATACAGTTATGATATATTGATCGGTTCTCGATACTTGAAACATAACCTTATTTATTGTCCCATTTCGTACAAAGTTGTAATTAAAACTGTCCTTGACGCTAATTTAATTAGTCGTTTTATCATCATCTGTTTATTCTTTATTACATTTAAAATTACAGTTTTGTTTCAATTCAACACAAACAATACGGAAATTCTTAATAAGTTAGGAAACCCTGTTTAAACTTGCTTTAAATTTAAAATCGCCAATAGTTCTGAACGCTTGCGTATACACCACAGCAATTTTAATTTTTATTATTTGGTTCTTTAAACCCTAATGTGACGTTGCAATTTAAAAATATTTTCGTTTAACCTAGTTAGAGAAATATATAGGTGTATTCATATATAAAAGGTTTTAAACCTTCTAGGTTTAATACCTGTCAGGTTTATCTATTCCCGAAAATATTCATAATATTATTATATGAATTACATGTTAATACTCTACGTTATAAATGTATTATGTCATATGTGTTACGTATATTAATACATAAACTAATTATTATCATTAGGTTATGTAAATAACGCTGTAACAATTTATTTTACAAATAAATTTTAAGTACGAGCAAATATTTAAAACATGGCTACATTTCCTTGCAAATTAATGATATTAAATAGCAAAGTGTCAAAAACCACAGAAAAAATTTAACATAAAAAATTTTTTAGTATAAATACATTATTGCTTAAAATATTTTTTCCATATCGTTGTCACTAAAACTATTGACAATATATAAAACAGAACAGCAAAGGAATGTATATAATATTTACATTATATATTGCACACAGAAACAAATATTTTATTAGATAATTGAATAAAACAAATGTAAAACAAAGCAAAAATTGTAATCCTGATACTTCGGGAACACAAGACTTGAAATAATCTGAGAAAGAAAGTACTGGTAGGGTTTTCGAATGTGAACGAACGTTCTTGTATGTAGACCTATACAAAAAAGTTTATGATAGCTATTCATAGTCTTTATTCTTACATTCTAATGCGCCTTTAACGACAATGTATTTTCAATAATTTACTCTAGTTTATAATTGCGTTAAGGATTGTGCTATGGGATTTTAATATATTGATGCTCGTTGCTAAGTATTTTTATCCTGAAGATGGACATGTTTCGATACAAGCTTGTACCAATAATGTGTTATAGAGTTATTCAATAACTAATAATATTTCAAGTAGTTTTCATATTAAAGGATTTAATTTTAATACTATTAATATTTGAAAAATATTATAATTTTTTATATAGGCCTAACAAAAGTTTTTCCAAGTCATTGAGATTGTAAAAAATGTAAATATCGTAGACCTATATAATAAGGACAAGTTTTTAATAAAAATTTTAAAATTTATCTAGCGTTTTAATTTAAAATACAAATAATAAAAAGCTTTAAAACATGTTTGTTTTAATGACACGTTCATCAATTCGATTATTCAATCGAAACGCAACAATTTAAAAAAAGAGAAAAATTATGATGAGGTTATAGCTAAATTTAGAGCCTTGTAGATAGTTATTTAAAACACAGAATAATCACCGCAAGATCCATAAGTTAAACGTGAAAACACAAGGTGAATCGATGTTTTCGGACTGGATAGTGGGATTGATTTAGCTAATTATATTTTTACTCGGTTTCTTTGGAATTTTTACTGTTACATTCAGGATTATCCATTGGTTTCGATTTAACTTAATTTTATTGTGAACACCATTTTGCTTTTAGTGCTTTTAGCAAAATTGTTTAAAAATAAATGTATTACTTTATTTCCTAATGAAGCTAATAATTTTTGCCTTTCCGCTGAATTCTGAAACTTTTATATGTACATGTTTTAAAACTTTAAGAAAATACTCTCACAAAATAATTGTCACTCACTGTTTTCTTAGCCTGTTTGTTGTTAATGAGAGAATAACGAAATAATGTTTTTTCAAATGAAAATATTTTACTTTTGAACTAGACAGTAAATTTTTTATTTATTTAAATTTTATTTATAAAAATAAATCTATGTTTATTTAACTATAGTATACTATTATTTTAAAATTAATCGAATTGTAATGCTTTTACGTTAGTTAAAACTGTGGAGGCTTTTCGAATAAATTAAATAAATAGTTTTCGGTCTAAGAAATCTACTTTCAATTTTAAAACTATTTTATGGATTTTGTAATTGCTATCTATGTTATTTTTCAATTTAATCGCTTTCTAAATATTTGGTTTACTAAATTACTAATGTTTCTATTGTGTCAAATTCTAAAGAACATTTTTCTAAATCTTTTTATTCTGCTGATTTTTTTAAAAAATTAAAGATTCAATCATTTTTAATAATGCACCCCGACTAATAATTAATAATTTATCGACCCAAGCGCGTTTTGATTACAATTGTGTCATCGGCAGTGAGTTATAGCTACTACAAAATCTAAATTACATTGAGTTGTAACTAATTATAGCCATCATTATAACTGATGACAATGACATTATCACCGAGAGGAGTTCGAATCAATATATTATGCATTAGTCAGTGTGCGTTATTAATCAATTATTACCTTAAACTCACAAGCTAGACACAAAAAATTAAGTTTACGTTTAAATTAAATCATAAAATATTTTATGTTAATATCTTTTTGAAAAAAACCTTCTAACATAGAACATATTTAAACTAATTGCCATAAACTAAATATTAAATAATATAAACCAAATAAACTAATGAACTGAATATTTAAACTAATATTTAACTAAAAGACTAATTTCATTTTAGACTTCATTTCAAATTCTCAATTTCTTATTTTATTAAATGCTTGAGACAAAATAACACGGGCTCGGAAGTTAAATGATAGTAAATTATAACTCATAGTTAACTCATAAGTAGTGTTAATTCAGTGTAGATAAATTTTATAAAAACTTTAAACCTTTTATTTAACAATTTTATTAACTTCCCACAAACATAAGAATCAGGATAACACACTGGCCGTATTGAAAATAATACGCGACAAAACTAAGCGATAGTTAGCAAATAGAAAAACAATTTCTACTTGTGATAAATCTTATGTTACGTACGACTTACTTCTAGGCATGACCGGAAGCAAAAAACAGCTGACCATGTTTCCGCCAAGCCACTGTGTGAACGACTAACCGATATGTGAGGCAGTGGTCAACTTGACGAATACATTATCTAGTCATCCCTCTTCCCCCGTTTCATCCCTTCTTCGACGGTTTATTACGACTGTTTGAATCGACTTTTAAGAGATTTACGAAGACGTGACTAGTCATTACAAATTTTGCGGTCATTATTATATCGACTCGTTTCGCTTTAGGTAATGTTAGTTATTAAATATAGTTCGATACGTAGTTTTTCAATTCTTTTATTGGAAATGAACTAATTTCTACCAATACCTAATTTTACTACGTAATTTTGAGGCTTAAAAACGTTGTGAAATTTAAGTTATTTGAATAAATCTTTTTAAATAAAAATATCTCCTAGTTTGTCTATAGTTAATAGATTATTAAATTTAAGCTGACCTTCACAAAGGTCAAAGGTGAAATATATATTTTTGAAATGAAAAGTTCTATAGCGATGCAAAAACTTATCAAATGGTCATATAAGGCCTACATACAATTTCGCGTTAGTATAATTTCTGTCAGATAGATAGCGTCAGTATAATTTCTGTCAGATAGATAGCGTCAGTATATTTTCTGTCAGATAGATAGCGTCAGTATATTTTCTGTCAGATAGCGTCAGTATAATTTCTGTCAGATAGATAGCGTCAGTATAATTTCTGTCAGATAGATAGCGTCAGTATAATTTCTGTCAGATAGATAGCGTCAGTATAATTTCTGTCAGATAGATAGCGTCAGTATAATTTCTGTCAGATAGATAGCGTCAGTATAATTTCTGTCAGATAGATAGCGTCAGTATAATTTCTGTCAGATAGATAGCGTCAGTATAATTTCTGTCAGATAGATAGCGTCAGTATAATTTCTGTCAGATAGATAGCGTCAGTATAATTTCTGTCAGATAGATAGCGTCAGTATAATTTCTGTCAGATAGATAGCGTCAGTATAATTTCTGTCAGATAGATAGCGTCAGTATAATTTCTGTCAGATAGATAGCGTCAGTATAATTTCTGTCAGATAGATAGCGTCAGTATAATTTCTGTCAGATAGATAGCGTCAGTATAAATTCTGTCAGATAGATAGCGTCAATATAATTTCTGTCAGATAGATAGCGTCAGTATAATTTCTGTCAGATAGATAGCGTCAGTATAATTTCTGTCAGATTGATAGCGTCAGTATACATTCTGTCAGATAGATAGCGTCAGTATAATTTCTGTCAGATAGATAGCGTCAGTATATTTTCTGTCAGATAGATAGCGTCAGTATAATTTCTGTCAGATAGATAGCGTCAGTATAAATTCTGTCAGATAGATAGCGTCAGTATAATTTCTGTCAGATAGATAGCGTCAGTATAATTTCTGTCAGATAGATAGCGTCAGTATAATTTCTGTCAGATTGATAGCGTCAGTATACATTCTGTCAGATAGATAGCGTCAGTATAATTTCTGTCAGATAGATAGCGTCAGTATAATTTCTGTCAGATAGATAGCGTCAGTATAATTTCTGTCAGATAGATAGCGTCAGTATAATTTCTGTCAGATAGATAGCGTCAGTATAATTTCTGTCAGATAGATAGCGTCAGTATAATTTCTGTCAGATAGATAGCGTCAGTATAATTTCTGTCAGATAGATAGCGTCAGTATAATTTCTGTCAGATTAATAGCGTCAGTATAAATTCTGTCAGATAGATAGCGTCAGTATAATTTCTGTCAGATAGATAGCGTCAGTATAATTTCTGTCAGATAGATAGCGTCAGTATAATTTCTGCCAGATTAATAGCGTCAGTATAATATCTGTCAGATAGATAGCGTCAGTATAATTTCTGTCAGATTAATAGCGTCAGTATAAATTCCATTAGGTTATGCTATGAGTCACCTCAAAGTGAATTAAATGTAAACACAATTTCATATATCAGCTGATTTTATGTAATATGTTACATTGTAAAACAACTGTTTTAACAAGTACGTTGTGTTACAATAATTATTGAAGACTTAAGGAAAAACGTTATTGAATAATTTCGATCAGTTAATAAATATATTACTTTTTTAAAATTTTGATAAATTTCTATACAATTATACTAGTCTAATACAACGATAATAATAAGTTATGTATTATTAACCTCATTTTTTAAATGAAAACATTTTTAGGCGCGTCTGATAACAAATGTTTTGGTAATTTCTTATTATACTAAATTAAATGTTTGTCTGACTGACATTAATTGACTGCAGGTCACTGCAATAATATGGGAACAGGGTCACTGGACCTAAGGGCTGGATCTTAGGATGGGTTACTCCCATAAAGAAATGAGCTTATTTTGGTTACGTGGACGGAACTGTTTTTATGCTGAGGAACAATGCTGATTTATTTATGAGGAGGATTGACTGACTCTAGCTCTCTCTGTGAGTGTGTGCCTCGAGTGCAAGTGTGTGTGGGACTGTTTACATGGATTTTCTTAATAATAAGTAAGAATTATCAACAGTTCTTGAAGGTGACAAAATGAGCGTAAAAGACTAACAAAGAACTTGATCAATACCAGTTATACAGACCTTTGACTAAACTAAGACGTTCGTTTTACATTCTGACTGACTATAAAGTATAAAATATAAAAATACAATGAGTACTTGAAACTAACTCAACTTTAACTTAGTACCAACATGGAGGCACTAGTGTGATACTAACATGGGGCGTTGTCCATTATACAGGGTATTGCGAATACTCATTGAATTATAAACTTATATAAGTTACATAATATGGCGAGAGCATGTAAAGTTTCCTAAGTCTCCAAAGTATGAAAAAGTCAATAAAAAGAAACCAATAACTTATGTAAATTAAATTCATGGTTCTTGTGCTGACCTAATCTTATTTTTAAAAAAATACAGCAATGCTGCAACAGATGTTTCGGGAAACCCTTTCCCGACACAATTATCAAAAACGATACTTTTTCATTTTCTATTTCCCCCTATTTCGTCACAAGTTTGCTGAATTTATAACAAATATCACAAAACTCGCTCTAACCATAATAATGTACGCTTATGTACAGAAAAACTATCAAAAGCAACAAGGATGAGTTTTGCTCTCTTCCTGGTTTTCTGAGGAAGGCTGCTTCTTGGTCAAGGGTATACTTCTTATTCTAGACCAACTGAGTATTCTGTCCTTCGCTGATTAATATCCATACAAAAACCTTCGCTACACCAATGTAACTGCGGCATTGCTTCAGAATCCAGTCTTACATATAGGCGAAGGGATCCAGTCTAACATATAGGCGACGACATCCAGTCTAAAATATGGGCGAAGACATCCAGCCTAGCATATAGGCGAAGACATCCGAATCTAACTTATAGGAGACGACATCCAGTCTAAAATATAGGCGAAGACATCCAGTCTAAAATATAGGCGAAGACATCCGAGTCTAACAAATAGGCGAAGACATCCAGTCTAACATAAAGGCGAACATCAGAAGTAAATTATTAGGGATTGAAATTAGGTAAATGCCAGGAGCGAAGTGACAAAACTACAAACCTGGTGTGGCGACGTCACAAGGAAGTATTTATTGAAACAATGACTTAATAGTCATGTAAGAAAACAATAAAGAATGAGATAGTCACAGAGAGACGAAATGAAAAATGCGGAGTGGAGAAATGGAGGATGGACGGCGAGAGGACGGCATTGAAGAAGAGGTGGGTTCTTCATGCTTCTTCTACCTGCGCTAAATAAAGGATTAGTATATAGAATTTATCTACGTTAACAACAATTGATTTTCTACAATTTTATTTATAAAAACACAAACTTCAATAAGCACAATTCATCATGATCCTAAATCAGTTCTGATTATTTTTATAGGTAGGTCTACAACTTGAGAGATAAAAATCTAGTATACAACCTCTGCACAAGTTGAAGGGTTCCTTCTGTAAAACTATTTAAATATGTAATTAATATTGATGTCGAACCATGTTCAACCAACATATAAGCCTACTGCATTTAAACAGATAATTGTCTTTACTCGCTAGTATAAATATCCAAAGTTGCTACCCTCCTTAGTAAAGCTGTTACTGGTAAAACCTGTAGGCCTATATTGGTAAATCGTAGGTTTTACTAGGAAATGTTAGAATTTACGAACACAGGATGATAAATATGAGGATTTTATAAGTGATGTTATTTTTAGGCGGTTGTCATGAGAGTTTGAAAAATGTTAGGTTTTACCAAAGCCGGATGGTAAGTAAAATGTTGGTTTGGGGAATAAAAATAGATTTAAAAAATAATTTTCCCTGCTACCAACGAGTCCATTCAAGATTGGTTAGGTTGGGTAGAATTTAGTGTGTTTAACCATGGCGACCTCAGACGTACCGAATGTAAAAGTTCTAAATGGGTTCACATATCATAATAGAGTTCAGACGTTTGCAATGAAGAGTTTTATATTTAAAAAAAATAATTTTCCCTGCTACCAACGAGTCCATTCAAGATTGGTTAGGTTGGGTAGAATTTAGTGTGTTTAACCATGGCGACCTCAGACGTACCGAATGTAAAAGTTCTAAATGGGTTCACATATCATAATAGAGTTCAGACGTTTGCAATGAAGAGTTTTATATTTAAAAAAAATAATTTTCCCTGTTACCAACGAGTCCATTCAAGTTAGGTTAGGTTGGGTAGTATTTTGTGTGTTTAACCATGGCGACCTCAGACGTACCGAATGTAAAAGTTCTAAATGGGTTTATATATCCCAATAGAGTTCAGACGTTTGCAATGAAGATTTTGCTGGAAAATAATGAGATTTACCAATTTACGGTCCTTTATAGTAACATATATAATACATTAGGATATTATTACTCGAAATTACATCCTCATTAATATTATTTCCAATAATTTTATAGTCATTGTTCAGTGAGATTGTTATTATTAGAATAAAAATATTTAGTAACAGGTTTTCTTGTTTGAGTATGACGGGCGCATGGGGAGGGGCTGACGGGCTTACAGTTTATTACGTCTTCATACTGCGCTTTACAGCCGAATCTTGACGTTTTACTGCCAAATAATTGTAAATGTTAATGCAAGAAGTAAAGGAAAGACCGGGGTGTGGGAAGTTTCCCCGTTGGCCACGCCTGGCGCACAGCTCGCCATCGATTATTAATGGCTTTCCCCCGTTTTTCCTCATTTCTACTTCTATATCTCTCCAACTCCATTTTTAATGAATCGTAGCAATAATTACTTTCTTCGTTCTCCCCTTGGGGTTGGGGGATGAAACAAGGCAAGTTCTAGGGGAGGGGAGCTAAACAATAAGGCGGTATTAGCTGAAATTAAAAACTCCACGATCTCATTCTCTCCAGTTTTGTTTTTCTGCACCGAAATTAAGCCGTTTTGTTTCTATAGGATTATATTCTAAGAAAAGTGAAATTTGTAAGGTCTTCATTACTGTATGTCATAACTTCGTACTTTGCTTTATAAAGTAAATCTCAGAATTATGTTCTGTAACTTCTAGTCCTTTGACACGGTACTGCTAGCACAGTGCTTGAACTATGGAAACTAATGTTACAATGTACTGTCCTGCCTTTTAAACCAAGAAAACTCTCTAAAACCTGAGAATTAGGCCTTATTTTTATGAATCCGTCAATTGAATGAAAAAAAATTTAATTACTATAAGTAGACCACATGCAAAAGTTTTTCGTTTATTTGCAAATGTTATTTCGTTCATAAGTGGCCAACTTACACAGGTTTTAGAATGTATATGATTTCAAACCTTTTGTTTCAATTCTCGGATTTATTGATTTTTATAATATAGCCTTAATATTGCTTAATTAATTGGGTGTTCTTATCGGAATTCTTACTTCCACTCACTTTAATATTTGTTGAGATTGTGCTTACGTTATCTGTCTTCAAAACACCTACAATTGATGGATAAGAAAATTCCTATAGTCAGTGATCTGGTGACGTAACATGATCTGACGCGAGAAAGCGCTCAGTATAATTGTGAGTAAAACCTATTTACTCATGTCAAGACACACGCACGTTCACAAGAGCGCACATACATAGAGTGAGAGGTATAAGAGAACGTTATACAAGCAAGAAGTGCGCAGATTTATATATATATATATATATATATATATATATATATATATATATATATATATATATATATATATATATTATATATAAAATATGTTTTCTTGTTTAATAATTTAAAACAACATAGGTTATTCAAATACAAGAAAATTTATTAATTTATATTCAAAGCTTTTTGTTGGTAAACAGTACCAACAGCATCAGGAATCATTTTTTTAAAAACATTTGAAATAATATTAGTAGAAAATAGGCTGTATTATATTGTAAATATCTGCTTCTAGTTGTATATTACAAAATATTTGTTTGTTCTAGTATAAACTTGTAAAAATGAAAATCTTCAGTATAATTACTTTAGAAATGATAAAAATTATATATCTTGAGTTGTTTAAAATATCTTTATCAAATATATGTAATAATACACAAAATTCTAGATATTTGATTGTTTAATCAGTATGTTAAATATTAAATATTTTATCAAAATGTTTTAAATTAATAATCAAGTCTCAAATCTAACCTACAATTATAACACTTACATTGATTGCACAACACTTTTTATATAAACCTGTAAGGTTAATTTTATATAAATATAAAATACGTTTTCTTGTTTAATAATTTAAAACAACAGGTTATTCAAATACAAGAATATTTATTAATTTATATTCAAAGCTTTTCGTTGGTAAACAGTATCAACATCATCAGGAATTAATGATGATATATATATATATATATATATATATATATATATATATATCATTTCATATTCTCAGAAGTCGAGAATTAAAATAATTTGTTATTTAATTTCTGATCTCAGTTTTTGATGTTTAAATATTTAGTTAATTTAGACTATTATAGCCTAAAAAGGACTTGTAATGGATCCTGAATATAATTAGAAGGGATTGTTAAGATAATGACATAAAAACCCCTAAACTGGGACAATCTGGCGGACCTCTTCTGGTCTTGGCGTTAAGCGGTCTTTATGCCTTATAGGGTTGAAGAGAATAAACGAGTAAAGAAATGACTAATTAAGGTACAGTGTGATCCCTTTGGTGAATAAGGGATGGTAGGAGCTGCTCTAAACCAAGAGGTAAGAGATATTCCAAGTAGAAATAAGATAAAATACGACTTACGCTATGTAAAAACTCTTCATTATAAATAAATAAATAAATATATATATATATATATATATATATATATATATATATATATATATATATATAGTACATTTAATATTATTTTCAAACTAGAAATTTATATAACAAATAAATATAAATTTTAGGAATAAAGGCATAAAGGAAAGTTTTTCTATAATAGGATATTTCTATTTAATATAACCTAATTACCCTTATTAATCCCCTTATTAATTTTTTAATATAAGGGGTTATGCAAGCGTTATATGCATTATTTACATGCTATGATACAAGCGGGAATATTACTGTACTAGGAGGATACAAAAGTGATCCTAATTTTTAAGCATGAATGCAAAATGGGAATAGACGATTAAATATTAAGGATTTAAAGGGCAACAATAAGTCATCATTTGGAGTTGAGAAAAAATCATCAATAATTCAATGAGTTTTCTACAAATATATAATAAACAGATGTTGAACAAAATAGAACATTATATTTGTCTGTTTTAGGTTTTTTACATAGGTTTACTGAACAATCATTTTTACGATTCCCCTACGTTACCAGAAGCAAATACATACACTACAATCTATTATAGTATCATTTTATATTACAAGCTACCAGTTTCGCTTTGGCCCCCCTTAGTGATTCCCTCAACCCCTTACCATGAAAAAATCAAACGAATCGATAAAAATAGTTTCTAATTTCTACATCCCTCAGAGATCCTGGTCTCGTGTGCTAAATCAACACTGGTCACCCCTACCCTTAGCCACGAGCCAAAGAAGGGGTGGTTTTGCAGCCGGATAACGGTACCTGACTGTCTGTGTGCAATTAAAACACAGCTGCCCTTTTGGAGTCTTCCTGTACGAATTAGCTGTGCAAAGATGTCTGGGAGTAAAGAGGACTGCGGAAGAGAGAAAAAAATCGCATCGGAAGCGGAAGGAGAAATCTAGGGTGAACTGGGTATATTTTTTGTATTAGCTCTTTCTACACAAGTAAACAAGATTTCTAAATGTTTATAAAAAGTATCTACTCTACGTTTAATGCATAAAGTTGTTTTGAAAAACTGTAAATTTGTAAATTCTCACGGGCCTGTAGAATGCAACAATTTTTAGAGAGCTCAAATATTTGTCATTTTAAAAGGCTTTATTAAAGTCATATGTCAAACGTTTTGAATTCATCGGTGTCGCTAAAGTTTCATTTGAAACCATCCTGCGGAGCACAAACATGAGTCATATTTGTGTTTCGAAAGTTAATAAAGCTGTTAGATAAAACCATGCACTGTGTGACTGCAAAACGTGGTCGGGAGGAAACGCACACGGGAGTTTTGTTGGGCAATACACTTCTGTGGCGAATAAGAAAAGATGAAAATGGAGAAGCTATGAAATGGGAATGTCTATAAATTATTTAGGGTTTTAAAACATCACAGGAGTTGTTAAATGCAGGGGTCGTGACCTGTGCGAAGTTTAAAAAAAGTTGATCTAGTGGGCAGAACACTTTATTATTAGCCTAAAGATGCTTAGAATGTATTGTAATACAAAAAAATACTTGGAGAATCGACCTGTTAAAATTAATATATAGGAAACACATACACGCTGTAATAATGGGAGATAGAAGCGTAGTAGGCCTACCGGCCCACTTGAACACCTGTCTCACATAAACAACATCAGTGTTATAATACACTTCATTAATAGTAATATAAAAATTAATTAGAAATTTCCTAATTTTACCGTGTGCAAATTTATGGCAATGTTTGTATCCTAAAGTATTTATGATATATGCAACAATTGTTATAATATCGGGTCAAATTTGTACCTAAAGATCTTGTCTGCCTTGAGAACACGTGCTGTGAAAAAAATTAAAATCTGAGGAAGTTAAATCTTTGAGCTTGGTATGAATGTTTTAGCCCGGGTTTGTTCTGAAGTAATGTAGCAACATACAGGCAACGCGAGACTGCGAAAATTAATGCATTCTCAATTAGAGAGAGTGAAATTATGATGGAATCTTAATTACTTGTGAACAATAAGAAGGGAATCGTCCTTGAGTTTTTCGCAAAAACAAAAACAGAAGGCAATGAACATTTCTAAGCTAATAGAAGGGGTTTTTGCAGAGCTGCAAAGAAGCCATCTATTAAAAGTGAACTGCAATTACGACAGTGATGACGGTGTTTTTTTGTGCAAAAAAAATTCACCACTGAAAAGCACCGCTTTCGGCGGAATAAAACAGAGGCTTATATATAAGAAAAATTCACAATCTAATTAAATCGATGCTTTGATGAAACACGCAAACATAAACTAATAGAATTTTTCAATTTTAAAAATGTTTTGTAATTACTCACGTTTGTGTTTTTATCTCAGTTTAGCTACTAGCTGCGGGTAGTTGGACACCTTACTTCACTCTGTTTAAAGCAGATCCAACTTAGGTAAGCAACCCTTACCTCGCGATCCCCCAACTTTCCCCTATTCCTAACATCAAGATATCATTACGTCCTTATATTAGGCATAACTAATTCTGGATCGTAATCACTTAATATCTCCCTTACCCTGTACCAGGGCATTATGTTACTTCCTATATTCAAAATTATTTTATATTCTTCGTCGGTGAAGTAGTTATACCCACCCCTATTTGCTTTTTTTGTCTAATCGCTTTAAAATCAAAGAACAAATCTGATGCTAACTCAAGGCTTACAAATAGCTAACTTAGGCGAAGAGCGATTATTAAGATGCTTTCGTTCATTAGGATGTGGCAAAACAAGTTAGGCCTATCATCGCTTGCATGCTTACTGTCGGTACATAAACTTACTGCCGTATCATAGGCATTTCCCGCTAAACTCAAGAGATAAGAATGTGACTAAGGCAAGAGGAGCCTCTTCTGCCTATACCACGCACAGATACTTGTACTCAACGGATTTGGTGTTTTATTTTTAAAACACAGCGCCTGATTTTCCCAAGTACTGGTAATAAAATGATGTTTGTGTTTTTATAATTTGAAAAGGGTAAAGTCTATAAATTTAATTTTATTCAAGGTAATAGAAGTTTTTACGAGAACACAGCCGGCTTTAATTTAGTTAAAAATTTCTAATAACATTAAATGAGAAAGTATTCAACAACAAAAAACATTTGCGTATCGTAACTATAATATTAAATTTCGTTCTTTGTAACATAAGTTGCGAGCACTCACACTTACAAACAAGTAAGAGAGAGAGAGAAAGAGAGAGAGAGACAAAGTGAGAGAAAGAGACAAAGAGAGAGAGAGAGAGAATATAGTCTGTAAGTCAGAAATTATTTCAAATTTAAATAATTAAAATGGCGGTATGTGACCCAAAGACGCGCGCGTGTTCGCACACTATACCCAGTTATAAGGTTTTTGTTTCGAGTTATTTTTTATGTAAACGTATGTGAAAGAAATATATATTTATAAAATATATGAATTTTACAATTATGCTATCAGTCGGTATGACTTTTGATCATTGAAACGAGTATCAGAAAATAAATATATTATCGAATATGGGTTGATGTTCGTTGCTATCCAATTACTAATTTTTATATTCAGAATTTTATTTATGTTAAGGTTTTAAAGAGATCAAAACAACACAAACAATGTGAATACTGATGTTAATTTAAAATTATTTTAATAAATCACTAAACATGGATGATCGAATTCTCAACTTGTAATACCCAAAATTGCTCCTGTGGATTTTTTCTTTCTTATATCCTGTAAAAAGCTCTCTTGGTTTTTCATTGTTTCGCGAACGAAGGTCCGCAACATTCAATGGCTATGCAATATACTTGCAAATGTAACATCTGGCTTTGATGCCGTGCTTTTGTAAACACGGGTCGACTGTTGCTTTGGAAATAGATTTGCATTGAAGACGGAAAGGTTCTGTTATGCGAACAAACGATTACGCGCTTCGCTTAGCGAAGACTTCGATGCCCTGGAGCTAGTAACGATCGATATGCTATGGACGGCAAAACCTTTAGTGCTGGATTCACTGTTATGGATCGACATACGTGATATGATCACTTTGTCTGACACAGAGGTCAGATGTTTTTTTAAAAATTTGGTAGCGGATAGACACCATTCTACACCCCGCATAAGAGCAAGCCTACTTCAGGTAAGCAACTCCTTCAACGCGAAGCAGTTTTTCCTATTCAAATTAATACGGTATAATTATATTCTTTTCTTATTCCTATATAATTCTCCATCTAGCTTTCATTGTCCTTTTTAAGAAACTGTTTAAGCTACGATAAGGAGCAAGCCTACTTCAGGTAACAGACCTACCCACACGATGCCACAGTTATATCCTGTTCCGAGAACATTATATCGTTTCATTACTCTGCCCATTTCAATCTACCTACCCTTATCCTTCGTGATACAGAACGTTCTAACAGCTAGACACCTTTTAGAGCTACGATAAGGAGCAAGCCTACTTCAGGTAACAGACCTACCCACACGATGCCACAGTTATATCCTGTTCCGAGAACATTATATCGTTTCGTTACTCTGCCCATTTCAATCTACCTACCCTTATCCTTCGTGATACATAACGTTCTAACAGCTAGACACCTTTTAGAGCTACGATAAGGAGCAAGCCTACTTCAGGTAACAGACCTACCCACACGATGCCACAGTTATATCCTGTTCCGAAAACATTATATCGTTTCGTTACTCTGCCCATTTCAATCTACCTACCCTTATCCTTCGTGATACAGAACGTTCTAACAGCTAGACACCTTTTAGAGCTACGATAAGGAGCAAGCCTACTTCAGGTAACAGACCTACCCACACGATGCCACAGTTATATCCTGTTCCGAGAACATTATATCGTTTCGTTACTCTGCCCATTTCAATCTACCTACCCTTATCCTTCGTGATACAGAACGTTCTAACAGCTAGACACCTTTTAGAGCTACGATAAGGAGCAAGCCTACTTCAGGTAACAGACCTACCCACACGATGTCACAGTTATATCCTGTTCCGAGAACATTATATCGTTTCGTTACTCTGCCCATTTCAATCTACCTACCCTTATCCTTCGTGATACAGAACGTTCTAACAGCTAGACACCTTTTAGAGCTACGATAAGAAGCAAGCCTACTTCAGGTAACAGACCTACCCACACGATGCCAGAGTTATATCCTGTTCCGAGAACATTATATCGTTTCGTTACTCTGCCCATTTCAATCTACCTACCCTTATCCTTCGTGATACAGAACGTTCTAACAGCTAGACACCTTTTAGAGCTACGATAAGGAGCAAGCCTACTTCAGGTAACAGACCTACCCACACGATGCCACAGTTATATCCTGTTCCGAGAACATTATATCGTTTCATTACTCTGCCCATTTCAATCTACCTACCCTTATCCTTCGTGATACAGAACGTTCTAACAGCTAGACACCTTTTAGAGCTACGATAAGGAGCAAGCCTACTTCAGGTAACAGACCTACCCACACGATGCCACAGTTATATCCTGTTCCGAGAACATTATATCGTTTCATTACTCTGCCCATTTCAATCTACCTACCCTTATCCTTCGTGATACAGAACGTTCTAACAGCTAGACACCTTTTAGAGCTACGATAAGGAGCAAGCTTACTTCAGGTAACAGACCTACCCACACGATGCCACAGTTATATCCTGTTCCGAGAACATTATATCGTTTCATTACTCTGCCCATTTCAATCTACCTACCCTTATCCTTCGTGATACAGAACGTTCTAACAGCTAGACACCTTTTAGAGCTACGATAAGGAGCAAGCCTACTTCAGGTAACAGACCTACCCACACGATGCCACAGTTATGTCCTGTTCCGAGAACATTATATCGTTTCATTACTCTGCCCATTTCAATCTACCTACCCTTATCCTTCGTGATACAGAACGTTCTAACAGCTAGACACCTTTTAGAGCTACGATACACAGCAGACCTACTCCAAGTAATAGGCCCTACTATTATTTAGCATTCATTATCCGACTTCTTAAAACGAAATAGAACTAGTAAATATCTCATTCAGCCCCCCCCCCCCAAATAAAGAGAAAGTCTACCTGATCCCACTCACTAGATAGTATGATTCCCCTTATACTCTCTGCAAACGAGTTATATGACTCTACCTTATTTCTATTTATTTTCAGAAAAATTTAAATAAAAGATTAATCACAATAATTCACGTTGTCAGAAATAACAGATTTTGTTTTAGGAATTTGAAAATGGGCAAAGAACAAATTTACAAAATTACAAAAATCCTATTTCAGTTCAAAATTTCGTACATCAAACACAGTGATGGTACAGGTGACATGGTTACACAAATAACGTGGTTACACAGATAATGTGGCTGCGCAGATAACGTGATTACATACATAAAGAAATGACACACATAACTTGTTTACATAGGTGATATATTGACAAAGATAACCCGGCTATACAGATAACGTGGTTACACAGATAACGTGGTTACACAAATAACGTGGTTACACAGATAATGTGGCTGCTCACATAACGTGATTACATACATAAAGAAATGACACACATAACTTGTTTACATAGGTGACATATTGACACAGATAACCCGGCTATACAGATAACGTGGTTACACAGATAGCGTGGTTACACAAATAACGTGGTTACACAGATAACGTGGTTACACAGATAACATGATAACACAGATAACGTGGTTACACAGATAACGTGGTTACAAAAATAACGTGGTTACACAGCTAGCGTGGTTACACAAATAACGTGGTTACACAGATAACGTGGTTACACAAATAACGTGGTTACACAGATAACGTGGTTACACAGATAACGTGGTTACACAGATAACGTGGTTACACAGATAACGTGGTTACACAGATAACGTGGTTACACAAATAACATGATAACACAGATAACGTGGTTACACAGATAGCGTGGTTACACAAATAACGTGGTTACACAGATAACGTGGTTACACAAATAACGTGGTTACACAAATAACGTGGTTACATAGATAACGTGGTTATACAAATAACGTGGTTACACAAATAACATGATAACACAGATAACGAGATTACAACGATAAAGTAATGACATAGAAACGTTGCTAAATGGTTAACGAAACGACACACATAACTTGGTTACATAGGTGACATAATAAGACCGATAATGTAATTAAACAAATAACGTGGTTACACAAATAACATGATAACACAGATAACGAGATTTCAACGATAAAGTAATGACATAGAAACGTTGCTACATGGATAACGAAACGACACACATAACTTGGTTACATAGGTGACATAATAAGACCGATAATGTAATTAAACAAATAACGTGGTTACACAAATAACATGATAACACAGATAACGAGATTACAACGATAAAGTAATGACATAGAAACGTTGCTACATGACATAATAAGACCGATAATGTAATGAAACAAATAACGTGGTTATACAGATAACGTGGTTACACAAATAACATGATAACACAGATAACGAGATTACAACGATAAAGTAATAACATAGAAACGTTGCTACATGGATAACGAAACGACACACATAACTTGGTTACATAGGAGACATAATAAGACCGATAATGTAATGAAACAAATAACGTGGTTACACAAATAACGTGGTTACACAGATAACGTGGTTACACAGATAACGTGGTTACACAGATAACGCAATGGCACAGATAAAGTGGTTACATGGATAAAGTAATGACACATATAATGTGATTAAGCGATAATAAGGCTACACAGATAACGTAATGACAAAGATATCGTGGTTGAAAGGTAAAAGTTATTATTACGACTATCATAATTTAAACGTAGGTAAACATATTTTACTAACGTGATATTTACGTTTAAATAAATATTAAATTAAGGGAAATTTAAAAACCAAGTCAATGTTTTGAAACCGCATACTTAATCAATACTTTACTTTCATATATATATATATATATATATATATATATTTACACATTTTGATTACAATAATACTATTTCACTTCTTGATTTTAAATTTGCCAAATTCATATTGTCTTTGAACATCAAAAACAATCCTCTAAAACACAATAATTTACGACATTTGTCGAAGAGCTTATGATTGCCTGGATAAGTGATGTATCAATAAATCTTGACACATGTCGAACCCCCTTAAACAGGCGATGGGGGCTGTAAAATACTCCTTTATGAGACAGTGTTTTCATCGCACAACAAGATGTTGACCGGCGTCGTATTTCAAGTCTTGCACCTGCTATCCCCCCACCCCCAAGGGGATGGACCCAATATTGTTTTTTATAGCTTTCTTTTAGCTTGATATAAACATATATGCAGGGCTGTTATAACGGAGGGTGTGTCCGTTAGGGGTGAACATCCCTGTTATGTAGGTCATAAGGCTTGGCAATACATTATTTGCGAGTATATTATATAAACACGTAAATGAAGAGATGCAGGCTAAAAGCTCAAAGCAAATATTAAGCTTTTTTATTAGTGTACTTATCAGAGTATTAAAAAGACCAGATTTAAAAAATATTTTTTTAAATATTTAATTTTATAATGATTATATGTCGATATTCATTCTTTCTGAAGATAGACATTTTACAAGAGAGTTTATTTTCTCAATCCGCAATTTTCGTATCAGTTACCTGGTCATTTTCATCAGTGACTCAAACGTACACTGTACATGTAAAAAGAGATGCTGACGTTGACTTGGACATTGAAAGCAATTTGCCCTAATGAAATTATTTATTTATTTATTGAATGTTTTAGTTTAATCAATAAATAATTTCATTCTCACAAAATAAGCGCATAAGCATATGCTAAGTTTAAATTTTATTTTGAATTTCCTTTATGTAAAAAAAATAATGAAATGTCACTGACAGTTGTATTTTTAATTTACATTTTTTTAAATTTCTTTCTATTCCCTAAATTTTCCAAAATGCAAATTTTTTTGAAAATTTCAACTACCATGCACAAAAGTTAAAACGTAAGACGGCATTCAATTTTACAAAGTATTTGCTTACAAAGGAACTACAGACCTACCACGGCGACCAAATTCTTCATTTTACGTCCGTTATATGTTTATCCTTCAGTTAGATTCTGTTTGCAGTTATGAACCATTAATAATGCTCAGTATTATTAAGGTCGCTACCCTAACCACCAGATGTGCGACGCCAAGGCGCTCTGTATGGCATTTTATTAAACTATTCTTGCAACTCTGTATCACACTTGTGCATCATTTGTTACGTCCAAGTAAACCCTTATAACATATTAATAACGTAGTGGAAATATATTTATCCTACTGTTATTCAAATTTCATTTTTCTACATCGCTTATAAATAAATTTGACAATTACTATTGAGTAAATTTTAAAATGGGTAGTATTGTTTAGTGTTTTGTATTAAAAGGATCCTTTTTCATATATTCCTATAAAACGTTTCTATTAATACATTATTAAATATTTAAAGTATCTTTAAATACAAATTCTTAAAAATATTTAATCGAAAATTATTTTGAAATGTTGACGAACTGACAATCCTGAAAAATTATTTTCAAAATTTTCGATAACAGTAAGTTCTTAGAAACTACTCACTACCTTGAAAACAGCAAGTTTTTGGAAACCACTGTGGTGTCTATAAGAAGGCTTATCGAAATGTTTAATGATAACCTACAGTGAGTCTTTCTCGAGTACTGTTTCCTCATGGATATCGATTTTAAGGTTAGTTTAGTTGTTACCCAAGTAATCTGTTTGAAATTTACCAAATATATTAGCAACTATAACAACTTTATAAATTTAATTGTAGAACAACTGAATTTTAGAACTAATTAAAATTTGTCCTTTATCTTGAAATGTCTCTAATACGAGTAATCTGTAAACCGTAAACGTCCAATAACTTTTTAATAACTTAAACATTAGCTTATGACTATCCGAACTTTAAATTTTGTAAATTTGTTAAAATTTACTAAGATTGAACGTTTTCGATCGCTATGTGCCGATCTTCATCAGTGTCTTCTGCTTGGAGATGTCGGGTCAAGCGGTGACGGTTTTAAAGGTAGGTTTTCGATAGTATCATAGAGTATGTGTGATTTGTATTGTGTTTGTTTGTTTAATATGTTTATACTTTGTGTTTTTGTGTATCTGCAAATTTCATATTGTTCTAGTGTGTTGAGATGTGTGTGGTCTTTTTCTGTTGATGTGCAAGATTTCTAGGTTATGGCAAATGTCTGTATTTGTGCCCTGTTTCTTTTATGTGATTGTAAAATTTGGAGTTGGTGTTCTGTTTGTGTTCCTCGACTCTTTGTTTAAAGCTGCACCCTGTTGTCCAATGTAGAATTTGTTGCATTTGTCGCAGTTCAGTTTGTATACGCCTGGTGCTTGTAGTTTACCTTTGTTGTTGGTGTTGTGTTGTATTTTGTATTGTAACTTATTAGTTTTGTATACTATTTTGTATCCTATTTTTGAAATTTGTGGGCTATTTTCTTTGTTGTTTTGTTTATAAATGGTAATGTGATGTATCTGTTTTCCCTGTATGTGTTAATATTTAGTGTTTTTTTGTATTTTGTACTAGTTTGTCTATTATTGTGGAATTGTATCCATTTGTGTATGTTAAATATTTAATTGTATCTAGTTCTTTGTTTATGTTTTCTGTGGTCATTGGGATTTCTTTAAGTCAATGGAGCATGGGTCTGAAGACTGCGTGTTCGTGTTGGATAGGGTGGTTTGAGGTGTTCGGATAAGTGTCTGTCGTTATGGGTTTCCTGTAAATGTTGAAGCCGTGTTTTTGTGGCTTTTTGTTATGGTCAGATCTAGGAAGTTTAGAGATCGGTTGGTTTCAATTTCTGAATTGAAGTGGAGTTTTGGGTGTGTTTTATTAGTGTAGGAGAGGAGTTTTTCGCATTGATGGGAGTTGCCTCTGTATAGTGTTATGATATCATCGACGTATCTGTGCCAGTATATAATTTGTTGTGCGTGTGTATTGTTTGTGAGTATCTTTGTGTATTTTATGTGTTGTAGAAAAATGTCTCTTAGGACTCTACTGATAGGACTTCCCTCTAGAGTAGAGAAGCTCTGGAGTAAATATTTCTCTGAAGTAAACCCTGTCAAATATTTCCAGACATATTAGCCTGTTATTTTGGTTATGGAAACACTACCTTGTTTCTCCTTGTTTCAGAACCAGATTTCGGTTCCGAATCAGCCTGAGAGAATTGGTGAGGAAACTAGGGTCAAACTTTGGGTAATAATGGGCGATTGAAGCGTAGAATTACCACGCGATATTTCCTCATAGCATTTAAACAGCAATGAGATGTGCGGAACGTGTTTCCTATGAAATAGCACGTTTCCTGTTTAAGTTTTATGTGTAATAATTATTCTAAAGACTGCTACAAAAACGTGTATATCTCCCAAACCGAACAAGGAATGTAGCTCAGTTTATTCTCCTGCACGTTCTAATTGTATAGTAAAGGTTTTCACATATATGAGGAAAGTGTGTCTCCTTTCGTTTACAGGTTTGTTTATAAATATATATTCGCCTTTCTCCTTAAGTAAATTAATATAGATCACCCCTATATTATGTCCCTTTTGGATCGCAAAACAGAACCTCACTCGACATGTTTCATCAGAAAATACGTTAGCTCTTCACAAATGTTTTCAATCAGCCGAAGTAAAACTTTGGATTTCGTCTAAGGCAAAGCTTAACAGCTGAGTGCAGTCACGTCTCTGCAAAGATGAGGTGGTGAGTTGGGCAATCTCATCATAAGGGCACTTTCCACTCACCCTTGGCGAAAACTCAATTTGAATAAAAGAGAGATGGGGGTGTAAAGTGTTCTTTATTTAAACTTAACTCAATCCGAAGTAGCTCAAGTGGGGAAGGGGATGGTGAGGTGAAGTGGGTGAAAGTGGTAGTCTCCTGAGAATCGTTCTTTGTGGGTTAAATTTAAGAAAGATTATTTGGTGTGCGCGAAGTTGTGCCTGTGACAAATAGGTCTTTTCCGAAAAGAAGCACTTAGGATGGCTGAATCGTGTTAACCATGTATATTTACAGTGACATTCTTTACGGAGTTGTAATTTAAAACTATTATAAGCTAAACGTCGAAGAAATAGCAGTTGAAACGAGATGATTGAAATTTTATTATGTTTTAGAATTATAGTATTTCACAGAGGTAATAATATCATGTTCCTGTAAGATAATATTAGGTCTAATAGAAAACGCATAAATAGTTAATATCGAAAGTAAAATTTGTAGTAGGTCTATCAGTATTTCAGGTTGTCAAACAAAACAACCAAATTTAATTTTAATAAGTTAAATATTGTAATATAGAAACAAGAACAGAACACGGTTCAATTAATGTTTAACATCCCCATGTGTTACTTATTCTGCAGAACAAACAGTAGGCAAGTAGGGTTATATTTTATGATAAAGAGAAACTAACATTTACCTTAAAGAGTTTTAGTAAGTATTTGAGGTTTCCAAAAAAAAGGTAACTGTTATATCAAAAATTTATAAAACACTTTCTGCTATTACTAAAGGATGGCACTGAATAGTTTCCCGTTTAATTGCATTCGTAGAAACTGAAAAGTTAAAACAGTCTAGTCGGATTCACAGAAACTGAAAAGTTAAAACCGTCTAGTCGGATTCACAGAAACTGAAAAGTTGAAACAGTTTAATCCCATGAACGAAACTGGAAAGTATAAGCGGTTTAATCGCCTGGAGGAAACTGAAAAGTATAAACGGTTTAATCGCCTGGAGGAAACTGAAAAGTATAAACGGTTTAATCGCCTGGAGGAAACTGAAAAGTATAAACGGTTTAATCGCCTGGAGGAAACTGAAAAGTATAAACGGTTTAATCGCCTGGAGGAAACTGAAAAGTATAAACGGTTTAATCGCCTGGAGGAAACTGAAAAGTATAAACGGTTTAATCGCCTGGAGGAAACTGAAAAGTATAAACGGTTTAATCGTCTGGAGGAAACTGAAAAGTATAAACGGTTTAATCGCCTGGAGGAAACTGAAAAGTATAAACGGTTTAATCGCCTGGAGGAAACTGAAAAGTATAAACGGTTTAATCGCCTGGAGGAAACTGAAAAGTATAAACGGTTTAATCGCCTGGAGGAAACTGAAAAGTATAAACGGTTTAATCACCTGGAGGAAACTGAAAAGTATAAACGGTTTAATCGCCTGGAGGAAACTGAAAAGTATAAACGGTTTAATCGCCTGGAGGAAACTGAAAAGTATAAACGGTTTAATCGCCTGGAGGAAACTGAAAAGTATAAACGGTTTAATCGCCTGGAGGAAACTGAAAAGTATAAACGGTTTAATCGCCTGGAGGAAACTGAAAAGTATAAACGGTTTAATCGCCTGGAGGAAACTGAAAAGATAAAATAGTTTAAATGCATTCCTAAAAACTGAAAAGTAATCCGTTTAATCTTATTAACAGGGCTTTTAATTAAAAGAAATCAGGACATGGAGTTTCACAAGAGGAAATGAAAATGTTAAAATATTAAAAGGTATATTCTGACTGGAAAGTTGACTCCTACCTGTATAAACGAATGGCTGAACATTCTTTACGGCATTGAGGTTTTGAAAAAGTCATATTACGACTAAACGATTTCAAATCTGTTTGCTAGAAAACTTACTGCAGTCATTCAATTATATAAAAGCAATAAAGCGAAGAATGTTAATTAGTTCCTACATACTAGCAGCAGCCTACTTGCAACGCTGAATATAGAGGCCTATCTTGGCGATTCGAAAGTAACTGGACAGTGCCT
The DNA here is from genome assembly GCA_036971475.1 of Prosapia bicincta. NCBI lineage: Eukaryota > Metazoa > Arthropoda > Insecta > Hemiptera > Cercopidae > Prosapia > Prosapia bicincta. The sequence continues at coordinate 161,129,967 of JBAIZL010000005.1, forward strand.
AAGTAGAGTGGCATACTGGCAAAGGTTAGGTTGCAAGGCGAAATGATTCTGTATTGTTAAGTACGTTATTGCACACTATAGGTCTATACGTAAATACAAATATAAGAAGGTAAATGAACTTCACAGGTTCCTAATACTGTAGCCTATACACCACGTTTAGTACGTTAATAGTATAATTCCGCCTGCAATCCTACAGGGTCATGCAAATGTCTAATGCTGTTACTGGCACTTTAACACACACTAGAAGATATGTTCGGTTATAAATAGAAAAATACACAATGGAACATTATACTTCCCTGCTGTGTCGACGGGGAGTAATATGGGATATTGCTTGCCAAATGTAAACTTCCTCTTCAAAGAGGTTTCTCGATGCTTACCTAAAGGAAACCTGCTTTTTACAGGGATCATGGACAAGTATAACATTGATTGTAAACATTCTCTTTAAAGGAAAAATAAAAAGTGGAATTATCCTTGCTTGAAGTAGACTTGCTCTTTGAAGGGCCTCTGGAGAAGTATAATGATGTAGTCTGAGCCAAGACTTGCTTCATAAAGAGGCATTAAATGGAACAAGTACTTGCCTGAAGTAATTCGCTCTTTAAATTGGTCATAGATAAGTCTAATGGTGTAGCCTACGGTAGATTTGCTTCATAAAGTGGAACAATGTTTGACTAAAGTAAATCTGCTGTTCAATGGGGTCATGGAGAAGTATAACAATGCTATCTTGAAGTAGACCTCCCATTTAAACCAACTGTGGAAAAATGTAACTATATTTGCGTGACGTAGACCTGATCTTTAATGGAGGGAAGGAGAAATATAACAATGCTATCTTGAAGTAGACCTCCCCTTTAAAGCAACTATGGAAAATGTAACGATATTTGGGTGACGTAGACCTGCTCTTTAATGGGGTCATGGAGAAGTATAACAATATTATCTTGAAGTAGATCTCCCCTTTAAAGCAACTATGGAAAAATGAAAATATATTTGCGTGACGTAAACCTGCTCTTCAATGGGGCCATGGAGAAGTATAACAATGCTATCTTGACCTCCCCTTTAAAGTAACTATGGAAAATGTAACAATATTTCCGTGACGTAGACCTGCTCGTTATTAAGGGCATGTAGAAGGATAAAAATGCTATTTTGAAGTAGACCTCCCCTTTAAAGCAACTATGGAAAATGTAACGATATTTGCGTGACGTAGTCCTGCTCTTTAATGAGGGCATGGAGAAGTATAACAATGCTATCTTGAAGTAGACCTCCCCTTTAAAGCAACTATGGCAAATGTAACGATATTTGCGTGACGTAGACCTGCTCGTTAATAGGGGCATGTAGAAGAATAACAATGATATCTTGAAGTAGACCTCCCCAATAAAATAACTATAGAGAAGTGTAACAATATTTGCGTGACGTAGACCTTCTCGTTAATAGGGGCTTGGAGAAGTATAACAATGCTATCTTGAAGTAGACCTCCCCTTTAAAGTAACTATGGAAAATGTAACGATATTTGCGTGACGTAGACCTTCTCGTTAATAGGGGCATGGAGAAGCATAACAATGATATCTTGAAGTAGACCTCCCCTTTAAAGTAACTATGGAAAATGTAACGATATTTGCGTGACGTAGACCTTCTCGTTAATAGGGGCATGGAGAAGTATAACAATGCTATCTTGAAGTAGACCTCCCCTTTAAAGTAACTATGGAAAATGTAACGATATTTGCGTGACGTAGACCTTCTCGTTAATAGGGGCATAAAGAAGTATAACAATGCTATCTTGAAGTAAACCTCCCCTTTTTTAGCAACTATGAAAAATGTAACGATATTTGAGTGACGTAGACCTGATCTTTAATGAGGGCATAGAGAAGTATAACAATGCTATCTTGAAGTAGATTGCCTTCTAAAAAAAACTATAAAGAAATGCAACTATGCCTGCCTGAAGTAGACCTAACCTTTACAGATCATTGATAAAGATAAGATTTCTATCAAGAGATCACTTTACATAAAAATTTATCTGAAAAGATAACTTTGTTCGGAATAAGTGCTTTTGAAATGAAAACCCTACCTGTGCCGATACCCAGTCTTGCGTGGAGTGCAACCTTCCTCTCTTCCTCCTGGACTTGTCTCCACATTGAATCATCCCCTAGCCACTGTAGTTTACCTCCTGTAACACAAAATGTGATTCATTAATCATTTTTTGTTAAGACCAAAATTAAATATAAAATAACAGCTTAACCTACTTAATAATAAACCTACAGAAAAAAGTGGATAAATTACAAGTGATAAATAATTTAGAAATGTTCCTTGAATATGTAAATTTTAACAAGGCTAGCGTGTTTTCATTGAATTAAATCATTGGTAGCAAAATTCCAAAGAAAGTAAGATAGAACAACATGTTTCCGCCGGTAAATGAAAATGGCTGAACTCAACTGAGTGTTACGTTTTTCAGAAGATTTTGCACTGTTTGCAAGAGTATGGCTTGCGTGGTTATGACCAATTGATTTAAAGTAGACTCGCTATTTACAGAGCCAAAGAGAAGTTGGAAAGTTAGTATTTCACCGTCAAACAACTAAAATTCAAGAATAATTTTTAGTTCCATATAAGGAACAACTTTCCAAACAAAATCTCATGGTTTGCCCTGATCGTAGTTGTGGAAGGTGCTTGCATACCGACTCTTCGCTTTGTTCTATTTTACCTGATGTAAAGTAGAACAGGCTTTTCTAGTTTTGTTAAATATTATGTGTTTATGAATAGCTGTTGAGATGTGGTGAAATAGATAACGGATTATAGCTCCTGTCTGGACAGTCTCCTTATGGATTTTTGTTAACCCCTTAATTATAATTGCCCAATTAACATGGGAAGCGCACTCTTTAAAACGTTCTTCCAAGACGCTGCTTCGAGCCATTAGATTTACTAGGGTTTCACATTTACTAGTATCCACGACATAACAGAGTAGTACTCTTTATATAATCTTCAATTTGAAGGCTTTTTCATCCTACCTAATACGACAATATTAGCCATCCCAGGATACCTTAACCATCCTTCATCGATTCCACATCTCAAAAGCCCCAATGTCTCTTCATTACATCCACCTTCGACACAGAAACGCACGTAGCATCTTAAAGCCTGCAGATTGAACTCCATTTTAATGGAAGGGGTAAAGAGACTTCAGCTTTATCAACACACTTCTACCCCTTTCGATTCTATCTTCTTTTAATATCTTGGCCAACACTAGCCAGAGATTAAGTTTATTGTTAACATACATTTACAAATTATTAAGTTTTTAAACATTAAAACCGAGATATATAGGCCTACGTTTTTTTAAACAAGTACTCATAATTATTCACTGGTTACAATTTATGCCCTCTTGATTAGGGCAGGGACACAGAAAATCCCATGGTATTCGAGTCAGATATATAGGCCTAAGGTTCGCTCAAGTCTGATATGTATGTATATATATATAACAACATAGGTTATTCAAACACAAGAATATTATCTATTTATATATTTATTTGAATCTTTTTTTCGTTGTGCTGTTCTAATTCCCGTATGAAAAGCGTTCCACCTTTAAAAATAACTTTAAATTTCCTATTCAGTTATTATGTTTACATATTATTGTTTATTATTTAAAAAAGAAATATTTATAACTTGCGTTTATTAACAAAGAGAAAATTGCCGTTGATCAATATTGTCAGGTCGCGCCAACGCTGTGAAATATACCAATAGACATCTTTGAGAAAACAATTGGTTTACAGTTTCATTTCACTGCTCAACAACCTGAAAGTATATAATATTTGTGCCCACTTTATTACATTTATCAAAGTAAAAATTAACATTGTAGTCAAATTCTGTCGCTGTGTGGTCCACGAGTCCCTCCACACGTCGAGACATATTTCATTATCAGGTCGGGACATATAAACCGTTGTCGTAAAATGGACCAAAAAGAATTCTTTTCCTCAGAACGGAATCTCTAAAACGTTACAGGCGCTTAAAATCGTTTAACCAAAGCGGCAAAAGCCCAACTATAATTATTTTTATTGTTAACATAATTATAAATAAAACTGAATTAATGTCATCACTATGCACTAATTCCGCCATAAATATCTTTCCACCGGACCGTCCGGTTAATATACAAGAATTTTAATTAGTTAGAAATTATTCTGCTAGGCAGCGTTTAGAACAATGTGTGGACATTTATGAGTCGCCTCCATGTAAATGCAGCGCTGGCCTCAGACCGTTTATTACCCAGGTGTTTACCTCATTTTTTATGAAACCGTAAAAAGAATTATGAGTCATAACGTTTGAAAAGTGTCGTCGACAGAGTCGCATTCGTGGAAAGTAGATAAACCGATCGCTTCCGGTCGACTGGCTGCGGCTCGAGAAGAAAACAATTATGATGGCATTGTTGGCAGCCTTTTTTAGAAATATGAACGTCGCCATCTTGAATGGCTGTCCGATGACGTCCGAAGTGCAGTTATAATTGATCCGGATTAATATGCAGAGGAGAAACTCGCACTGACTTTCCAAGAACTTAGGCCTAATCTGGTTTTTACATGAACCTGCATCACGCTAAGGAAATGCGCAGGACGCGAGCACTTTTTTACAAATAATGATGCATTACCATTTTCCTCTTTTGTATTCTGCAAAGCGTTCCATTACATGGCAATCCGTTACGGCTGCATTACCTTAATAACCTAACCAACAAAAAAGAGCCATAGGAAAATCAAATCCAACCTAGCCACATTTGGATTACATCTTACAACCACAAATACATTCATATTCAATATCTTGGTATTACTTTAATTTATTTAGGTCTCTTAAAAAAAATATCTTTTAATAAAGAGCCCTACCTGCCTTTAAAAATCTAATGACGTTAGCTTTTATAAGTAATTTAGCTTTATCATAAGTAAATGACGTTAATTTACTTTGTCATTTATGAAATTAACAGTGTTACAGAGTCTAACTTTTCTTAATATTCTTTGAAAATCCTGTAAAACTCCTAGCTTATCTTTAAACCTGAGCTATAAATATTTATAAACTAAATTATTTATTTAAATCAAGTAGGAAACCACTTTGTAGGAAAGTTGCAGAAAATGGGCCTCTGCTACGTGCTCATACCCTGATGAGAGCGGGAGCTTCAAGTAGGATACCTTGCCCCCAGAATGCCATAATTTTCCCACTACCATGGGATTCCCTACGTCCTTTAATTAGTTCCACTTACTATCTTATATACTCCTTACTATCCTGAAGAAAGCGTGGTGTAAAGGGTAGATCTGCTTATTGAGCGAGGTGTAACGCCTCTATTTACAGTTTGTCTACTTCAGGACGCGACCCCGCGGACGCGTTGACTTGATTTTCCTTTTCTATATTTTCTACCTGGTTTTATGTCTTTACTTTAATGCTACCTATATACACGAGCCTCTTTTATTATTCGTAGGAAATATAATTAAATTAGCCGATCTCGTTGAAAAATGGTAATATAAGTATTAAGGTGACAGAAAGCAATGAGTAGCTATTCACCGATTCAAAATGTATTCGAAATATATAGGCTACATATATATATATATAAATAACTGGTACCAATTTACAATCGTTAATAGAAAAAACGTTGTTATACCTATAGGGAATGCCAATTTTTTCAAATACTCATCAATTAAAATTTTAAAAAAGCTGATGTTTTGGTTTGATTCTAACTGAATGGTTACATCTTTGAAATCTATCACTTTGGCACTGAGCCAACTATCCCATTGGTAGAAAGCTTATTACACTTTATTATTTGCGACCAGACTTTTTGTTAATTAAAGGTTGTTAAATTGTTAACTTACACTAGGAGGAAATGTTTTCGTCTTACGACTTCTTCAGCCCCCCTCGTAAGGCTATGGAGGCTGAAGAAGTCGTAAGACGAAAACGTTTCCTCCAAGTGCGTTAACAACTTAACAACATTTATTTAACAAAAGGTCTGGTCGCAAGTAATAGCAAAAGTGTAATAAGTAATTAACAACCAGCTCGTCATGAACAGCAACCAGTTTTCGCTAGAAATCTATTACTTAAAGATGTATATGAAATTATAAGAGCAAGGTTTACATAATAATGAAGTAATACAAGAGATGAATAGAATGAAAAATTATAGTTAGCCATCAGCTCCATAAATTAAACACGAAAAAAGCGAATAAATAGTAACAAACAAAAATAAAAGTCCAACACCATATACTGTATAGATAAGGAATTGGAAAGTTGCAAGGAAATCATCTTTATATTTTGGTACTTAATATTATATCGCGACTCTGTCATTTGCATATTCATATTTACACAGAATTGATCCTGTAGGATTGATTCTGTAGGAATTCTGTATTGACTTCAGTAAGAATTGACTTATAATTTTTTTTTTTTTTTTTTAATACAGTATTACTCGTTGTAAATTTAAGTTTTCAAACTGTAACAAAACTATACAGTTAAGATGCACGACTCAAGTGTTAGCGCAATGTGTATTCGCAACAGCTCTGACAAAATCATAACACTCTCCGTTTGTGGTGTGATTGCAACTTAATTGTTAAATACAGTATTCATTAACCCAGTTAGGTGAGGCTGGGGCTTTGTTGTGAATTCGCCAGTCATTACTAGTGAGCAACCCACTTCGGTCAGACAAAAGCGATACAGCGCAGTGTCATTATCAATGGTGTTGTATCGGCAGGAGGCAACCAATAAAATAAATGGTGCAAAAACATTGAAGGCCTACTGACTTTCTCGTGCGCACGTAGGGCCTTAGTGGCCCTAACTGAATGTCATACATTTACAACTTTGTTGGTCAGAAACTGTTTGAAATGATGATTGGATAATTCGAAGAGCATCAAATAACTGCATTTATTTTAAAATATTTTTATTTCATAAAATAATATTTTCTCGAAATCTTATGGTTGAAAGTATATTGTTTTTTTTTTGTTTTATTGGGAGAAGATTTGTCTCTTTGCTTCCCTACTTTCCCAGAGTCCCAACATCTCTAGGAATAAACAATTATCCCCGTACATTTAACCTTAATCGTGCAAGAACATTTGGATAAATTATTAAAAAACCTTCTGAAACAAAACGTTTACGGTCGTAATACGCGATCTTTCTCAATGTCTCACACTAACATAGTATTGCTGGAAAAGTTTTGTCGTAGTAGGTTTTTCATAAATTTACCTAAGTTATTAGTGCGTCAAAATTTTAGTTTAACAAAAACTATATAAAATCCGATTCGTCATGCGAATATAATGAACTTTTGAAAATTGCACTATGTAATTATAACTTTATATGGAAATGGTATTGTATTTTACATTGTTTAAAAAAAAATCAACTGAAGTGAAAACCTATTTATTCGCATCTGGCCCCTTTTGGGATGGATAGCTATTAGTTCGCGTCATCATTTTCTGTCAAGTAAATAATGTATATGTATATAGGTTAAATTCTACATATTAAATTAAGAGGTAAAGTATGATTTCATAAAATAACTGTTTTTTTATTTTACTGGAAGGTTAAAGCGATATAACTCAAATTTAATTAATAATAACAAAATATTAGTTATATTTCAATAATCCAAACCAATATATTTTAAAGATTTATTTTTATTGTAGTGTTTCAAATAGTAGGCCTAAAAGTGTTTAGGGGCCCCCGTCTGACACTTTTTACATTCAGGTTTAGTAAAATCGTTGAAGATGTTATTCAGAAAAAAATTTGAAAATTATATAAACCTATTACTAGTTTATACAACATACATATATATACTATATATATTTATACTATATATACATGTATACTACCTATATAATAAATTAGGAGATAAAGTTCATACTTTAGAACTGTTTTTTTTACTGGAAGGTTATATTAATTCCACTATTGTAGATTTTTAGGTTAAAGCTTTATAACTAAAATGTAATTATTAATAATAAAAATATGTATTATATTTTAATTATCATATACAATATATTTTAAAGACTTTTTTATTATAGTTTTTCAAATGGTAAAATGTTTAGGAGCCGTCTGACAATTTTTACATCCAGATTTAATAAAATCGTTGAAGGTTTTAATCAGTAATTTTTTGAAAATATAAACCTATTAATAATTTATCATTTTAATTTTCGCTGCCATGTTACCATACGGACATATTTCTTTAGCATCTCTCCAACATTAAAGCGTACAAAAATAACATGGACAAAATGTTATTTCAGATGTTAAATATTATTCTTTTTATCGACTCGGAAGAATGCGTCTATATCTTTCATATTTACTTCTAGGTTTGTTTAATCATTTGAATCCAGATGTTTCCTTTTGCGGTAGATTCCGACTCGCTAAATAAACGAATTGCCATAGCAGATAAGATTTGACAAAGAGCCGAGGGTAGGGGTTATCCAATGTATGTGTCGGAACAATTTACTTACGGGCTGCTCCTGAATTCGATTGTGGCACCAACAAAAAGGACTTTTCCTCAAAGGATATCTTTCTTTTTTCCTCGTCGCTGATTTAACTTTATTTTGTTTGTCTGGCCCGGAGCTTTCTATTCAAAAGAAGGAAATAAAAAAAAGCCAACACTCGTGACGCCGCCATTTTGAATGTCATCCGCAGGAACTTTACAGTGGATTAAAGAAAATATCCCTTCCTTTGATCTTGTTCAATGAATACGTTTTTCTATTTTGTTACTGGCTGCTTTTAACTGTATTAAATTCTTTTTCTTTAATGTTATTTAGGCATGTTAAATATCCTTGATATTTGTCATTTTTATGATTTATTGAGTGTTATAAAACTGTTATAAAAAATAAAGTGATATTACCGAGAAAGAGAGGGGAGAAGAGAGTGATCAAAATACCTTTGAAATGTGAAATATAAATAATTTACTACAAGTTCGACAAAAAGGGGGAAAATATCCCTGATTTTGAAAACTATTGTTTTACTGAGTGTTATAAGAGAGAGAAAAATATCCTATATATTAGCCATTTTCATATTGAGTCTTATAATATCAACATTTGTGCTTGAACCTAAAACTGATTTGGTAATACCAAGAAAAAGAGAGGGGAGAAAAATAACTTTGAATATTGTGAAATTTTGTTGATTTCTTGAGCCTTATAAGACGTTTATAAAACTACCCTGATGTGTGAAACGTTTTTTGATTAATTGAATTTTATTAGAAAGATTGAGAGAGTAGAAGAGAGTAGAAAAGAGAAAGAAAAATGTCTTTGAAAAGTGAAAACCTTTATCGACTAATTGAGTGTTATAATGTAGAGAAAATAGCCTTGATATTTGAACTTATATTGACTTATCGAACTTAATAAGATACAAATATCCATGATATTTGAAATTTTGTTTATTTATTGAGTGTTATAATAAAATTAAGCATTCTTAAAAATAACTCAATAGTCATGACTAAGAATAATTTAGGCTAATATATGACTAATAGAGAGAGAGAAGAAAGGTAAAGAAGAAAAGCATGCTCATATTAAATATTTTATTGATTTATTGAATGTTATAATAACAATATGTGTGCATAGAACGTAAAAATCAGTAGGCGTGACCAAAAAGAGAGAAAAGAGAAAAATGTCTTTGACATTTATGGACATTGAGAGAAAAAATTTTCCTGATAATTGAAACTTTATTGAAAAGGCTTACTAGCTATTTAAGCTATTTATTACCCTTTACGTCTTCTTTAGTAATTATAACATGAAGTTAATATAAAATATATGTAATATATTTTCACAATTAGAATAGGTTTATTTCAAAATAATATATTTTATTTACAATATATACGACCTTACAGTTCTCGTCCAAGACGTTTTTCTACTAGACACACTAGTATATGCGAAATACCACTGTTCGTGGAAGAAACATGGAGTCCCTAAACATATTCCTGCTACTTTTAACTACTAACCCTGCTATTTATTAATTGTAATTGTAAATAACCACTTTAATGGAAACTGCAAACTTTTAAATTGGAAAAACAAGTGGTTTGAAATTATAGGGGTGAAAGGAATCAAAACTACGTTTGTTTGATATTCCTAAGAGTATATTAGATTTATATTGTTTCGTGCATTTCACATTCTGGAGTGCCTCTCTTTCAACATCAGAGAAGTTTTTGCCTAAACCACCGGCGTGCAACACAATACTATCCATTAAAGATTTGTTAATGTAAATTAGCTAAATCCTGAGAGAACCATCGATAGACGGCATTACTGGTTGTATTATTGTCAACTGTATAGCATAGCATCCAATTCACTGAGGAAAAAACAGATACGTACCTCAATTCATTGTAACATTTTTATTCATTTTACATTTTTAATGAATAACCTAATTTCTATTTTTTTACAACAATAATGTTATATTTACTCAATTAAGGTTTTTAAGTATAGTAGAAATAAACATTTTTAATGACTGCTTAATAATAACAGGTCTCCTGATTGAATAAATTAAAGATAATGACCTATTTTGTAACTTTTAAACGGTGTTTAGTGACTAAAAGTGGGTACTAATACCTATAAAATTATCTATTTTCACCTAATGTAAGTATTACTTGTATGCCATAGTGTGTCTGCTATATTACTATTAATGGGTTATTAGTTTCATCTATATAAGTGGTTTATATTTTTATATTTCAAAGCCTGAATGCTTGGTTAGATAATCATATGTATAGAATACAAGCTTTAAAAAAATTTTACATTAAAACTCAAGTGACTGAATGCTCGGTTACATAAATTATAATATAAAATAATAAGTTTATGGACATTAACTTTGAAATAATTACTGGGATTAAAATTTTTAAAAACTAATAGTAAACCTATTAGTAAAATAATAGTAAATTATGAAGTGTCAATCTCAGGTACCTAAACCATCTTCATACCAAATGTTATCTCAAGCAGTACAGTAGTACGTTTGATTGAATAACACACACACACACACACACACACAGACACACACACACATGTGCGCGCGCGTGCGAACTTAGAATTATAATATTGTTATAATAATTTGTATGCCTAAAATGCCAAAATAGATATGCATGACTTAAAAAAAGAGATAGATAGATAGATAGTGAGAGAGAGAGAGAGAGAGAGAGAGAGGGAGATTTAGGAAGTGGAGGAGAAAATAATAGAGAGAAGAGAGGGAAACTAAATCTAAAAGTATAACTTTTAATCTATTTACAAAGCGTAAAAATAAAAAAAATAGTTCCCAAATCTTTTTGATATATAATTGTTGCAACTTATCACTTAGTATCAACCTTCCCAGTTTCGCCGACAACAATACAGGGATATATGGTGAGCTTCACCGAAGATATCAAGTCTAAAACTCTGACAACAAAAGCGTTTTTCATTAGCTAAGCTACACTACACTAAAATTTGTAAAAATCCGCCTTGTGTTTGCAGTTGGTTCTAACCAATGTTTGAGAATATGACAGGACAATTCAACGATCAATATTTTTATTTATTTGCCAGTGTTTCAATCATAGTCAGGTATAAATGTTTTTGAATGCTTTCGAAGGAAAATCATTAATAGAAATTTTACATATTACAAAATATTTTTAAAGAAATAAGGTGACCGACCTGTCTCTGAACGCGCGCGCTTTATTGGGTCTGGATAATTTTATATAATAGTTAGAGAGTATGTGTTGGTTACTTCAGTCCAAATGCGTCTTTAAACTTTAAGTAACAGTGAGAACGTGTAATTATTTAGGGAAATGTTTTGATAAGTAAAACATACAAAATATACGATTTCACTGTCTTCACACACACACACACACACACACACACACACACACACACACACACACACACACACACACACACACACACACACACACACACACACACACACACACACACACACACACACACACACTCTCACTCACTCACTCACTCAAACACACATATTTACCCTCACACACACGTGCCAGACACACCCACACCCACACACATATCTACCCATCCCCCCCCCCACACACACACTCACGCAAACACACATATCTACCCTCACACACACGTACACACCAGACACACACACACACATTCAAACACACATATCTACCCTCACACACACGTACACACCAGGTACACACACACACACACACACACACACACACACACACACACACACACACACACACACACACACACACACACACACACACACACACACACACACACACACACACACACACACACACACACACACACACACACACACACACACACAAACACATAAACATATACGCACGCACACAGACCCACGTAGTTAACGTTACGATACACAGCACACTGTTTTAATGCATTACATTATAACTACAAAGTATCCTGTCCTATCAATATAGCTTAGTTATAAACACTGTAATTATTCCCTTTATACACGTAATCGATTATAAGACTTTAATAACATATTTGAGCATATTATATTGCACGTTTTGCTCTTATAATTTTCAACAGGAATGATTCATCTGGATTAGTATTTTTCTACACGTTGCACTCAAGCTTCTTCCCGCCACTCAACCTAACCTAAACATGCAAACGCAGATTGTCTCTATGCAACCTGTTGTTGCGTCAACACAAGACCTACACATGCTGATGTACCTTACACAAAGTGTAGAGGTGCGAATTAAAACTACGCCACTGCACGGACAACAATGGAATCAATTTTCTACAAAGCGTTTTGATAACATAACGAATGTTCAGGATGTCGGCTTCTGTCGATGAACAGCTGGTATGAGGCATTTAGCGACCCCAGGTCATCTTGTATTGATTACCGAAGGGGATGTATAGGGAGGGAGTTGACCAACTCCCCCTTGATCCTAATTGTCCACTCAACTCGCATCCCTAACTTTCTTCTTCTATTCTTAATGTTTGCTAATAATATATGCAACATGAGTCATCGCTCGAAGCAGACAGATCTTATTCGAAGTAACTCGTTCTGCACTCCTCTTTAGACCAATGCTTGCATACAGAGAATGTTATATGGTAATAAAATGAGTCTTATTTAATTTATTATGGCCGATTATATTCCCAGAAAAAAATAATATTGCTCGATTCAATTCGATTGTGAATTATATTCTGGGGCTAAATGAATATTATCTTAAAATATTCAGAAGGTAATAAAGAAACATTATATTAATAAATTCAGGATAAATATTATGATAGATGTATTAGCGGAATAAATAAGTATTATATTATTAAATGCTAGAGCTAGATAAATAAATACTATATACTAAACACAGAATATAACTAAGTTTATAATAATAAATGCAGGAGCTAAATAAATTATTATATAAATAAATACAGGAGAATTTTTAAATAAGCATTATATAAATAAATACAAAATATCAAAAAATAATTTTGATATTAATAATTTTAGTAGCTAAATAATTATATTAATAAATGCAGGATATAAATGAATACCTATTATTTTATTAATAAAGGAGCTAAATAAATACAGGATACAAATAAATTATTAATATTGCTTATTATTATATCTTGCAGAACCAAAAAAATAATATATGATGGATATGGGTAATATTCCTATTACACAACACGTACATTCACATATTCAAAATAACGACACCAAACCACAAAAACTCTGACAATACATATTAAAACAAAACCAAACGTAAATAATTCAATTTAAAAACATTAAATCATAGTAACTACAATATATGAAAATGTGTGTTCCGTAGAAACCAGAATATAATATGACTGTAAGGCAGTTTATGAATCCTAGAGAGGATTCCATATACAAGTCAAAATAAACAGCAATGTTACATAAGACAATTAGTTAAAAAAACTTTGTCTATAACTGGGCGTAATATATGGAATCATTTGTAAACTATAGACGTAAAATAATAAACTATGGAAACTAAATACATTTTCAAAAATTCAAGTTACGTAAACCATATTTTACATTTCTACGTCTACAGTTTATGATTATTTATTTTTATTACGTTCAACTAAAGATTTAAAAATAAAACAAATTTTAAAGTTTTAAAACAAAGTCCCACTTTTTGATCCTAAATTACAATCCTAATCGGATATATTTATAAGTCTACATAATTCTAACAACAACCAGCACGAATTACAGACAGCGTCTGCTGCAATTTGTGTTGGTTGTTCTAATGAATTTACCCTTCCTGAAAAATAATCCAGGTTAGATTCGAAACATGCAGCAATGTTTAAACAAAATTTACAATATTTCCAAGTTTGACATTCCCTAATTCAAAAAGTGCTATTTCAAATAATTTTCTAGTGCACAAGTAATTGAAAATTGTTAAAACGTCCAGAAAATTTAAAACTCGAAGCTGAAAAATATCTGTGAGCTACTGTCATACGGTTCGTTTGTGATTTGTACAAAAAGTAGATAAATTGTTATCATCTCACCAAAAACTCTTCAAGTTTGTAAACAAGTGTTATTTTTAACCTCACACAATTACGAAGTATAAAATTTAGTCATTTGGTTTTTAGTCTCGATTTATAAATTTAAAACAAAATAGTGTGTAACAGTTGAATGCATTCTGGCTCGGGAAATTTTATGAGCTAGTAGTGGTAAGACTGACAGGATCAAGCCATAAAAGAGCGTTTATTTTAGGCAAAAGCAAGGCACTGTTTTGCTTTGTAAATTAAAATAAATTCGGAGGTATTTAAAAATAATGTTTTCAATGACCCAGAGATCAATTTTAAATGTATATTCAGGAATAGTAAAGAAAAATGTGGTGATTTTAAGAAATAGTGGGTTGGTGTGTTTGTTGTTTCTGAATTTAAAGGCCCTAATCTGTTAAACAGTTTAGGCGTTACAGAATTTTAACTTTTCGAGAGTTCTGTATCCTATAGCATTCAATTAAAAGGGAACAATAATGTATGTTTAAATGGGCACGTTGTGGTCTGTTTGGTAAACGAAAAGCTTGCCAAATGAGTATCAGTTTTAATAGAAAAAAACTCATTTGAGTATTCATAATCTTGTTTTATTTAAAAATTATTATTGACAGAACGTAAGCTGTTGTCGTAGAAGCCAAAAGCAAACTATACAAAGAAAGTACTTTCTGAAATTAGTAAAGTTATAAGATTATCTTTTATTTATAAATTATGTCTGTTAATTTGTAACATTTTTACTTTGTAATGTTTTATGTAAATTGAAACTCGCTCATTGGAAAAAAATCTCAGCAATTAACATTTAAAAGTAATTTATTTTAACATTACTTCAAAGTTTAAGAGTAACTATTGTTAATCAGAATTTCAAAATGGCGTCAAAGTTCTTTAGTGCCCGTGATTATTCTGCTGTTTACAACGACTTTCTAAATGTCGGTATTGTAATTGGAATTGTTATTGCATTAACATATTTAAGAAAACATTGTAAAAAATATGTACGCTTATCCTATTTTCTATATGTTTAGACTGAAAACTAGATATAAAATCATGTATACAATGATCATGAAGCTAAGCATAAAATACAGTATACCATGAACATAAAATAAAGTATACAATGACCGAACGTTGAGCTAAACATAAAAAAAACACACAATATAGCTAAAATAATATAATATAAAATAAAATATTTGTTTTTAGAAATGTGTTTCAACACATTTTGTTTACATGTTATGAAACTATTTTATGGTTATTTATTCTGTGAAATTTTGTGAAAAAAATACAATAATTTACTGTTTCTTCTGAATATGCGCAAAACCATAAACAACCGAACAAAATGGCGGTATTCAAAACGTATGCAAAGCAATGGCGGAAATATAAAAAAACCTATCTAGGGGCGTGCTCGGATCATGCGCAACACACTTCAACCCTTTCCGCGAGCACGAGCTATGTCGGTTTGCATTTCAATGGGGTAGCAACCCCTGAACGAACACCGTGCGCGTATAAAAGAATTGTTAATGTTTCCAGCTAAAGTTGCAGCGAAGGGGTCGTTTCATTGTGTGCACGCGGGCTCCTTCTTCATTTATATCAAAAGAACTAAATATCAACCCTTACATAACAAAAGGGGTAGGTTTTCGATCACCTGCGCACCCCTAATCTGTTTGGTAAATCATGTATATACATTTTGGCCAACGGACCAATCACGAACTCGTCTTAACTGAATTTTCCTAACGGAAAGAGCGATTTCGCCGTTACCGATCGCGTCGCCGTATTGGACCGATCCCAAGCCAATAGGTGTTAACGGATTCTTTTATAATTACAAAATGGACGCTTACGATTTTTATTGCACAATTAAAATCCGCGTCTCCATTGTTTAAACAATATTAAATATGTCATTAAGGAGGCTTAGGAATAGGTTGGCTTTAATTGCTGCGTAGGTTATCGCTGGGTTGCAGCAATTAAATATTATTATGAATTTAATGCCTTTTTACAAGTTTATTGTTATTTTAATCTGGCGTCATTATAATGGAAACATACTGATTGGCTTCGATACAGCTGTAAATGTACATAAACGTTGAGATTTATAGGTAATAGGATGAAATTCTACATCTAAAAGTCACAGCAAATTCAATAAACAGTGTAGCAATGGAGCGACGTGTATTTAACCAGTATTTGCCCCTTCTGACAATGTCTTAAGCCGAATCTCCAAAAGTTATTTTTTCTTAATATCAAATCTATTCTATTTCTCATTTAATTCCAAAGTCAGTTATACGAGTTTATATATTTAAAACTTTAATTTCTCAATCTTATTCATTTCCATTTCTTGTCTCTTTGTTATATGGGTATGCGATCCTATTTTCTCCATACTCCAAGCGGCATGGATCCGAGCCTCCCTAAATCCTGCCTTTATTTCTCCAGCCTTCTTCCAGGATAAAATTATACACACTAGAGCCGTGATATTCCATACATCGCCGGTCAGACTAATTTTATACCCCAACCTTAATACATCTCTTTATACCTTTAACGCTCAACAGCGTTGATCCTTTACAGTAGATAATACATTTAATAAATTTAAGTAAATATAAGAGTGAGAGGGGTAAATAATAAAACCCAACAAATCAATTCAACACGACATTTCCTCATCAGTGAGTGCTCGAGTAAGTAAGTGAATGTGTGTGTGTGTGTGTGTGTGTGTGTGTGTGTGTGTGTGTGTGTGTGTGTGTGTGTGTGTGTGTGTGTGTGTGTGTGTGTGTGTGTGTGTGTGTGTGTGTGTGTGTGTGTGTGGGTGTGTGGGTGTGTGGGTGTGTGTGTGTGTGTGTGTGTGTGTGTGTGTGTGTGTGTGTGTGTGTGTGTGTCTGTTAGCTGTATCGCCTGGGAAGGATAGAAAAGGTCTGTCAATTGGTAGCTGCTAGGTAGCATTAAGGTAAGATAGAGACCTACACTCTATCGAGATCATAAAGAGGTACCCGCAACACCCTGAAGGATGTTAGGAATGAATGCTTAGTCTAGAATAATATATAGAATGATATAAAAAATTAACGTGGGTGGATTAAGAGAAGACATAGATGAGGCCAAGAATGAGGTTGCAGAGAAGAAGGCTATTTGATGAAAACTGGGAACAGTTATGGAAATACTGCAACAGGGATTAGAAGTGTAGAAGTAAATGATAAGCATGTAGCTCTTATATATAAGCCAATGAGATTCAATTCATAGAAGCTGTGGATGTATTGTTTCACCAAAGTCTATTCAAAACTACACGCACTTCAGAGCACGGACTTGAAACTCGTATTCAACGAAAATACTGTATCCTGAGAGAGAAGCAAGTACTAGGAAAATATAATTTAGTGATTCGACTGTTGTATCTAAGTTTCAGAAACATTAACTTCACACAATTTATGAGTAAATGTGAGATGTTTGCACTGAGATGTAAATAAAAATAACTAGATGGAATGAGGATATATATTCGAAGCTAATTTATCTTTTTGAAATTTTCTCACTTTAACAACGTGTTTGCACACATTCAGTTAAAATACCGTAGACAAGTCTGTTTAGGTTTTAACTACGTAAACACATAGGCCTACCGAAATACCGAACTTTAAAACAGTTATTTCAACAATACCAAGATCTTTTATACAGGAAATTTACCTTTTTAGGAAGAAACAAAGAGCGTTTTTGTTATCGTATTCGAAACTTCCAAAACGATTGAAATTGTGTTTGCACCCCCTCCCCAACATCTGTTAGTCTGCCTTTTCCATGGATGCTGTGATTAAACCATATCAAACGCCTGACTAACATAGGGGGTGCGTTTTGTAACAACCCTTTCAATTAACATAATATATTTATAAAACGCGTGAAAAACGCCCTCGCCAAATGGCGACCATGTTTATCGATTAATCAGCTGATCAAAAGATCGGTCCCGTGATGAATTGGATCTGTGTTCTCAAAGGTCATTTGCAATCACAACTGTAATTATCATCAGCTGCAAATTCTTATTAAAATTTAAAAGTAAAATCATCAAACTTTACACGAAATATAATTATATTTTGCACTCGTGCACAACAATCGCTTTACAAACCCTTACTCGTTTCTTAAAGGTAATGGTTATATAAAATTTATCCTTATAATTTCTCTCATAATATTAAGCCTTTAGATTTTGCCACAGACTAATATTATTACCTCTTACACTTACCTATTCAAGACTTTAAAAGAAGGGTCTAATAAACGTAAAGTCTAATAAAATTGAAATCCTCCTTTTTTCTTACAAGAGAAAAGAGTAATCTGGGAGCAAACAAACCCTGACAGACCTATTACTAAAGAGTATTTTTTAAAAACGGCATGGCCATGTACTAATGAAGACCAGCCAGATGGGCCTAGTATATGACAGAGGATGGCCTATGTTTGAAGAAAACCTACTATTTAAAGCGCCGTTTCGAGGTTTTAAAAATCAAAAGTTTTTTTTTTGTTTTTGATAAGTATCATTAGACGACTGTCGCCTTTAGAGAATATAAGGAAATAATTGTGGTTAATTATATATTTTGGGTCAGATTATAATCCCTGATCTAGGATAAAGGATCGGAGTATCAGCCAGGTGAATATCATTCCTGAAGTAATGTTATTTTCTATCGAAACTAAAGGAAACCCTTTACTCGTTAAATTAAGGGAATTGGAAAGTGTTGGAAGATAACCCTTGATATTGCCCCACCCCCTAAGAATTGTTGATATACGGTCATAGAGATATTGAGAGGAGAAGGGGCAGAGAGATGGGAAGAGAGGGACAGAAGGGAGAGAGAAAAAGGAGAGGGAGAGAGGAGAAAGAAAAACGCGAAAGAGGGAACAGGGGATTATGATAATGCCCTACTCCCTAATAATTGTTAATATACAGTTTCAGGTATATTTAGAGATGAGAGAGTACGGGGAGAGAGAAGCCAATGCTCCCAAAAAATTTTAATATAGACTACCGTCATATATATATATATATATATATATATATATATATATATATTACATATATTAAATACGGTGATATGTTTTCATGCATATATAGTTAATAAATTAAAAATATTTCAAAAACAAGAATACTTTTAATGAATATATTTATTCAAAGCTTTTCGCCGATAAAATAGTATCAGCATCTTCAGCAAAAAAAATATCTAATAAAATACTTTTACAAAATTAAATCATATGTACTACAAAGAATCAAATGTTTATAAGTATCCTTATAAGATACTTATAAACATATGATTCTTTGTAGTACATATGATTTAATTTTGTAAAAGTATTTTATTAGATAATTTTTTTCCTGAAGATGCTGATACTATTTTATCGGCGAAAAGCTTTGAATAAATATATTCATTAAAAGTATTCTTGTTTTTGAAATATTTTTATATATATATATATATATATATATATATATATATATATGTAGTCTATATATATATATATATATATATATATATATATATATATATATAATAAATTAAAATTATTTCAAAAACAAGAATACTTTTAATGAATATATTTATTCTTAGAAGAATTTAATATGATATGGTGATATCAAATTATCTTGTAATCCTCTCTATCTTGTTTCCTCTCATATATATACATTGAGAGAAAGGGAGAGTGAGTGAATGACAGAAATTAAAGATAATGTCCCATTAATTGTAAACATACGTTAAGAGCGTTAATGGGAGCAGAGAGGGGATAAGAGAGACAGGGACTTGAGAGAATGAAGTCCTAATGAATTGAGATTTTTATGAATAAACTATATTATAGTGTGAGAGTTATTGAGAAAAGAGACAAAAGGGAAAGAGAGAAGGAAGGTGTGTGTGTGTGTGTGTGTGTGTGTGTGTGTGTGTGCGAGAGAAAGAGGGAGAGGCCGTGAGACTTTGGATAGTGAGGAATAAATTCGCAATAAATTGTAAATATATGGTTAAAAACTTATCAAAAAAAAGACAGAGGAAAACATTGTGTCAGGAAAAGACATTTTTATGAAATCTATAAAAAAGAAAAAAATATTCTATGCGAGAAATTTGTTATAATTGAACTTTTAACTGTGGAAACCAAAATTTTGAAATACTGAATTAGCAGATTTTAGTTAATTGGTTTTAGATGGTCCGAAAGGACCTCAAGGAACAGCTTTTTTCAATTTCTAAAGTAAATTAAAAGCTCCTCAAAATAACCAATAACCAGTTTTCAGAAGATGTTGGTATACAGTAGAAGAGAGCACGCTGAACATTAATATGGACAAATTAAAAATTCTTGCCGTGTACCTAATTCAATGCACCATAAATCAATTTGTAAAACAAGAAAAGCTGTTTTCGAAAAAAGTGGAAATGTATCGGTATGGACTAATGTAGCTCAAGAACATAAAGAAAGAAAATAGTTATTACAAAACGTAATGTATGCGTATCTGCAAATACATAGGGAAGGTCGTGAGAACTACCGTTATTAGAAACGATAAAAAAATATTTCCATAAAAGAGAAAAAGGTAAAAAAGTTGCCAAGCAAGTGGCCTGCGTTCTCACGGTGGGGAAGGAATCGCTAAGACAGAAATTTTTTGATCAAAAACCCCTCTTTGTAAGTTTTGCAGGTCTGTAATGTAACCCACTTTGCCTCATTCACGTGAAACACACCCTGTCCCTTCAACCCCTCCCTTCCCGCGTTTTGTGCTAAAAAACGTTCATGTATAGAAATCCGAGCGCACAAAAAACTCTTTTTACGTGGAAAAAACCTGTCTTTTAACCCCAAAATGTTGTCCATTATTTCTTGAAAAAAGGAAAGATCACAAGGGATGAAGCTAGGAGGGGGTAACACTTTATCCACCCTTCTTAAACACTCAATGTTAAAAAATCGTATTTCCCATTCTCAGGAATCCCGACAGGGTAAAAAAATACGTTAAAATGCGCAATACGTAAAAAATAATCATCCCCTATTGTGAAAGGTTTTTTTTATACTAGGGGATGTTTAGAATATTAAGCGTTCCCACAGTGGGTTTATTCTGATTATAAATAAGGCAGAGTGAGTGGAATAAGGCACATTTCCAACTGGCCGTGGAAGCAGTTCCTTGTGTGAGTACAAAAACAAAGAAAGCATTACGTTCAAAATGGCCGACAGTACTTCTATATTTGCAATTCTTGACAACGACATGGCATTGTCTTTCAAAATATGAAATTCGCAAATTCTTTTACGAGCGCAAAACGAGACAATGTATTCAAAATGGCCGCGATCATTTCGTTGTTAAAATAAATTAATGACTGTTAGATTGGTTTTTGAACACGGAAAAAGATGTATTATAAAAGAGTTTCTTATTTCATTGTAAAAAGCAACCAGATTATTGAAATTTAGTCAGAAAGAATGAAGTTGAAAAAGTAGTTTGGTTAAAAAAAAACCTGTTACAAACGTTTTTAATGGATTACACATTATTGTTTCTTCGGGGTAATTTAAAGAGTATTGTTTTACATTTTTGACTATATTTTGAGATATTAATTTCATATTTAAAAATAAATCACTTGATTTCCTTTTTAAAAATCTGTTATGCTTTATTGATAAAAAAATTGATTAGCAATTTGTCAACGGATAATTTCTTCTTTTACAGTTTGCAAGACTTGTGATGAATTACAAAATTAAAAACATTTAATACCACAATTTATGGTTCATTTATTTAATGTACAAAACAGAACTCTACAGAGATTAAAATTGATGTTCATAATTTATGAGGATGTCTTCAAATACGAGTACACTTAAAAACTTTTGAACAACCTCTAAATTCTAATTCCGTTTATCAGGTAAATAAACACAGACGTTAGTAGCCTACTCGGTGACAAGGTTACTAGAAGAAAATATAAATGTCTACAAATAAAAGAAGGGAAAACAATATTATTGGCAGAACAGAAACAGATAAAAATAGAGAGTGAACAGAGAAAGTAAATGACGTTGGAAGTGTAAATGATAAAATACTAAGCAACAGAGCAAAAATAGAAACAAAAACAGGAAATAGTGGTGGAACCGGAAAAGCGAAATGACGTCATAAAGTCTTCTCGAGAAAACAGCGGAATAGTGATGTTACCTGGAAAACGGAAGAGAAGCCTAAATAAAAGTCTACAAGAGAAAAAACTGCATAACAAAAAAAAGAAATACTGATCAAACAACTGAGAAAGAAGTCTTTTTAAAAGTGTAGATAAGAAAAAACGAATTAGCGGAACATCGTTGATATGAAACATAGCGACGGAGCATTAAAAAAAAGGAAGTGGATAGAAAACTCTAGAGACAAAACCATTAATAGACAAAGTCACCAAAATAAGGAATCAGAACATCGGAAATCACGGAAAAACTTAGAAGAAACACTAAATGGTAGTGAAAAAAGAACAGGAAAACTTAATTGATGGACTGAAAACACTTGTAAAAAACCAGCCAAGAATATCAGCGCTGGACTGCGACCAGGAAGAAATCATGATAAATCATAGAGAGTCTCGTGGGAGAAGCAAAGCGTAGTGTGGTAATTAATCCCATCCAATGGATTTACGAATCTCGATTTCTAGCAAATGTGACACAATATATAAATCCGAAAGAATATCGTCCGCGAGTTATCCGAGACTAAAAGTCAAGTCCAAAACTAAAATATCAGTTTTATAACTATCTTATAACAACTTATAACTAAGGTTTCTTATAGTTTGTTATCGTTTTTTGTCAGTCAGTAAACTTCCTGCCCTGGTATAAATTAAGTATTTGCAATTTAATGAGTTATGGTCGTACAGTGAAAAACGAAAAACAAATTTGATTTGATTTTGTCCCTAATAGAAATTTTAATTAAAACAGAATTGGAAAACGTCAATATTCAGGTCAAATATTTCGTGCAGTAATGAAAAATAGATATGAGAGGTAAGTGTTCGATTTTTGTGTCCTTTAGGCGTTTCGGGTTTTCCTCGATAGAGTTGTGGATAGAAGATGGGAAATCTAAACAGAGCGCAATAGGTGTAATTATAATATTTAAACAACAATCCTTGCTACAAATATTTACACAACCACGATGTAGATTCACTAACACAAATTGCATCATCATAAGGTTTTAAACACGATGTAGAAGGCATTGTGAATATAAGCTGGGATATATAGTCTGCAATGCTTCCTAGAGGTACGTGACATTGGACAAGTAAAAACGGCTTTTGTCAAAATTGAGTGTTTTATGCAAAACATTATTCACTATTGGAATACTATATGTGCGATCCGTTTCCGATGATAAAATACATAACAAATTGATGAGAATTCGTCTAAGGGACGCTCTCTTAGGGCCGGGAGTGGGAGGGACATTTCTCGCATTCTAAGGGCAACGTCCCTAAAGTAAACCTGTTCTCTAGCGTGGTGAAGAGCGGTTTCATCCCCAATACACGCAGAACTAAGTGTTATACACAAAATAGTGTACTTTAAAATAATGCAAATAATATAAATGTATAAGATCGTATTTGTGGCATTAAACTCAAGAGTTTTTAAATTTATATTATTTATAATTATTAATTGTCGAATCATTAGTTTCTAGAAAGATTTTAGAGTTTGAAAAAACATTATAAGTACATAGTACTATTAAACAATGGTAGTGTTTTAAAAATAACTTGTTTTTTTAGTATTTCTACTTAAGTAATCGGATTACGATATTTAGAAAATGAAAGATTTCAAGTTGTCAAAACCTTACTCTAGATAAAAAAAGTTTACATTTTAGAAAATAATTAATGAGTTATTGCGTTTTAAATGTTATCTAAAATATTTGAAATATTAAAATACCACGATACTCTTGCTTGTAAGGATGTAAGAGATAAGTGTCATTAAATTGTAGCCTACACAAAGTTTTGAATAAATCAGATATACTGAAACTTTAATATTTTGCATAGTCGATAATTGAAAAACATAAATATTAAATGGTTTAGTTGAAATTCGCGCGCATAAACATTGCGAATTTAATTATTGTATTAATTACGAAAATTGCTTTCAAAAAGTAGAGTGAGTGTAGGGCGCGCGCGTGTATGTGTATATTCATTGAGTTAAACCCTAAACTCGCTTTTCTACCGTATCCCAACCGCATGTGCGAGCCCACAGCAATTTGTTTGTAGTTACAAAATATACTGTAGTTTTGGATTAAATACACATAGATGCGGAGTTTGTAAAGTTTTTGAGGCCATTTAGTACAGTATTTGATCTATAATTTCTAACCGAACGGTTTGAGGGAATGGCCTGCAGAAGGTAATTTCCTAACTCAAAGTCCCTCCTGAACGGGCGGAAGCAAGTCGTGGGGGTGGTGGAAATTGATTGTCTTTGACCTGTACATAATGCAACCCCCTTACTCCTGAATAAACACAACCCCCGGCATTCCAACATTGTTGCTGTTTTATGAGTCGACTTGTTGGAAAAATCTGTAGCTTGAATTTGATTGGGCCTAGAGAGGTAACGGCAACTTGTTCTTACGAGTGCGGCCTACCTACAAGGCGTTGTAACGATCTGTGATGTTTTCAGTTACAATAATATTTACGTTTTCCTTTGGAGTTATATAACTTTTATAAGAGCGTCTCCTCCCCAGGAGGCTGAAAAATGTCGTTTTATCCGTCTCGTAAATACAATTAGTTTTGTTTCCGTCAAATACAGAGAACAAATAAATACAATATAAACACTTTGTCTCGGTCGAAACAAGGCAATTAACAATATGAGTAATGCAAAATGAACTATTTCTCTTAAAATCGAAAAATTTGTTTTCAAAAATATCAAATTGAATATCTATTTGTATTACATCTCCCTAAGTACACTATAATGTTTAATAAGTTACGATGAACAGATATGCGTAATATTTATTTAACATGATGTTTGTTTCTTTGTTTAATGAATATATTTTAATGAGGCCGATTATATTAATATTGAAGACCTCACTTAATGAGGCCGATTATATTAATATTGAAGACCTCACTTGAATGAATATCATTTCTGGTGTAACTATTTGGACTCCTTTTAATCAATGCTTTTATTAGAGTTTATAGTTTGTAAAATCTTTCACAGTACAGCAATCGTATCCGTTTTATTCATTTTATTACTATATACGTCAGTTGTTATTCAATTTTATAAAATAATAAACCTATATAAAATTTTGTTTGTAATATATATGCAAGGATAACAACAATAAAAAACATACATGAATTGATAATTAATAAAACTCTATTGGATCTATTTAAATTATTGGTAAAGATTTATAAAATCTCATATTACAGAAGGCAC
The DNA here is from genome assembly GCA_036971475.1 of Prosapia bicincta. NCBI lineage: Eukaryota > Metazoa > Arthropoda > Insecta > Hemiptera > Cercopidae > Prosapia > Prosapia bicincta. Next base: position 161,155,565 of record JBAIZL010000005.1, read on the forward strand.
TAAGTCCTATAATAGAGGATTAATCTATTCGAAAAACAACAATGTTTGAAATACAATTTTTCAACGAAAGATGAAAAGTTAATATTCAATGTCTAATAACTTTTCAAATCATTTTTGTAATAACAGTTCTCGAATATCAGGAAGAAAAATCAATTATTGTCCAAGTGAATAGTGAAAAAATATTATATGTGAAATAATAATAAACTTAGGCAAAACTAAACGATTTTGTTTGACATAGTCAGCAAAGCAAACACACGTAGTTCTAGCATAGTTCTCTAAATATTATTTATAAAATGAAGACATCTTTATATTACAATAGAATGGAGCTCTGTAGTCCTTGTAAATGCTAAATTTTTTCTTGTTGACACGAAGATAATCACAAATATATCTACGTGTACATAAAAGGTTCTAGTGAAAGAAATATGGTATTTCTAGGATTGACAGAAACTTATGATTCCGATGTATATATCAATATTATATTTAAAAAAAAAAATAAGAATAAAATCCATCTGTATTTAAAATAATTGTAATTTGTTTTACAAATATAAAAAAAAGAATAAAAAACTACAAATAATCTACTATGAAAATAAAATAATTTGTTCAGTGATCTTTCTTAACTTACATGCCAATTATATTATAATTAGGTACTACAAATTTATTTAGGCCTTTACAAATTCTCAATATAAAGGAAATATTTATAATTATTTGTGACCGCTTAAAATTAATTGAAAGCAAGTTATATGACTTCAGCATACTCACCGTCGGTTCTTATCCTGCAAAACTCGTTGACGTAATCTCGCCGGTACGGAGGGCTGTATTGTTTCTGCGACGGGTAAGCGCAGCGGCCCACAATCATCGCGCCCACTGAAACGTCACAACTTCGAGCGGTCAACATCCGCTCTACAGATTTTGATTAGATCAAAAAGAAAACAAAAAAGTTTCAATATTTGATTTCCTCTGCCGAGGCTCGGTCCACGCCAGCTGGGAAGTAAATAAAGCACGCGCTATGATTGGCAAATGAAAAGATCGCGTACCCTAAGGGTGGGGGGAGGATGCCCTCTCGCTCTATCGGAATATTACACAACCGAAGGGATGGTAATCGCATAATAAGAGAAAAGGGGGTGTCCTTTGCAGTTCCGACAGGAAGTTATAATATTATTAGCTGCCAAAATTTTGTTTACCCCTTTCTAAAATTAGAACAGATGTGTGGAAAGGATCAATTAACCAACGATCAATGCTAGCAGCTTTCCGTCGGGTTTCCGCACCGGGTCAAAACAGGAAATCGTACACACTTGGAAAAAAGTCTTATTGAATAGGCGCAATATCTTATTACACAACAATATAGGGGAGTGTAAGCCCAGAAAGTATTTCTAAACCGAAATATTTCATCTACTTTACTGAAACAACTGGTGGAATTTAATATAATAAATTTTATTTACTGAATCCCGCTGCCGGCAATTTATTTTATACAGGCCATTGTTGACACTTAGAAGTTACAATTAGAATACACGGTGTCTTATAGTTAAATACTATACAATATGACTTATTACCACTTACGAAAAATAGTAGAAGATTGTGAGTTTGATAGGATTAAGGCAAAGAGATTAAAGCCCTTATATCTCTCTACATAGGATACATGATATAAGGGGTACTATGACATCACGTGTGTAACTTACATTCCTGAAGTTTACTTACTCTCAATCGGGGTCGTTAAGAATGTTCAACTCATTACAACCGTTTTGAACGAAAGAGGATAAGGTAAGACAGACTAGGTAAGAGCGACCATTGAAATGAGCTACAAGCGAAATAAGCGACCATCACAGAATTATGCCTGTTTTTAGTATTCTACATTCTTCGTAAGAGAATTTGAAGTGCGTTTTTATGATGTTTTCTGGTTTCTATCACTGGTTTCAAATCTGTGGCATCCCGTGTGCAAAGTCTTGGAAGTAGCTAAAGTAGACTCCATCGAGGGAGAGCTGTCTACCCGTTACATCCCCTTGTATGAAAAAGGATAAGGAAGGATGTACAAATTTACGTAGGAAAAAAGAAAAACAATGACCCCATAACTAGAAAAAGTTATTTTATAGCGGTAGCAGTTACACTTGCTCTATCGGGTATGACAGTTTCACTCCCGTGTAATCATAACAGAATCCTCACTGAAATCCTGCCCACTATAGGCAAAAGTTTATAAGTTGGCACTTACTTAGGGAGAGGCAAGGAGGAGGGGAGGGTGGAGGTTCTTGTAGGTCATTTTCAAAAACATTGACCCTTAGAATTCCGCTGACATTTGTTTGCTATTAATGAATACTTTTTATTACACTGTAAAAATAGAAACAAATGTAAATAGGCGTTCGAGGAAGCGTGCTAATACGATTGTCTTAGAGTAGGCCGCGATTTATGGCCCCGACGAGTGATGACGAAAGAGCCTGGTGTTTTCTAAACTCCTATTATACGATTTCTACCTAAGAAAATGCCAGGTAGGCATAGGCTGGCCACTGCCAGCTTATTATGTATGACAATACTGTATGAAAATTTTAAAAATAAATTAATTATAGATGAAAACATACACACACACATACACGCGCGCGGGGGCATGGCTTGGCGTATATACTCACCTCTTATAATTTATGTGCAATTAGTAATAGACAAAACTACAAGTATACGGTGACCGTGCGATGTGCCAGCCATAAAGCTCATAGATAACAACTTACTAGTTTTTGCACGCTTAATTAATAACCTAATTGTATTAGTCGTACTAGAAAAGAAGAGGGGAACACAGATACGATCTAACTTGTACGAGTTCATTAAAACAAACCGGACTCATAAATAATATAAGGAAACGTTTCCGAGATATTAGTGTAAATAATGCTGAAAGATAACCTATAATTTAGATATGTATCTGTGCGCATTGTTGGACGGGATAAGCGCCTGTAATTGCCGCCAAGGCCGGAACACTCCGCTGAGTTTGTCTCGTCCGTTGGAGCAACGCAATGCTGTCTCCGGAGAGTGAAGAAGTCGCGAACGTACGTCTACAACATACCTCGAAACCGGGGCCTTATTTGGATCGAAACTGGGCCTATGCTAGTGAAATCGAGTAATTAGTAATTAAACTAAGAAAATGTACCACATAAAGAGTAACGAATAAGTAAAAATGTTTTTAATCTTCGTTGTTGAGGTTAGAAGAAAAAGTTTGAAAAAACTTCTCTCGGTTTCTTACACTCATATACTAAGTTATATTATTAATAAAACGTTTTCAATATAAGTTACTTTTTTAATTCATTCATGGAATTACACGTTCATGAATGTAGAGGAAAAATAAATAAAATATTATTAGTTGGTAAAGGAACAAGGAAAATATCAATATAAAATGAACGACAATGATTTATATATTTAATTTCAGTTTTTAAACTGATAAAACAAACTGGCAGAGAATTTCATGTTCAAGGTAAAAAGGCTTTTTGGGGAAACCTTTATTAGATAGTGGGCGTTTAGTTATTAAGTGCAATTCCTACTTTAGTTCAACTACGATGTTTTTTAAGTAGGCAGTTACGATAATATTACAACTAATACATTATATTGAACTCAAATTAGAAAAAACTTGACAGTATTTTTAAATTTTGTTGTTAAAATGGAGATATTTTAAATATGAACCAATAAAATGTTTAATTTTTACCAATATTATATAAAAACTTCGTCTATTGTATGACCCGAAACTGAGCCCTTACTTGGCTCGGAACTGGCTCTTATTAAACTGAGTAGTTTAACGAATAAGGAAATGTAGAAAATAAAAACAGATAAAGTTTGTATTACAAATAATACATTTATTTAGTTTAGCTAAGTAGATTTCGTTATGGTCAAAAACATTTTTTTCAATCTGTCATTATAAATGCAGTGAAATTTAGACCTACAAAAATTAATTAGTCCAAACCTAAAACTATAAACTATAATTTTGTAAGGAAAAATGTTTAGTATAACAAAAACATTTAAGTTGTTTTCTTAAATAGTTTTCAGAAAAACGAAAGAATTCTTTATTTACCAACTGGAACATATTGAATAAAATTATAGTATCATTTTCAATTCAAAAAATGAACGTCTAATTTAAGAAGAACCGTCGGAAATCCTTTTTATTCAAATCACTTTATTCCAGTCGTTCTACCGTCCTCCAAAGCGCGCTCATCGAACGCTGAGAAACAGGAAATTGCGTCGATTCAAGATTATTGGAATTAATTCAGAAAAAGAGGGCGGGAAAAATCTCCAATTTCTCGTAAAAACTCAGAGGGGTTTCAAAGAGACGATAACACGGTGAAATTCGATTTCGAAGGCAATGGATTCGGCCGAAGTGGCCCGGCACGGAAGGGGCAGCGGTCTTTGTGCGCGAGGACTTTCATTAGTATGATAATGTTTGCACCTTGTGATATATTGAACCCTTGGGCGTAAGGGGTATGCAAACCGCCCTTTCAATATATTTCCACCCCTTTTTAGGGTGACCACTGCAAGGTAAACAGAAAAGGGAAGTTTTATTTCTGACGAAAACGCGTTTGATCAGTCGGCTACGTTTACTGCTAGGGTCATCTGGAGTTTTGTATAGTAGTGTGCATGAAATGTTCACGGACCCTATTTTATATTTACTAATAAACTGTTACTGTCAATGAGAGGCCAATCATTTTAAAAAATGGGTCTGCTACATGCCAAATAGAATAATTAGTTTTTTCCAAAGAATTTCGTTTAATTTTAGGACAGAAAACTACACAAATATTCAAATGTTATAATTGAAATTGTTTATCACAGCACGAAATTGTTTATTGAATTATTAATGTAAATTGTTTTAAAATTTGATAACATTTCTACAATATACATTCACCGACATAATTCTTCATTATACAAAATTTAATACTTCCTGTAATAAAATTAATTATCCGAAAACAGAAATTATCCGAAAACAAGCCTTTTAGAACTTTACTTGTGGAATCTTATTTTAGTTTCTTACTATGGATACTTGAAATTTCACAGATACACATTGTTTTAAGGTGAAAACTTCTACAACAATGTGTACGCTGTGATGAGAAAAACTAAAATAGTAAAATTTAAACACAAATTCTTTAATCATCTGATTTCACATTTAAGTTAACAATATGATATCATGGAACAGCTGTTTTAAATTATGTATAGGTTATTTTATTTTACTTTCAACTACAGTTTCGCACATTGCGTAAAAATATTACAATTATTTGTTGGTAACAAATATGTAATATGCCTATTTATTTATGAATATAATTTATTAGTATAATAAATATTTAAACAATACATAATCAATTTATTTGTATAACAAATATTTAATTAATACATAATCACTTTTTCTAAGAAGTATGATTTACTTCAAACAATCAGTAATTTGTTTAATATAACAGCAAGTTTAAATAGAAGTTATTACTACAGCAAATAGTAATAAAATTAGCTACATGTTTTAGGAAGTATACTTTACCAAGTGGAAATTGATCCTGTTGCAGTTTAAGTTTATACTTTCTACTTTTAAACAAATTACAGATATTCCAGGAATGTTTGTATAACCTCTGTTTTATTACAGTATATTTAGTTTGTAATGTTTTATAGATAAAAATTTGTGTACGAAATTATTACTTTAACTATCGTTGTTTTAGTTAGTGTTTTGTTCTAGTTGTTCTAGTTTTGTATTATTTTGATAATTATTTATTACTGAATATGTTTCTCATTAAAATCAAGGATTTCCAGCAGCATCATAAACTTTAAAGAAAACTGTTATCAACGCATGATTTGGAAAAATATCGAGGTTTGAAGGTAGCTACATACACGTATCTAAGGTTTGAAGATATCCACTCATATATCCCAGGTTTGAAGATATCTACATACATGTATCCCAGATAACTGCATATACAGTACTTATCCAAGGTTTGAAGATAACTGTACACACGATCCAGGTTTGACTATAACTACATACGCTTATCCCAAGTTTGAAGATAGCTACATACCCATACCTCAGGTTTGAAGATAACTACATACGCTTATCCCAAGTTTGAAGATAGCTACATACCCATACCTCAGGTTTGAAGATAACTACATACGCTTATCCCAAGTTTGAAGATAGCTACATACCCATACCTCAGGTTTGAAGATAACTACATACGCTTATCTCAAGTTTGGAGATAGCTACATACCCATATCTCAGGACTGAAGTTAACTGCTTATGCTCTTATCCCAAGTTTGAAGATAGCTACATACCCATATCTCAGGACTGAAGATAACTACTTATGCTCTTATCCCAAGTTTGAAGATAGCTACATACCCATATCTCAGGTTTGAAGATAACTACATACGCTTATCTCAAGTTTGAAAATAGCTACATACCCATACCTCAGGACTGAAGATAACTACTTATGCTCTTTTACCAAGTTTGAAGATAGCTACATACCCATATCTCAGGTTTGAAGATAACTACATACGCTTATCCAAAGTTTGAAGATAGCTACATACCCATACCTCAGATATGTAGATAGCTACATACGCTTATCCCGAGTTTGAAGATAGCTACATACCCATATCTCAGGTTTGAAGATAACTACATACGCTTATCCAAAGTTTGAAGATAGCTACATACCCCTACCTCAGGTATGAAGATAACTACATACGCTTATCCCGAGTTTGAAGATAGCTACATACCCATACCTCAGGTTTGAAGATAACTACATACTCTTATCCCAAGTATGAAGATAACTACAAACATTTTCCCCAAGTTTGAAGATAACTGTATATACTTATCCCAGGTTTGATGATAACTCCATATAGACCTACCTATACCAGGTTTGAACATAACTAGATAAAAGTACCTCGGGTTTGAAGATAAACTACGTACACTAACCCCAAATTTGAGGGCAGCTACATACTCTTATCCCAGGTTTGAATATAACTACATACAATTATCCCAGATTCAATTTCAGAAACCTTTTTAAATAGTGAAGATTTTTATCTTTCGTGGGTTTGCCGATGCCAAAACGTCATCGCCAAAACGTGAGCTCCCAGGTTGAATCGTTCCTTCATTCGCTCCTATTCCAATATTAAGATTGGCTGTCCTTATTATGTCACTGTCTTTTATCTTTCTTCTATTTGTAAAAATATAGAAAATTCTTGTCCATTTCTTCAACTATATATATAATAAATCTTCATGAAAATTATTTTTTAAATTTCTTATAAAAAATATTCAATTCTAAAATATTTTATTTTGTCAAATCTCTTTTTAAGTTCATGATATGATTCAGAAAAATAAACTCAAAAATTAAAATTTATAGGAGAAACGGCTTGAAGATAATATTCTTTGATAGCTTTTGTCTGTATATATTTTGTAAAAATTACAATTTTTAATTTCATAGTTTAATTAAAATTAAAACACAAAATTAAATAAATAAATTGAAAAATAAACAAACTGTTTTTCTTAGCAAAGAAATAAAGAATTCTGAACTGTGTGAAAGTTTATTTAACATAAAATAATGACATAACACGTGACAAGACACTTTGCATTTTTTAAAAATAGATTTGGCCAAAATAACTAGCATCGAACTTTTCTAGCACAGCGGATGACTCATTGAACTTTTATAATATTCGCAATAGAATGTGCTAGACATTATATTCTGTAACTGATTCAGTATATAATGTCGAACAATCAAAAATTAATTTGCATAGATAAATAAGATATATATGTAATCACACGTAGAAGCGTCGAGAAAAAACAAGGCTCAACGGGAGCAAGAATTCACATTTATCGTATTCCGAATGTAAATTAGACAATAAAGAATAAGAAGGAATAAATAAACGATTCACGAAATGATAATAAATGCGAGATTCGGCTGAAACCAAAAGAAAGCCCAGTGGCGCCTCAAAGGCCGTGCTGCGTTCTAGCGTAAAAAACAAACAAGCAATTAAACCCGTACAAGAGAACACAATCAAATTAGCCCGTATCGGCGAGATTTCAATAAATCTTCCCTGTACATTTGCATAGACCCCACCGGGGTTCCGACCGAAATTCCATGCATAATTTTACAATCGTCCGACATGAAATTGAATAAATCCGTGTAAAGATGCGTGTTCCCCGTATGAATCAATTGCGACTCCCCGCTACAGCTATAAATACACGGAGTCGTGTGTTTCGTCACTTAATGCCCCCCGCTTGCCCCCGCGGGGTTCCCAGGCCCAGTAATTACTACAATTAATGCACTTGCTATATACTGTGCCCCAATTTATTTATTCAATTAAATATCTGTCTATAGCCGCCATTTTCCTATTTATACACGAACCTATATGGTAATCCGAAGGAAATTCTAAAGGAACGAACCTTGTACTTTACATGTTACATCGCTGCCTCTTGCAGAACAAGTTTTTTCAACGTGTAATTTCCTATATTTACGATTTACCCGGAGCGTTTCTATTTCGGCGAATTTATTGTCTTACACGACCGTAACTCCAGTATCACAATGAAGACAATATTCGCGCTGGATTTTAACGTCCGATTTCGCGACACAACGTCACAAAATACTTTATATGAAAATAAATTAACGCCTATCTGGCTGCCTAATAAGGAAGCCGTTATGGTAATGTCTAGACATGGCGGCTTTGCATCTATTCAAGCTGAACGCACGAGAAACATGCGTAGCGGAAGCTATGCACGTCATGATTCGATGACGCTACAATTCCCATGTCTACTCTGGTGGGGTCGAAATGATTTTCAGTAATTTGATACTGCATTGTTGTAATTATTATATTTTCTTAACACTCCTATATTAGTTTTGGCTGTAGTTTGTACCTATCGAGAGCTTTTGAGAATTCACTGATCCGTAGGTAGGGCTACACAGAAAGTAAAATAATCACAACCATGGTTCTACTGTCTTTAAGTTGCAACAAATCTAATGACGTCAATTTCAAACTCATTTTTGTCGATTAAAATATTGTGGTTTTGCATTAATTAAAAATAAAGAAATTTATCGCTTAAATAAATGTTTACGAACGTTAAATTGTGATAGGCCAATAGATACAAAATGTGTTTAATATTTTTTGTTATAGTTTTTATTTTATAATACACTACAAATGTAGTGAATATATTTTTAAACATATAATTTTAACATATATTTATATTTAAATATGTAAATATTATTTAGTGATAGGCTACATTTTTAAAAAGTATAAGAATAAATGACAAGCCGGTTGTATATCGGGTGAAAATAGTTTTATTTATTTATTGCAACTTTTCGGCAACTGATTTGTTGCCCTTATCAAGCCTGTAGTGTACGAAAAACGAAATCCTTACATTTAGAGTTTAAATGGACAATGCGAATAGCAAAACCTCAAACCCCCTACACTTTACCAAAACTTTCCTTACCTCTGCTAACTATAACTTACAGTAGTGTGGAAAGACGATTTAGCAGAGCTAAGGATAATTTTTGTAAAGTGTTGGGAGTTTGATGTTTTGCCTCCTCACACAACGCATTTGAACTGTAAATGTTGGGAATTCCTTTTTTATAACACTACAGGCTTGATAAAGGCAACAAATCAGTTGCCGAAACAATGCAATAAATAAATAAAATAATTTTGCTATAAAACCGTTTTATCATTTATTCAATTGTTATTTTGAGTGGTCAAACATAAATAGCAAAAAAATATTAATTCTTTTACTGTGAAATAAATTTTATCGTTCCTTAAAATAAAAACAAAATACCAAGCCCCCACAATAATTGACCCGATCTCCTATTTATGAAAAAAAACATTAAAATTGTAAATATTACATACTGAAAAGTGAAAAAAAAAACGTTTACAAATTTCGATAATTTCCATTAACATTTAGTCCCCTCCATGTTCAGTTCACTGTATTTGTACTTAAGAACAAAACCTAGAAAAAGTATCCAATAACACACTATAAACGGTCAAATATCAAAATAATCGAGTTTACAGATCTAGAGACTCAAATTACATAATAAAAAAAAAAATTAACCGATTATCATAATTAAGTATTTCGATTTGTAGCCAGATAGCATCATAAATAGTAAATTAGATCAATCTTGGCGTAACTATGCCAGGTTTTTCTATTCGATTGTTACGTTCACGCTCTGTATATTTTGCAGATTTCTTTGAGTAAAACATTTTCACACACACGCACACACACACTAGTGCGCACAACCCTCACACCTGCGCACACGTAGGAAACACATTTTCATTTAAATATGAGAAAATTGAATAAAAATCGATATTTATACATCTTTTCATCTTCACGGGTTTTGAGGGAATCTGAGACTGCCAATTCGCAATTGTTTATGGGTTTGTGAGAAAAAAACGATGCAATGTTTTGCAGGGTTTATTATCTGCGAACAGCTACTCATTGTTTCGCCACGGTTTCGGCCTTGGCAAACATGCCTTGTTTGATTCCCATTCACAGACAGGAAGCGCGTACAATTACACACTTCCAGGAGCCTATAAATATAATTCTTTAATTCTGTAACATTGTGACCCATGGAGAACCTGTAGGTTTTACTACCTTATTAAGATGGAGTGTGTAATTACATAATCCGACAGAGGCAATTAGCTAGTCCAATCTAGTTTTCATATTTTAGACTCGTCTCAATTTCCATTTTCACTGAGCGTGACGTCACCATACAGGTTCAGTGTCCTCCCAGTCGGAGACTTTAATGCACGGTTAAAACAGGAGTCTAGTTGTTACTTCCTGTTGTAGGGTAAATTTGCTAACATTATAATAACATGAAAGCGTGTCGTTTTCAACCTCGAAGTTATGGCTAATTTTTATGAGTGATAATCATAATTTGTGTCGTTTGTTGTTGTATACTTATTGCTGCTCAAAAGTGGGTTAAATCTATCAAACGGGAAAGAAATAAAAATAAAATTTTCTATAGCAGCTACTTAAATGATTTCAATAGCTAATTAAATATAAAGTTTTAAAATTGCGTTACTATCTTTTTCAAATAAACCTGTTAAAGGAATTTAAAAGTAAAGAACAATTTAGTTTCTTAGACTGGAAAATTTTAGAATTTTTTGTTTAGGTTCGAAATACTTCTATTTGATAATGCTACTCATTATAACTCCTAAATTTGAGAAATTTATTTTTCTGATATCATTTTTAATTTGTTATAATTTACTTATATGCAGAATGGTTATGACGTGAAAAAGATGGCCGTCTCTACTTTTTCTTTCCATACAGTACCTAAATGCCTCATGATATCTATTATTATAATTATTGTTTTTGTATATTTTAATATATGGCTTATTGGAATAGTAGACCTATGTATTCCATGTACTACACAAAAAAATTTAATGTGTATGCTTTTTATTTATTAATAAATAACTAATAACATGAAGATGGAATCTGTATCGATACACGCAATTAAAATAAAATTAATAAAGAGACAAGTATTTAGAGATTTTTGTAATTGATGACAATGGAATATACAACTACTGAGTTATAAAAAACAAGTGCCAATAATAAAAAATGTTTTTTACATTCCTTCTAATGCTTTTTCTCTTAAAAAATAAATAAATGTATAAATAAATATCATACAATTACATTTCAAGTGTTTAAGTTTCTTAAAACTGTTTAATTGTTTATATTTTATATATGTAGTTTTTGAAAAATACGTATAGTTAAACTGAATTAGATTAATATTCAAAATAAATTCCAGAGCTTTGCTTTTTCAGTGATTTGGTTATTTCTTAAGATATGATTGCTATTTCGTGACAATAACCATAGCATTTGTGAATATATTTAAAACATCATTTAGCTCTTTAGGAAAACAGTAATAAATGGATTAGGTTATAGCTACTACTAAGCTAAGACAATGTAATATTTGCAAATATCTTTAATTAGTTTAAAACGATGTTTCTATTTCAAACTGGAAATCTGTTCTGGAGTTAAAATCTCTGTTTACCCAGTGACAGTATTTTGTAAATTGTGTATGGTTGCTGTTTTCAGTAGCCTATAAATTTATGTGCTTGGATAAAAGGTAATAAATGGGATGTAAAAAAAAATTAATAATGGGACCCTGAAGAGGATTCCAGTTTGGATCGAAACGTAGAGTATGTTTTAAAACCAACTAGTGGTTGTTTTAATATAAATTCTCCATTAATTTATCGTAATCATTTTTATTTATTCATAAAGTTGAGCGTTAAATAAAAATAAATTACATTTTATAAATAAAATATAACTATTTACACATAAAAAAAGTAAATTCAACTTATATAAAAGCGTAGAACACCACTGTTAAGTTTCTTAGGCGCCGTTCCAAAGAGCAATAACTTACTTTTAATTAAGCCACTAATGTTAGAATCGCATGCAATTAAAGCAATCCGACTCACCATGATCGTTACATTTCTGTAAAGCCTGATCCTAACACAATCAGACGTTTATATACGAGGTATAATTACAACGAGGCCTATAATCTGTCACTCAAAAATCGGTTGACCCGTTTCGCCGTGCGCATGCGCGCGCAGCTGTGACGGCTTAGCGTGATCAGAACACATTCATTGCGCGCCTACACGGAGAACTAATATATTAAAATATAATTAATTTTTTTCCTTTGAGAATTTGAGAAATTTTGATAACCTTTATGAGGTTATGTGAAATATCGGTCCGCGAGGTTTAGAACCTAATTAAAGTATTTCGTTTTTTTTTCGCCATTAAAATGAGCTAATGCGGCCATCACGATGGGTAGATGCCGGGCATGCGAAATGCCCGGACCTAATCGTGATATAACAGACCTATCGCTTTAGACGTTTATATATTCATTAAATTTATTGTGTTATTAAGTTATAGTTAATACAACTGAAATACACTCAAGCCCACAATACAAGATACAAATCAAATAGTTAACTAAGCAAAACATTTAGAGAAATATCTGGGGAAATAATAGCGATTAGCGTCACATACAGATTAGATTTTTACAATATTATAATTCGATTTTTAAAAATAGTTAAAAAATAATAAAAACCACAATACTAATAAAATATTAGTCAGCTAACCAAGTTTTGTAGATTAATACCTTAAATACGTCTCTCTGACCAAGGCGTCATCATTAGAGGATAACTCATACAATGGAGTTACAAAGAACTAAAGCCGTATAAGGGTAAAACATTCAGTACATTTTAATGACCGAATATAGCATTATACATCTTATACCGTCATCATCAGACGTTATAGGCTAACGTACACTGAAGATGACACTTAGTTACGGAAATATATTTAACAACTAAATCTGTATATCAGTTCGTAAACTAGTTTTTATTTGTTTATTGTTAATTATAATACGGTTTCGTTGGAGTAAAATTTAGTGAAAAATTAAATTTTTAAGATGATTTATACAACTGTTTACAGACCGACAAGTGATTGCTGATTAAACATTACTGAAACATACACAACTCTATTTTCTCATAAAAAATGGTTTTATGAGAAAATGTTTACCTTAAAATTTAAAAATTTTTAAACTATAATATTTTTTTAAACGAATAGTTTTACGTTTAACTTTAAAATTGTATGAAGTGAAAAGTGGAAATGCAGGCAAGCGGGCTCACGTTCGAGGCGTTTAGAATTTATTTGTCTAACGAATTCTGAAAACATATTCAAGTTTTAATACTGCGTTGTAAGGTTTTAATTCAATTCAATGTTGCAAGGTTTTAATTCAATGTTAGTATGATGATGCACACAATTATGGGGGAACACTGGTGAGCAAAAATTCTGAAAAATAGTAACACACAGAGTATCAAATCAGGAGTATCGGGAGTATCAAATCAAATAAATTAAAAGCCTACTCCTATTGAAGATATACCCCTAAAACCCATTAAACTATAGAAAACGTATTTAAAATATAGACAAATAGCACTTGAAAATTAAACAAAAATGAAGTCAAAAAAACACCTGCGCAACGGAGTCTCAAAAGGTCGTAAAACGAACGAGACGCAAACACACCGAACCGCCTAATTTCTTCGCGGAAATAGACGCAGCCGAAGGACGTAATTCGTTGTCTGTCTGACGGTCCATTGTTGTCAAATCAATCGACGAACCCGCGCTCTTGACAGCTTTCCGAGAACTTTGTTTCCGGTTTAATGAAACCGCGGCCGCTTTTTTGCGCCCACGGTTCTGGATCCAAAGGTCATCGACTACTCATTAGGGTAGGTTAGGATGAAGCGTTTGCCGTTGGACAAAACAATCAGATGGTGGCGCGAGATCAGTGTTTTAGAAACGGACAAATTATTGTAAAATTGTGGAAATCATACAAAAGATGAAGATTAGAGATTTTTAGAGCATTTTGTCCTTTTTAACATGTTTCGAGAGAGGTTTTAATTCAAAACTGAGGTTTTTGACAAACAATGCATTGCCTACCAATTATTAAAAATTTATTATTTGTGCCTGAGTAAACTTAGGCCTATTACTTACACCTAAATGTACTTCAGAAAAGAATCATACCAGACATATTTGCGAGTAGACTTTCTAGAATTATATTAAAGTGCTTTCATTTTAGAGCATTTTGTAATAGCCTACAGTTCTCGAAAGTCGACTCGCAATTGCCGATTCTTCCAAGTACATTAAAGTGAAATTGATAAGTGAATTAAAGAAAACAGTGCTGCTATAGTTAAAAATAAAGTAAACATATATATATATATATATATATATATATATATATATTGTGAATGTTGTTAAACAATATAATTTTCTCTGTAGCGTCTACAACAAATAAGATTCACTGGCCGTGAGAATCATGTTCTAATACCCCAATAACTGAGGAGTCACATACTGACAGGGATTTGACGTCCCTTGTTGCACAAACTCGCTCGCGCACGCGCTGATTCAACTACCCTCTGTGACATACATTCTTGAGGGGATGGGAAGGCAGCTTTACTTTACGCCTGTAGGTAATACGTCTACCATAAGCATAGAGTCTTTTCTACGCGAACTATCATACAGTCAAAACGAAAACCCCGTTAGCTTCAGCCTACTGCAATATTTAGCATTCGTAAATCTTTCGTACCATTCTTTATAAAGAGAGAATTACTTTCGCATAAAAGCTTCAACGATTTCCAGAGAATTATAAGCGAACATAAAAAATATTTAGAAAGAATAAATCTCGGATGAGAGAATTCAGATCATGAAATCCAACCTTGGCAGGTAATAAAGAGCATTCATTATAAAGGAAGAGCGATCAGGTCTGGTAGTTTAGTATTTTACCAAATATTTTTTCTCCATAAAATAATATAATTTTAAATTATTCCTTAATTTATCCTATAAAAGTATTTTTGAAAAAACTTATGGATTATTAAAAAACTAAGGAGGTTCGTAAAACTAAACTACATACATCTCTTATATTTACTTCCGAGTGTTAGCGAGTACTGCATTTACTTCCGAGTGTTAGTGAGTACTGCATTTACTTCCGAGTGTTAGTGAGTACTGCATTTACTTCCGAGTGTTAGTGAGTACTGCATTTACTTCCGAGTGTTAGTGAGTACTGCATTTACTTCCGAGTGTTAGTGAGTACTGCATTTACTTCCGAGTGTTAGTGAGTACTGCATTTACTTCCGAGTGTTAGTGAGCACTGCATTTACTTCCAAGTGTTAGTGAGCACTGCATTTACTTCCTAGTGTTAGTGAGTCTGCATTTACTTCCCGAGTGTTAGTGAGTACTGCATTTACTTCCGAGTGCTAGTGAGTACTGCATTTACTTCCGAGTGTTAGTGAGTACTGCATTTACTTCCGAGTGTTAGTGAGCACTGCATTTACTTCCAAGTGTTAATGAGTACTGCATTTACTTCCGAGTGTTAGTGAGCACTGCATTTACTTCCAAGTGTTAGTGAGCACTGCATTTACTTCCTAGTGTTAGTGAGTCTGCATTTACTTCCCGAGTGTTAGTGAGTACTGCATTTACTTCCGATTGTTAATGAGCACCGCATTTACTTCCGAGTGTTAGTGAGTACTACATTTACTTAGAGTGTTAGTGCGCTCTGCATTTTGACGTATGCTGAACGTAATTTGAAAATTTCATTTTCAAATTTAAAAATTTGAAATTGTACAATATAGTAAGAAAAATATTCCGTTTTAACGGAATGAACAAGACGTGTTACATCATAAAAGTAAAAAATAACTGACTGCAGCTCCACAAAAAAACAAACTTGAATGCCGAATAGCAAACAATTTGTTTTATTTAATGAGTTCATTCTAATTTTTATTTCATATAAAATATGAAATGTTTATATGAGAAATAGTCGTTTAAGACTATAATGAACTATAAAGAACATACGAGTTCTCTGACAACTCGTAATAATTTTATCTACTACTATTTAAAAAAGACTTGGAATACTGCAAAACATTTTATTTAAATGGGGTCACCCAAAACGCATATAATATAATGATGCTGGAAAATCTAAGATTTACCGACAATAGTATTACGAAATACCTTCTATATATTTCAGAAAAATAACGTGCCAATACGTTAGGATACAATCAGGCAATCGCATTAAACTTGAAGGAGTCTGTGGTTTACGAAACAACTTATTGTTATTTTTACAAATTGGAAAAACACTAACAAAATATCAACATAATATAATAATAATATCAAAATAATAACAAGTCGATTTAATGTTGTTTAAATTACATAGGTGATCCACATGTTTCAACCATAGAAAACTGCATCTCATAACACTGAATTGGGTGAATATTTGATGTAATGGCTTAAAGCAAATACCACCACTTGTCATCACTATTCTTTTACTTGCCTATTGAAATTATGGCATCCATTGAAGTTATCGTAAATTAAAAATATTTCTTTATATAAAATACACTTTTTAATGATATAATTGTAATAAATACCAAGTTACTACATACTGAAAAATGTGTTTAACTTAGAATTTACACAGATTCTGTAATTTTTCTTCCGTTACACCAAAAAAATACATAACCATAAGTAAAGATTACACTTTATCTAATTACATTATTATTAATAATATACAAGTTTCTATTATAATATATAGACTATTATTATATCTATTATAAACTATAATATCCAAGTTAAGTGTAAAAATATAAACTATATAAAACGTAGTCTACATAAGAATTGAAAACAATATTTTAAAAACTTAAAAATAATAGAAAATAAAAATAGTTCCTTTAATAAAAGAAGGATGGAAAACGGCGTAAGAAACGAAAAAGATGTAAAACTGAAAGAGATAATGCAATGGGATTGTAAAAGGAAAAATAAAATGAAGATGGAAAAACTTGGTAAATAATGAAAAAAGCGTGAAACAGTGAAATAAATGTGAAATAAAAACTGGAGAAGCACAGTGAAAAATAAAATGAAACGAATTAAATAATGAAATAAGTATTTATAGGCGGCTATTTATTCCCCTAGCAAAAACAAATCATCCACCTCTCTTATAGACAATGTCATTGGATTAAAGAAGAATATGGTCTGAATTTGAAAAAAATATTATTAACATAATATTTAATGAGTTAACATAGTTAACAAGAAGAATTTGTTAACATAAAGAATGTGATCTAAATTTGAAAAAATATTAGTATTATTTTTAAGTTAGAATAAGTTAATTTAATAACTCGTTCATTAAAGTTACTAATTTCCAGGTAAATACTTTTTTTTTATTTATTTAAATTCCTTCTATTAGCTCACATTCCCCTTATATATGTTTTGTACAAATTTTCAATAGTTAACAAAATACGTCTTTATTAACCAAATCAAGTTCAAATACATTTTTTTAAAACCTGTAATGGATGACAATTGATATTAATATGGTTTTATCAAATATTTATTCAATAATTAAATTATAAAAATTTGGTTATCTAGGTCGGATCCGAACTGAGTATTTTCATTTTCGTAGTTTGGCGCTTTGGCACTGAGCCAACTTTCCTTCCTATAGCTAGAAATGTACGTACTTCTCAAAGATGTAGGCCCTATATGAATTTTTCTTTTGCCCCCATTTGGTTGTGGTCGAAATTTTCATTGCACAACCCGTAATTGTTACCATAGACAAATAATGGTTTCAAATAATGGTTATAAATAATTGTATAGGATTCAAAATGAATGAAACGAATAAAATAAACAAACAAACTGGATTAACGGTATTGAAACACAGTGCAAGTGACGAAAAAAGGCGTATAAATAGTAAAAAACAAAAATATTAGTCCAACACTATACATAGAAAGGAAAATGAAAATTGCAAGGAAATTCGCTGTTTATTTTTGCACTTAATATTGTTTTTCTGACATATATATTAACATATTTATGTTTATATTAATTGTAATTATGAAATAAAAAGAAACTAAAATACAATTTTTCTTTGTTGACTTAAGTAGGAATTTAATTAAAAAAAGAAAAATTGTTTATTATTTGGATGACTAAAAGAATATGGTAAATAAGTTGGACACGAGAACACTTAATATTAGTTTACTTCTAGGCATAAGTATGTAATATTTTTTACATTCTTTATTTCAATCCAGCTGTTACGTACGTAATTATACCTTACACAATTTATCTGTAAGCGCATATATGTTTATACAACATACGCAATAGTTCCTAAAAATCTTTTCACAATGTTCATACATGACTAATTTTAGAAAAGTTTAATCTCCAATGAAACTGATTTAGATTTAAAGTTACTATACTTAAATTATTGTTTTAGTAAGAGTTAATGGATAACTGAACTAAGTTTTTTAAAGATTCCCGTGAAGCTAAATTTTTGAATTGATAAAATAATATCCAGAATAGTTAATATGCAACTGAACTGAAACGTTTTATACGTTTAGTTTCCAATGGTAATGTCACTGCTAATTAAGTTTAAAATACAAATTACAGTTTTAATAGTAGTTAATGTAAAACCTACCAAATTTGTAAAAAGATTCATCTTCAACTATAAGATTAAATTAACAAAATATTTTCAGAATTGTCAATACATGAATTAACTAAAACGTTTTGCAAGCCTAATTTCCAACACTGCTGGTTAGGTTTCAGTTATATTATTGTTTTCGAAATAATCAATGCATAAAGGAGCCAATTAAACAAAATCGACCTCTTCAACAACATGTTTTGTTTCACAATAACATTTTCAGAATGATTAATACATAACTGGATTACGTTTTTATAAGCTTAATCTCCTACAATAGTGTCACTGTTACTTGTGTTTGAATGATGTAATCATGTTTTCAGAATTGGTAATAAATAAACGAACTCCATTTATAAATTCAAAATAGTTTCAGAATTAACATACATAACCGAAATAATAATTAGCCAAAATGTAAAATACAACGCGCAATAACCATCAACATTTGTATTATTCTTGCTAATTACATCGTCCAATAATTACTAACCGAACAGATAACATCGGACTCGTTGCTCACAAATTGGTTTCTGCTTATTCTAATACCCGCCATTACGCAGAAGGTTAAAGATATGTACAGAACTGTGATATTTACATAAAAATATACCTCACTTCCTTTCCGAGACTTGCGTATTGGACTTTTAGAATACAAATGGTCGAATTACAAAGATCTGATAATATTAATTGTATGAATCATTGTTTGTATTTTTTCTATTCTTTTATTCAAGCCTGGGAACTTCGATTTCGCCCCGGCTTACTGTTGGTAAATACTACTTTATGGCAGTGACTAATTCTAAGAGATTGAAGTTTTGCAAAGCCAATTGCAGTCAACCTGATGTCGTGGAGCTGCAATCCTGTGTGACGAGATTGTCAATGCACGAGTCTTGTGAAGCACATTGTTAAACTTACTGAAGAAAAAGCAAAAACTAAAATTTACTTTACTACAGCTCTCAAAACAAGAAGCGGCACTAATATTAAGTATTCGAATTACATTATGTTAAAGGTCACGTACAAAATCTGTATCTTGAATAAACATCACTTTAAATTTGACGAGATATTACGATCTCGGAGAAATTTCTTTCTACTTTACCAGGGCAATAGCATAGAACGTATTTTTCGCTTCTACTATTTTAGACGAGCTTGTTTTGAAGTACAAATAAAACTTTTGTTTCAAAGACCAGAATTGCATTGGAGTTTCCTGGTTTGGAGTATTGTAATCATGGACATACGATTTGTACTGTTTCACAAAAGAGAAATATGTGTTGTTTATTTCAAAGTATTTATTACAAAGTTTGAACCATAAGAATAGTTGGCGAAGCTTACTTTGTGTGATATATCCCCTATTAAAACAGTTACAACAACCAGTTTATTTGGAAAAATATGAGCTAATTATAATTAATGTATGTTTGTGGCTGATTATTTTATTGTCATTTGAAGTAGAAATCAATAGAATCGGAAAGTGGGTGACTACACGTTATGACCTTCAGGACCTTATTATTTTTCATGATTAAAAGGAGTTCACTAGAAAATAATTTGAATTTTATATTTATTGTTATAGCTATGTTTACGCCTACAGTTCAAAATGTTAAAGAAGAAATGTTTGGTGTACAAAAGTGACTATGTTTACCCTTATTTTTGATCGTTAGCTGCCGTTTTTTGTCAACATGTGCCCTTTCTTCACTACAACTTATTGTCAGTTACTACGACTTATTTTGTACTACTGTATCTTTCACTTTTTTATCTAATTTTCAAATAAATATTTGTAAGGTTCATAACACATCTGAGATTTTTACTCACTGGACCTGGTAATGGCCTTAACAGTGACGAAGCAACTATAACTGTCACAGTAACCAAGGGTTTTGCATTTGTAGATTTTACTAATTTAAGAGACAAGGGGTTAATTCTGAGAGTGAGTGAACTGTAAAACGCAATTAAAATCTCTCACAATTTACTTACAATCTAAAATTTTTATTTAAAAGTTTACAATAATAAACTACCAATTATTTGTAATTATATAAAGATAAGATTTTACTTATTGTTAACAATGTTTTAAGACGTCATAGTTATGCGACCAAATAATTTGAATTTGTATGCCCAATAAAGCTCTGAGCGGAAGAAAAGATATTTGTACTCTGCAGGTAGGGGAGTTATTGCTGGGAACAATATAAAGATTATTATGTCAAAACGGATATTTAAAGGATGTTATATATAAAGGTTTTGGCATTGTATAATTCCTTATATTAAATTTCTTACATACTAAATGAAAAAGCTACTATTCTTCTGAAAACAGCTGACTGATTGCATCGCAACTGATATTTCAAGCAAAATCTGGAGCTATATACAGGAATTTATTAGGTTTTTAAATTTGTGTTAATAGTATTCCATACATTAAAAATTTTCATTCAATCCAAAAAATTATCATTTATTTAAAAACATTTCTCATTCACAAAAATATCCCGACTCTTTGCAACAATGGAATTAAACAGAATCGACGGGGTCATTGACATCCAAAATAAAAATAATTAGAAACGAAACAGGAAATCCAAAACGTTAAACGAACGATGCATAGCAAAATATAAAACTAAAAGGTAAAAAAAATGTGTTACTTCTATTACAAACTTGAAATTCAAATGAATTAATGTAAATGCGTCCAGGTAATGAATTTATTAAACCCGTGTAAAGTCATGTCTATCCTCCCCCTCCCCAGCGATCAGCTGTTTCTCTTAACTAGCCCAGATTGTATCTCGTCCCAGACGGACCAAAAATCCGAACATGGTCCAACAAAGAATCTCAACTATTGTTTAACTTTTTCTCGGAATTACGTGTTTCCGGAGTTTAGTAGTTATTTATTCATGAAATTAATATTTATCCGAGCGCCTAGGTCACGCAAAGAACTGCGAGAAATATCGTAGTCTACCTCTCGCCTCCTCTCGACGAACCTGCTGCTAGGTTTTGGTTAACGTGTCCCTCACGTAAAAATTTTGAAAAAGTTTGTTTGAAAAACAATATATATATATTGGTTTCTTTTGTAAATTTCTACACAGATTTACTTTTTATAAGTTTACTTAAGCCACTGGATAATAAAGACGTAAGGTCACTTAATAAACGACAAATACAAAATGTATTGCTGTTGCTAAATTGTAAGATTAGGCAATGTTTCGAAACCTTCAAATGATAAAAAACAGTTATCCAAACAAAACAGTTAATAGGTTGGGGTAGGCTAAAGCTTTCGGACATTCCGAGGTGTCTATGATATGATTTTTACTCCTATGGCAATATTTTACAAATAATTTCTCTTTTTAGTTTAAATATATTATTATATCATTATTTATAGACAAATATCATGTAAAGTCTAATATTGTAAATGTATTTAGAAATTTATAATTTTGAAACTTGTTGGTAATTATTTGGTTTGTTTTTCAACAAATAAAAGATGTAGAGGATTACAGGTAATTGTTGAAACGCGTTCAAGCCATTAAAATCAAGCCTGCTTATTATAAACTACTTTAACTTATTAAGTGAAAAATATAACTATAAACACAACATTTTTCTCGGTTTCCAAAGGGCCGATTTTTTCATCAAATCAATTATACTTCGGATATTTAAGATTTAGCCTCATCATTTGAATAATGTAGAAATAGTTTTATAAAATTATAAATTGTAAGGTTTATTTTTAACGATTTTAGTAATAAAATTTTTTAAAGATATTTAGATATTTCTTGTAATTATTCTCCTTTGTTTTAATAAATAAAACCTATAGATGTTTTCATGCAATAAAACCATTATAATAAAACTTAACGATTCTGAGAGACATTTAGTTATAAAATACACAAAATTAACATCCACAATAATTCTGTTATAATATTACCTAATGGCCTTTCTTTAAGTATTAATTATAAAACTATACTCAGAACAATAAAACGCATTTAAGACACTTACAAATTGTTAAATAGTTTTACAACATTTTTGACAACTAATAGCCTATGCGAGAAATATTTGTGTTGATCTATTTTTGTTAACCACTTAAAAATAAACTTGTACTTTATACTCGGTGACTCAATTTGCTTTCAGAGTAAGGAAAATAACACTGCAGGTATGTTTTTAAAGTTAGATCTCAAAATAGATTTAAAACCAATCAACTAAAAAAAAATTGTGCTAAACAGTAAGGAATGGAAAAATTAAATTTTAAAAAGACATTTTCCAAACATTTATTTTTAAAAAGAAATAATTTCAATAGGTATATTTTGTTGCCCGAAAATTTTAAGTGCAACTACTTGTGTTCTGAAGGGTCGTTATCGACAGAAGAGTGGACCACCGATGAGGGGAGGGAAGGTGTGTCCGCCCTATTGAACACGTGAAATTAATTAAGGGGTGCACCCCACCTTGCGCAGGCATGATTGATATACGCACTTCAGGTGCTTTGCAATTAGATTGGAAAATTATTTAACAAATAACTCAACAGAGCGGATTATATGCTTGGAATTATAAACAGAGCGATTGTAAATGTAAAGTGGGGTGATGCGATACTTTCCCGAGTACTTAATGAAAGGGGGTTGCATTTGGTACTTTAAAGTTTAGATCGGAAATTAGTGAAGGGCTGGATGAGTAGGAATGAATTTCAATGCGATATATTAGGCACATGAAGAAATGTAATTTCTAAATATATAAGGTAAATATAAAATATAAGACGTTTTGTAATTTAAATGGAAATGTAAGAAATCGCAAAAACGTTTTTCGTGACAAACATTTACAAGTATACATCGAAATGTTACAAGTCAATGCAAATCATGCAACTAATTTCCAAAATGTTTTTCAACATTTTAATTATTTCGGTAATTTTGTGATTTACTAAAGTTTAGATTCTTTAAATCACTTTCTCCAGGCGTTTTTAGTTAGAAATGTTTGTAATCTGTGAAGCAAGTTTGGAAGTGAAGTTGTATTTTAAAGGCCGGAGGAAATATTCGGTTGGTGCATAAGGTATCCCAATATCACATTTCCTCATAATAATAAG
The DNA here is from genome assembly GCA_036971475.1 of Prosapia bicincta. NCBI lineage: Eukaryota > Metazoa > Arthropoda > Insecta > Hemiptera > Cercopidae > Prosapia > Prosapia bicincta. The sequence continues at coordinate 161,179,469 of JBAIZL010000005.1, forward strand.
CTTTTTTTGTGATTTGTGTGAGTAGAATGAGAATGAAACATTTGAACAGTGCCTTAGAGTAGATCAAGGGTACGCCGAGGGAGTTTGAAAGCTAATCTACTTTTTTGAAGGATTACAAATTTATTTCAAACAAAATATTTCAAGTTTCAAAATATTAGCCAGTTTTGTAACAAAATGTCCATAAATTTCAAGGCCTCAACCACTGTATATTAACTTTAGGACAGTTTACCAATAGGACGAGTTGATACTATACATGTACACGGTCAGAAAAAGATGTCAACGTACGACTTCGTTTGGTAAAAGCCGCATATTAGAAAAGTAAAACATATAAAGAGCATAAATTGCTGTTTAATATGCAAGAGTGAATCGCTATAACCGATTATGAACGTTTAAACCAACTTTGGTTGAAAGTCTCTTAGACTCAATATTTCTTTAAAGAACCTTTTTTGTAAAAATGAAGTTTCCTTTGTTATTCTTGCAGGTTTAGTCTTAATCTTCTAAAAAAAGATCACCCTATGCATATACTGGAATTGAATGTCCATTGAATACTCTTTAAATTTGGAATGTTTAATTTAAGAATAAATTCGACTCATCAAGTTTCGTCTAATGTTAAGGATTAAAGTAGCATAATTGCTATTTTTAAAATTTTCGTTGAATCAAGTTAGCTCTTAGTTCTATAGGAATATCCGAATCCCTTCCCTCAGAAGGACGTTCTGGTTGTGCTACATGAATAGATAATTAATTTTAGGAGATACATATACGTTTATAATAAATTATGTTATTTTTTGAAAATTACTGATTTCTAAGACTGTAGCAAACGAACTTTTTCTTTAATTTGCTAATATATTCTATCTATTGCTAAGCCCTACAAAAACCTCTTTATCATTGCCAGCATCTTTATATTCTTTTATTTTGAAGTTTGTTTGGTGGAGGTGATGAGTTTTTTATGCTCGTTAACTATGGTAACTTTTAAAACCTAGAAATAAATATAATATACGAATATATTTTGTAAGAGCAATAAAATCCAATATTTTCGATATAGGGCCTATTTACGTCCCGTGGTCGAGAATGTCGCTTAAAATATTTATTGTACAAAAACCGATAGATTCTGAACAAATGTATATCATGACGATTTGACATTATTTCTGTTATTCTGCTTTAAAAAGCTACTGTACTAGTAGTGCCAACACAGTTACCATTTATCCTATATTTGCGGCTTGTAGTCGTAAATCCCTGATTACGTTAGTGCCATTAAATATCGATTAAAATGATCCTAAAACAATTGAATAAATTTTCAAAACACACTGATTTATGACTACTCGTAAATATGTCATTATATGTTTATTTCCCACGATTTGCTGTTGTAATTATAAATTATTACGGTAATTATTCGGTGGACATTAGTTCACTTTGAATAAAGTCAATTATCTACTTGTTTTCAATAAGATGCGTAGACCTAGAATAAAGGTGTAAAACAGGGTTAAGAAACACAGATCCAGTAGTGAAAATACTCCATCCAAGAAGATGAAAACGTGTCAAGTATGACGATTAAACAGCCAGGAATGGTTAATAATAGTACTAATACATAATATATACCTCCTCCCAGTAAATACATAATTAAATTTATTCAATTTAAAAAAAAAATTAAGAGAATTATTTTCCTTTAATAAATTAAAATTTTACTATGAGTAAAAGGGTCAGTTAAGATCTAAATTTTCCTCACAGATATACACATACACACACACACACACACACACACACACACACCACAACACACACACACACACACACACACACACACACACACACACACACATATATATATATATATATTTTAAAATATGCAAAATGCAACAGGTATTTAGGAAAATTGGTAACACTGTTTATTTTTAAAAAAATATATAAATCTGCACGTTTCATGGCCCTTTACATTGCTTATAAAAAATTCACATACAGTATCGCAGTATACTAGCGTAGTTTAGCACCTATTTACTAAAACATTTAAGTAAATTATCATGTGATAGTACTCTAGCCTACTCTTAGTATTAATTTAAAAACGTAATTTTGATTCCATTCTTTAAACGGTTGTGTACAGAAATTATTTCCTGACAAAGAAAAGATACGGCGAGAATATCTGTCACACGCTATAAAATAAATTAGTGCTAATTGCTTATTCCAGTAGACCGATTACCGACTGACAATTACAACCGAATCCGTGGCTCTATCCTTTCAGCGGATCATACTGTGGACGTATTAATCATTTCTAATTGCAGGTAATCATTGGCCATATGTTACAGCAATTAATTGGCCCTTATATCTACTCTGTTATTAAATCAATCTTTCATAGAGCCCCATGACTACAATTAATTTATAACCTGAACGGTGGGCATTGAAAATGTTCAGAATAAATTAAAATTTTGTTTATAGTTGTGATGGGTATTTCTTTTTCCTGTGATAGTAAGGCATGTTCTAAATCTATCCAGATCTTTTGTAACAAAAATGGGTTTAAAGCTAATTTTAAAAAATAATAATATTCAAGCCCATAAACTAATCTAACCTTTAAGCCAACACAGGGATGCAACGGGTAAAACTCCCTTATAACCCTTATAACACGGGCAATAATTCTCTACCTTACGAACATAAACTCGTTAATAATAATCGCCACGTTTTTTCTCTTGAACTCCATCCTTCCCATAAGTTTTTATTATTTTAACACGCGAAAATAACTGTTGTGTTCGGCTCAAAAACACCAGATCTAACATCTATATTATTTCCATTTCGATGTCATCTAGATTTTTGTCAATGTTTTTGTCTTTTACTAATCGATTTGGAGGGTTTGAACATTTCATTACATTCATATCCCAAGATTTATATAGTATTATTATAGAGTTTAAACATTATAAGTTTATAGCTTTTAAAATAATTCCTTAATGTTTTCATCTATATTCCTGAAAAAATGTATTATTTCTTCTTATTTAAATAGAGATATTTATTTTGAAAAATCCAAAAAATTTTGCTAGAAGGATATCTTCTGAAATGGACTAACTTACATATTAAAGAATGTTGAGCAGAAACTGTGTTAATCTTTAGATAGTTGATAATATTTCACTAATTATTTTACAAATTTGAAGTACGTAAAAAGAGACGCCATAACAATCTTTATATAACTAAGAATTTTCAAAGAAATTGATCATTTAGCTAATTTATAAAAATATGACCTATTGAATCATTATATATATATATATATATATATATATATATATATATATATATATATATATATATATATATATATATATATATATAGGATAATATAAAGAAATTTATAAAATAACTAGTTTTTATTATTAAGTAAAGATGTGTAGTAAATTTTTGTTCTTCAAGCGACAATCGCTGATTACAAAAATGTTTAACTGTAAACTTCCATTGAGACTTGAAAGGGAGGATAGAACGAAATTTTTCTCTATGATTTGTTCTATGATAAATATCCCATGAGGGCTACTATAAAAAACTTGTTACACGTCCAAGCACCGCAGTTTCTAATGATTGCAAGACTTTCCCAGTACGGAGCAACGTTTACAAAAAAACCAATTCACGGCGACACTACTGTACATTTAACAGCTTACTACAACAAGAATTGGTTAATACAGATGCTTAAAACGAATAAATTTACATAAATTAAATCGAGACCATCTGGTTCACAACATCGGTTTAACAATTCTTAAAGTGTTCAAATAATACAGAAAATTTACGTCGGTCCGAGTTACATTCAGTCATAACTTTCTCGTTCTAGAATCATCGGAATTCAGTAGCGGTCGTAGAATGAAATCATTCCGACTTCTGAATTATACGCGGTAATAAAATATGTTTGGGCGACGGTAAAGCTGTTTATTGAAACATAAAAGGAAATTAGAGTTGAAAGTTAACGCGACGTATGTTGGCCATTTAACAGCGTTCCTTGGAAGGAAATGGCGCCTATATTTTTAGTTATTGTTTGTTTTATTATTTTATGCTTGGAGATACGTAGGACGTAAGCTATAGTACGCACTAAGAAAAACTTGGTATTTCTGAGCTGGCCTATATAAGTTTAGTCATTCAAACTATAGTTAATTTTAAGAAAGGTATAAATAACCAGGAATATCGAGATTTGTTAAGGAGATTTCAAAATAACCTTGAATGAAAATATTCAGAAGAGAAATAATGCATTTAAAATTTACAAAAATAAAAGACAATAGCTAAATAGAAACCCCTGCCAGGAAAATATTAGTAACAGAAGGCTTATCTGATGTTATAAAATTGAAACAGTTGGTTTGTAAAACAAATATACAAGATTATGTATGAAAACGAAACACCATAAGATGAAAAATGATTCCTACACATAGTATACTATTTTTACTAACCTAAATCCTCATTTTAACAGTCAAATACGTTACATAGCTTATAACAATTGTTGTATTCCTACTAAGATTTAAAGAGTAAATAAATTTGTATCAAGACTTATAAAAATTTTATGCCGAATATAGGAGTAGTCGGACAACATTTTATGTCCAATAATGAAGACATGGGCGAACATGATATCACGTTTGAATAAGACATATGGAAATATAGACTACAAGAAAAACGCGGTAATAAAAAGATGTGGATACTGACAGCTAGGATAACGCAGCCATGAAGAAATGTCTACTCGTTGCAATCCTTGTAAGAAAGTAGGAATCAGACAGATCATGGTATGACGTGTAAAGCAGACCTTAGTGCATACAGACAGCAAGAATAACGCAGCCATGAAGAAATGTCTACTCGTTGCAATCCTTGTAAGAAAGTAGGAATCAGACAGATCATGGTATGACGTGTAAAGCAGACCTTAGTGCATACAGACTGCAAGAATAACGCAGCCATGAAGAAATGTCTACTCGTTGCAATCCTTGTAAGAAAGTAGGAATCAGACAAATCATGGTATGACGTGTAAAGCATACCTTAGTGCATACAGACTGCAAGAATAACGCAGCCATGAAGAAATGTCTACTCGTTGCAATCCTTGTAAGAAAGTAGGAATCAGACAAATCATGGTATGACGTGTAAAGCATACCTTAGTGCATACAGACAGCAAGAATAACGCAGCCATGAAGAAATGTCTACTCGATGCAATCCTTGTAAGAAAGTAGGAATCAGACAAATCATGGAATGACGTGTAAAGCATACCTTAGTGCATACAGACAGCAAGAATAACGCAGCCATGAAGAAATTTTTACTCGTTACAGTCTTTGTAAGATGCAGGAAACAGACGGATTAGGGTATCACGTGTGAAGCAGATCTTTGGGAATATAAACCGCAAGGATAACGCAGCCATGAAGAAATTTTTACTCTTTACAATCTTTGTAAGATGCAGGAAACAGACGGATTAGGGTATCACGTGTGAAGCAGATCTTTGGGAATATAAACCGCAAGGATAACGCAGCCATGAAGAAATTTTTACTCTTTACAATCTTTGTAAGATGCAGGAAACAGACGGATTAGGGTATCACGTATGAAGCAGATCTTTGGGAATATAAACCGCAAGGATAACGCAGCCATAAAGACATTTTTACTCTTTACAATCCTTGTAAGAAGTAGGAATCAGACAGATCATGGTATGACGTGTAAAGCAGACCTTAGTGCATACAGACAGCAAGGATAACGCAGCAACGAAGAAAGTTTTACTCGTTAAAATTTTTTGTAAGATGAAGGAATCAGACGGATCATGGTATCACGTGTGAAGCAGATCTTTGGGAATTTAAACCGCAAGGATAACGCAGCCATGAAGAAATTTTTACTCGTTACAATCTTGTAAGATGTAAGAAACAGACGGATTATGGTATCACGTGTGAAGCAGATCTTTGGGAATATAAACCGCAAGGATAACGCAGCCATGAAGAAATTTTTACTCATTACAATCTTGTAAGATGTAAGAAACAGACGGATTATGGTATCACGTGTGAAGCAGATCTTTGGGAATATAAACCGCAAGGATAACGGAGCCATGAAGAAATTTTTACTCGTTACAATCTTTGTAAGATGAAGAAAACAGACGGATTATGGTATCACGTGTGAAGCAGATCTTTGGGAATATAAACCGCAAGGATAACGGAGCCATGAAGAAATTTTTACTCGTTACAATCTTTGTAAGATGAAGGAAACAGACGGATTATGGTATTACGTGTGAAGCAGGCCTATGAAAAAACAGACCGCAAGGATAATAAACTAAAGATTTGCTGCTCGTTACAATCCTTGTAAGAAGTAGGATCCAGGCAGTTTATGGTAGCATGAATTGGAAATGATCGACGAAAACTACCGTGTGTCTCTTTCTGCAATGTTTTGATTGAAACAATTTTCAAAGAAGTTTGAAAATCCAGTGCGGGTACTACGACGTACACAAAAATATCTTTCAAAGACATTAAGACATTTTATTTCAACGATTATTAGCACCTAATGTATAAAGTAAATTATGCTACCACTGGTGTATTACTAGCAGTACTAATGACTATATATTTTTACATTTATATTCTAGATATTTCACATTATACCGGTAGAAGAACTGTTGACCTTACAACGGCGAGCATCATATCGTGCGTATTTAATAACACATGTAGTAAACAAGACTAATGTGTAACAGCATATATGAATAATAAAAAAGTTCTTTTTCTAGTATCATATACCATATCTTTACGCATATATACATGGGTTTAATTAGACATATGTGGTAAGTTTTAAATTTTGAGTTTGATCAAAATGCTCGTTTAGAAACTAAATGAAAAGCTAGACATGAGATAATTACACTCTTAGGCTCAGAAGCACAAAGGACCCTATAGATGTTAGATTGTCGTAGAGTCTTAGGTGTGAACAGCACACATTTGAAATATTATTAAACCTTTTAAAAAAAAACGTTAGGTCAAATTAACAGATAGTTTGTCATAAGATATAGTCATTATTTGCCTATTATTGTAAGTAGAAATCAATTCTTAACTAAAATCGATTATTTAAATAAAACTGATTGCTGAACTAAAATAAATTTTTTCGGGGTTAATAATACAATTGTTTATATAAAATAAAGTGAATTAAAAATAACTGTAATCGAAATAATTGATTAAACACAATGTAAAGTGTGAATTGTTGTTAAGCCTTATAATCAATGCCAATAAACTTACAGTTGAGGAAATATCACCGCAGATAAATATGGACTATTAGGGATATATTTATGTAGTATACAAGGTACATGCACAATCGACTTGTTAAAATAAACATTTCGATACAAAATTTATTCTAAACACCACAAAAGTAATTTAAATGAATGTCTATTTTATGTTCAAGTGTAAAGTTATGTCGAAACCAAAAAGACGTAATTGTGTATTTATTACTACAACTATGATAAATATTACAGCCCAAACGTTAAACTACAGTTTAATTTCAAATGAAGAAAACTCGATAGCGAGTTAGAAAAACACACCAAAAACATATAAGTGAACAGACGGTCTGTTAGTAAATTTAGGTAAAGGATAGATAAAATTTACAGTGTGTCCTGGCACCACCAATCATGGGCATAGTGTGTCCACCAATCAAGGGTGACCGTCGATAAATAGGTTTACTCCAGGGATCGTAATTCTCTCCACGAGTACGATGATTATATTCCTTTATGTTTGTTTCTTAATACTACTTCCATAATATTTTTCCTTGATTCTACCACATTACTATCACGGGCTAAACACTTCTCCCAGGAGTCTCAAGGAAACTGATGCTTTAGAGAACTGTACAAATACTGTCAGACAGTTTACCTATTCTCGCTACGAAACACAGATATAGTGTGCCAGAATGTCTCTCCGCAGGTAAAACAGCCTCGATATATTGTTTACATTATCCCTATGCGGTAAATGTACATTTTTGACACAATATACTTTTAGGTGTACCTATTGCGGCAGAACTTGTTTTTTCAACCGAGGGATATAGTTGGGACTCTCTCAGATGCGGAGGGACCTATCCCTTAATCCTCAACTCTAGTCACATAAACTATCCATTCGCATCTAAACTTACCGAGCCATATCCTGTCAACGTTACTAATTAAGTTTATTTGCCGTTTGCTAATTATTCTATTGTATATAAAGATATTACAGACAGATTGTATCGCGCGAGAGTCATGGCAGAATCAAAATACAGCCAAGATATAATTACCCGAAGAAAAGAATTAAAGTACTCTTTACTGTAAACATTACATTTAGATGATTTTAGTGTTATTTTATTTAAAAAAACACCAAGTAAATGTAAATGTATATATAACTGTAATCATGGTCTCATATCACACTGCTATAAGTTCTCAAAGCCGGTCTCTCCAAAAGGTTTCATTTACTGTGACCACAGATAGGTTCATTGTAGCCTATATTTCAAACATTACTCCAAGCGCCAAACCCTTTCAATCATAGATTTAAAAATATTTTCAAATTACAATTCCGATGATGATGCCTATCGATGTTTTTCTTTCTAACACATGCAAAATCGATTGTAGGATCTCATATCTATGGGAGCACTGACTGTATGATGACGGTAGAAATTAAAATTCTCAACTTGTTGGGAAGTATACGGTAATTACTTTGCGCGGTGGCCATGTTGATTGATGGCACGGCTACTGTGTGTCCTTTAATTGTGCATCCTGTCATTCGGCCTTGACGGGGCCGCCGCCTTATTGATTTACAAAATGGATGACGTCCAGCCAGGCGGATTCCCAACGTGTAAGTCCGTAATTTCCGTGGGAACGGAACAAAGAATATCAACTTTGATAAAGTACGTTGCCGTAGAAATTAAAAGCGCTTCGAGAATTAACGAAGCAGCAAAACGACATCTATTAGATGAGACATTGCGGCCTAAAAGCGACAACAAAATTAACAGATACTAAAGCTTATCAGGATCAGTATTACAGCAATGCAGAAGTTCCGTAATCATTTGTTAGGTAGATAATTTATCGTATGCAGAACGCATGCATACTCTAAATCATGCATGTATGTGTTGTCAATTTTAAACCATCTAAGAGTACAATTGGTTAAAAAAAAGATTCTTATCTACGTACTATGTTTAAGTTTTTTTTTAATCACTATCGGCACTATAATACTACTTTGTTTAACAATCAAGCATCAAAAATTTTAACCAAGCCTATCTTCTAGAATTTCATCGTCAGTTTTGCAGCAGGTTTTTCTCTCCACTGAACATCTATGTTTTATTACTAGTGAAAATATTTATATGAGAAAACCGAGGATGAAAATGAATGTAAAATAACTGACACCAGTTATTTACAGTTCTTTACCCGCGAATATGATTTTAAAAATGCTAAAAATTGGTGAGAACGAAATGTTCTTTAATAAAATCGAGAAGGTAGAGGTAAAGAATATTATTTAAAAAACTATGAAAACAACCATAAACTAATTTTTAAAATTACATTTGACGGCGATTGAAATGCTCTTCCAAATCATGAAGGCAGAAGGCAAAAGTTAAATTAAGGGTAAACATTTAATGAAGGTAAAAATAATCTCGTTTAAAAAAATGTTATTTAACAATGACGAAATGTTCTTTGAAATCACGAAGCCAAAATAAAGAATGACAGTAGCCTAAGTGTGAACATTATTTGAGGACAAAATATAAATATTAATTTCAGATTTTCGCAGTTTGAATAATTTACTCGCCTTTTGCTAGTCTGTTGTCTTGTTAATTCTTAATATCGTAAATATATAAATTATTTCATTTCACCTTCTTCGATAGGGTTAAGATAATGAAGAAATCCAGGAGAATGTAGATAGAAATTATACCTCTCATGCTTTCAGAAAAGACCATACGAAAATAGATAAATAAACATAGTTGAGCCTTACAAGAAGAAGAAAGTATAGAGCAAATTTTGTGGAGGAAAAAAAAGAATGAAGCAATGTAAAGGAGAGGAAAACGGACGCACAAAGACAAACAACGAAATCGTTAAATGAAGGGAAACGATGAAATAAAAACGTTTGATTTTCACTTATGAAGTAAAGTTGCAAAAATTGTATGACACAAATCATTTTATGAACCATAAAATTCTATGAGGGATAAAACTCTATGAGACATAAAATTCTTCCAGGCATAAAATCCAAGCGATACAGAAAATATCTTAAAAATAGAACACGGATTTTAAAAATATTAAAAAATCTATTTTGGTGTTTTAAATCTACATATTGTTTTGTAAATTAATAAAGAACCAAATTTTTTCTTATAGTGTAACCACACAAAGGGAGTATCAATTACTTTTTAGAATCCATTTAACGTGGTGGATTTATAAAACATGAAAATTATAAACTTTCAACATTTTTAGTAATAGGTTATTTCTCTTCGTCATATAACAAATTTATTCGTTAACTCGTTTTTACAATCTATATTTTCACCACATCAATTCTTAGATAACATACTACGTAGTTTAAATCGGTTATATAGTGCTGGAGTAATATTACCAATAAATTTTCAAATCGTATCTAAAAACGAAAATAACAATAGCCTGAAATGCATGTACTAACCAACAGTTTGGCAATACGATGGAAAAAATGCAAGAACAAACGAACTTACCACTTAGGTCTATATAATATTGAAATTGAATCTAGTTCTAGAATGGATAATGTTGAAAGTTATTGATCGGATAAGCGGTCTTGCGACAAGATATTTCACCCAACACGACTGTTCTCCCAGCCCGTGTACATGTTGCGATTGTTTTCCGTGCTTTAGTAAAATGAACTCATTAATTCTAATTAACAATATTTCGCTCCGTTCCGTTATGCGCCGGTCACGAGTGGCGGTGACGTGGCATCGACTTCCGCTCCCGGCAACAACATAAATATAACAAACATAGCTAATTGTAGACTGAAGTCTTTTTCTTGCGCGTCTGATTAGTAAATAAAAGATAGGTTGAATTGTATTTACCAAAAACCAGAGACAATGATGGCACATTAAAAAAAATATCAGCGGAAGATAAATCTAATTTACCAATTATCTTGAAAAGTTTTTGCTAAATAAAATCCGTTAAAAAACTTGATATATAAGAACATATAATATAAGCAAAAAAAAACACAACAATTTGGCTGCCCTCAACAACCCTTAAAGACTAATTAATTTTACCCGCCGGGCATGAAAAAACAAAGTAATATAATACCTAACAGAGAATCCATTAGATATACAAAAAGCTTATAATTACTCAAAGGGCCGCACGGATACGGGATGAAAATTAAAAACATCAACTCGCAAATTCTACCCTCGTCTGATTTTTTTGACAGGTTCGAATTAAAAAGCGCTAGTTCGAACATATGAACTACCTGAACATGGCGCCAGTCGTAAAGTGCCCCAACAACGGCTATTAGTGAAATAGCCAATGACAAAGCAGATGTCAAAATGTAATCTGCTAGAGGTTTGCAGACGTTTTTGACAGAAGTTTTCAACTGCGATAACTGTGAAGATTTTAACGCTAGCGTAAAATAGGCATATTTTATAAATCCTAGAGACTACAAAAGTAATGTAGAATCTATCTTTTACACTACACCTGGTAGTGAGCCTGGTATTTACAGTCACAAGACGTTTTTCAGTTTCTGTAGCGATTTCACTAAATAATTAGGAATTTATTCAGTTTATGTGTAAGTTATGCATATGTAATGTATTTCCTATAATGTTTTTCGCATTATTAGCAACAATAATTTTTTTTAACAATTATCATTTGAAATTAAGCGAGTAGAATCTGGACTAATAATGTTTTATAGCCATAAATATATTTTTATGAAATGTATAGTTTAGTTTCTTTACAATAAAATAGAAGTTTTAAAAAAAATAATAAAAGTCCTACACACTTTAAAATAACCGTTTAAAATTACATCAAGTACGTCATATATCCATTTTCTTGTGGAATATATTTGTACTTTCAGAAAACACATGATCTTTCTACTTTGTTATTGAAATAAAGGAAGAAATGTTTCAAAGAAATTAGAACTTGATTTCTTTACAAGAAGAAAATTGATAAAATTATGTAGAATACACTCAACTTGCAATATTTTCCCCGAAAATTATTTTACGAAAATTAGAAGATATACATTTTGAAGGGAATTTAGGTTAGATTCATAAAATATAAACTGAATTTGAAAAATATGTACTAAAAGTATTAAAACAAAAGAAATGTGAAAATACGTCTTCCAGCTGTTGTGGCATATAACTTCATCATATTCATTGGACATCAATACTTTTCATACAGAAATAACAATGTCAGGAAATACTGTAAATAAATGTAAGTATTGTTTACAAGCCGAATAAATATCGAATAGTCCGATATGGGGTTGAAATGCAAACTCAAGTATAACAATTATGAAATCACATAAAAATAACTATCGGAAAAATTACTATAATTTAGTCAAACAATAAACAAAAACACTTCAATAACTGTTTGCGAGTATAAAACTTAACAAGTGTTAACGAATTTAGATATCTGCCTACTACTTTACTTATATCCAAAGAGTGTATAGAGAGCGTTACTTACCCCCCCCCCCCCCTTTAGATTATACCTTTTACACTAATAAAGAAACGTCGTTTACTACTGTCTCGGAAAAAGACGTTCCCCACAAAAAATACAAAAATTACTACCCAACTTGAAATACACAATTAATTGCTTTATGGCAGGTATTTAAAAATATATCATGTTAAGAAAAACATAAAAACTGCAGTAATTTATTCTGATCGGTGTTATAATTAATCTAATCCGGATAATCGGGATATAAAGACGATAGAAAGTTGCAACTGGTAACAATTGATAACAACTGGTAACGTATTAAAATTATACGCTGTGTAGTAGATAGCACATGAGTAAAATAAGTTGGGCGTTTGTCTCATTTGGAAATGGCTTAACGTAAAAAGAACGTACGGTTTCTCTCGTCAAGATACAGTTTACAAATATTAAAACACATCCAAAGCATAACTTCGAATAAAATTTAGCGACATTGTGATGTTTTGGGTGCTTGTAAAGAAACTAACCTAAGGTTTTGTTATTATTAGGCGACAATCCTGTTTTTGAATTAACCAATTGATTTTATCCACATAAAAGTTTTGCAAAAACAAATACTAAATTTTACACTTGTTAAGTTCATTTTCTGCCATCAATTTCCTACTACAATATTTTCTTATTTTGTCCCATTCCGAAACGAATCCATTTTTAAAACGTACCTAAAGTGAAAGAATGGATGCTCAAATTAATTGCGTAGGATGTAAGAAAAAAGTCATTTCCCACTTTTTACTCTATTGGATAAGAGTACAAATATCTGGGGATATGGATGATTGAAACTAGTGAACAAACTAAATTAAAGATTAAAGTAAGAAAGTAGCTAGACAAGCGTTTACTAAACCGAAACCATTACTACGCTGCTGTTGTTTTCTCCGAGCTACTGCATTGTTTGGTAGCTGGGGCTCTAAATAAGAACACAGCTTTAGAAGAAGTTTTTTAAACGTGAAGCTACAGGAGAATGAGGAGGGTTTTATGGATAGAAAGAGTAACAAATGAAACGGCATAAGCAAAAATTAAGAAAGGACACGAAATAATATGAACTTTAAAAGGCCAAAAATTAGAATATCTGGGACACATAGTGAGGAGTGAAACACTAATGCCACTCGTAGTCCAAGAAAAGATCTAAGGAACAAAAAGTAAGGACTTAGAATTTCGCAAAGTGTTGGACAGCTATAGTTAAGCAGAACTGTTTAGAAACGCCGCAATAAAAAAAAATTGTGATGATGACTTTCCGCCTATTATAGGAGGTGGAAACCAGAAGGGAAAAATATTATAATAGACTTACATTTTTTAAGCAATGTAAGTACAATATTATACTGTAGGCCTATTGTGAGTAGGCCATTATAAATATGAACGATAGAATAATGATTACGGTCTTATAATTATATCATTATATTATATTAGGTATTTATTAAGTCACGTTATAAATGTTTTTACATCCTATTTTAGCCCCCGTGTAGATTGTGACATCTTTAATGTTCTAGAAACAAATTTCGTCCATGCATATCCTGTACAGTAATTGTTTTTTTTTAAATTCTGTAATATTCAAATTTCACCTTTCAATTGTTTAATAATATAAATTCCACTTAGAGAGTGTATTCAAGAAACGATGTCTTCTTATACTGATTCCAGTATGTTGAAATACGAGCATTCGAGAAAAAACGTTCGCACGGATATTACATCAAATAAATTATGTGCCTCGTGGCAGTAAATTACAATAACCTTAGAATAGTTTGTAAATAAAAATTTATCAATATAGAAACCTTTAATAGTCTCGCTTTAAAGCAATACTTTATATGGATATAGACTATCACTCCATGGAAATGGAGCCGTTTCTAACTTTAAAACTGTTGTATAGATGTTAAAATAAATGATTTGATAAGTTACAATTTAGGAATTGGTTTAAATAATTGGTAACAAAAAATTGATGTTTTACCAAGTTACTCGTACTTTATCGTCGCCCACTTGATTATGAAGTAACAATTAATAATCAGGACCGTATCGACCCTAACGGACTGAAAAATTAAAGGGCGATGTCGAACTTTCTTTTAAAAATTTACTTTATCCTCAATTTTCAACATACACAAAACTTTACAAAATCAAGTTTTGTTTGCATAACCGAACACTTAATTGCACTAGAATTTCAATTATTTAAAATTATCAAACCATTAGCTTACGTTGGGCTAATTTATTTTGTTACATTGTTTTAGCCAGCTCTATCTTAATCTGGTAGCCTGCTAGTATCAGTTTTATATATATAAATTTTTTGTTGTTGCGTAAAGGTTAGTTCTGTTATTGCTCATCATCCCTACGGTTTTTGCCAGGAGTATTTTTGGCAACAGTTGACCAATTATTCAGATGTAAAATCGATATAAATGTAAAAAATCGATAAAATAATTTATTGAAAATTGTTTTGTACTTTTTTGAGTTTTTCACAGCCTTTACTTAGATAAATTTTTTTAATTCTTAAAACTAATTGAAAGAAATGATTTTATTGTCCGAAATACGAATATTTAAAAAAAATATCAGAGAAAAATAAAGAATAATGAATGGCCCAAAAGAGAGATTTGAACTCCATCGGAACACATGAAGTTCTCCAACTCCTGGAAAGTCGGTAGACGGTGACAAAGCTGAAGAGGACTAAAACATTCGAGCTAGTGGCGTGTAGTATTATGATTAGTGCAGACAAAAACTAAAAAGCCAATAGGTAAACTGTGATTGTATGAATTATGCTAGGAAAATCTAAGATTGGTCCAATAAAACTAGTTTAATAATAAATTTACTGGCGAGTTTCTCAAGACAGTTTCGTTGCATTGTTTTAGGAAACTGTGTTAATCTACTGCAATTTACACGTTCGCTAGAACAAGGTCGGTCACGATACCATCACTTGGCAATTGAAATCCGTCTTTCATTCACGTTTTGTTAAAATGTTTCCATTGAGCGGAACAGAACGAGCACGCAAAGCGTAAAAAAACCCCGCGCGCGGGACAAATAACGCAACTAACCTAGAACGGACATGCGTGTTGGCCAACGGGGAGAAACCGCATGACAGGAAATTCCTGCTTAAACGCCTTCAACAGTCTCCGGCCACTATTAGCCAAAACTGGCCGAGTCGTTGAAATTACTTTATTCAGGAGTGATGAAACACCGTAAACGGGCGGTTTTGTTGACATTTCGTCGACTTCAGTAAGAGCGTGAACTGTTGTGAACACAGCATTTTAGGTTGGTCTGACATTTGTACTGTCGATCAAAGTCAGCTGTGTCTCCATAGTGTTTCCACTTAATGTTCTTATAATTCACTTTCTATGACTGTTTATGCTCAAGTATTTCTAAATACTTTGTAAATGTCAAACTATTGTCATTTATTAAACACATTTTTTTAACTATTTTACAAAATTTATTTGGATTGTAAAAATTCAGTACCACGTCAGGTTCACGCGTATTTGCACACACAGAACAATGTGCAAGATTTGCCGGGGTTGAATTTGCACGAGCTTCGTTATATACGAGAGAAATAAATACTTTAATAAAAGGGTAAAATTTTTGTTACTGAATCTTGAAAGTGGTACACACCGATCGAGATAAGGCAACTTGGAGTAGTGACTTTTTCTATACCAGGCATCCTCACAACGCAGCCCGCGGACTGCACTTCACCCTGAGAACGATTTTTTGCAGCCCTAAGATAGTAAGGAGTCAAATTATTATGCTCAGAATAAATTATGTTTTTTATCTACATATATCTGTGAATCTACATTCAGTAATCTGAAGTTCATAAAACACAAGTACAGGTTTAAGTTAACGAGTGAGGACGTTGAACCCTTTTTGTGAATTTCAGTTTCTTCCCAACCTTCTAACATAGACGGCTTATGAGAGAGCTATGAAAGATTTCGCCCTTCAGTTATTCCTATAGTTAAGTAAAATACATTTTCCTACATTTTTATATAAAAAAACGTTTGTTTTAGCGATGTAAGAAATTTATGCTATAATCATACTGTTTTTGAGTTATTTAATGACTCTTGTACTTGTAGCATTAAGGAAAACTTGATGTAATTTATTTGGCTCTAAGAAATCCTAGTGAAGAGCCCTGTTCTATATAATGAAAAATATTTCCCAACTTCCCACATGTCCTTTCCTTTCCCCTGCTTATAGCACGATAGCACGTGACTTCTTATTCTTACTCCTGTACGTGGATGAGACGGATAGACCAGTGATTCCGAAATAGTGCTTTACTCCAGGAGGGCCGCAATGCCTAAGCGATGCCATAACTTCCCACATGTCCTTTCCTTCCCCCTTCTTATTGCACGATTGCATGTAACTTCTTATTCTTACTCCTGTACGTGGATGAGACGGATAGACCAGCGATTCCGAAATAGTGCTTTACTCTAAGAGGGCTGCAATGCCTAAGCGATGCCATAACTTCCCACATGTCCTTTCCTTCCCCCTGCTTATTGTACGATTGCATGTAACTTTTTATTCTTACTCCTGTACGTGGATGAGACGGATAGACCAGCTATTACGAAATAGTGCTTTACTCTAGGAGGGCCGCCATGCCTAAGCGATGCCATAATTTCCCTATTCCTAATACAAGCGGGTAAATATTTTCCCCTCGATCCTCTATTTCAAAATATTCCTCCTTACCCTCCTTCCTTTAAAACGATGCGATACGCGGGCTCTTCTTTATGATAATGTACATAGAAGGCCTACTTTCTGCGTGACGCTGGTCACGCGATGCCCCAACTCCCACCTATTTTCAGTACCATAGAGATCATTATATTTTTCCTTTATATTCTTTACAAAATATTCTTTCATGTTATTTCTTTAAACAAATGAAATACGCGGACTGTTCTTTATGTCCTTCATTCAGAGATTGTCTACTAACTGCACACGACCTTGTAGCCTTTACAGATGCCATGATTCTTTCATATTTCCCACATCAGGCTGGTTTTATATCCTTGCTTTTTTTATAAAGGCTTATAAAGTGTTTACAGCCCTTTCCTCCATCAGCGATATCGGCTGATTGTACACTGTTGGGACGGGCAAGTACCTTTGCCACTGGCTATGGAGGATAGCTGCGATCGTTGCCACAGCTCTTGCCAAGATGTGGCGCCGGCTAAACGGAAATGTAACATTCAGAAAGCTGAATATCTAGATCGTAAAGAGACCTAATAGCCTTTTACCATTTACGCCTAATTCACGAAGAATTATCGCAACAAGAAAACGTTATCTGATATGTAAAAAAATATTTAAAAATATAAAATACAAAATTAAATTGTATATATTGCATGTAAAATATTATTAAATATAAACGTACAATATATTTTTTAAATTTTACCGCAACCATTAAAACCATATCCACATGACTTTGGCTCTTGTTTAAAAATACACGGCACGTATAACGTCTGAGCCGCAATGGGGGGACAATGATAAAAAATCCTGTGATATTCTTTATATGTATATAAAGCCTTATTTAACGGCATACATTTGTCAAGGAAGTAGAATATTTTCTTAAAGTATTCAATAACAATGTAATTATTTGGAAATTCCCAAACTAGAAAGCCTAATTGTAAAGGCGTTAATTTACATGGTAAACACCTTTTGTTGAACGCTAGTAACAAGGATAAAACCGTTGTGGACTTTTCTAAACTCTACAGTGTTCCGCTTCATAATTTAACCACTAAACATGGCTATTAAATTTATGGCGCTAATTACGTGGGCCAAATGCATAACGATGCCGTTTGTTTTAGTACAACGATAAACGGCCAATACAGGCGCAAAGATCGTTAGAATGGTTGACATCAATAACTGGATCCAAGTGAGAAACACATGGGTCAAGAAGACAATATATATATATATATATATATATATATATATATATATATATATATATATATATATATATATATATATATATATATAATTAATAAATTACAAATATTTCAAAAACAAGAATACTTTTAATGAATATAAAAGTATTAATTCATGCAAATAATTTGCAAAGTATTAAAACAAGAAATATTTTTAAAAGTATTCTTGTTTTTGAAATATTTTTAATTTATTAACTATATTACAAGAAAACATATCACCATATTTAATATATATATATATATATATATATATATATATATATATATATATATATAGCTCTCAACGTTATAGTAAATTTTATATTTACTCAAGCAAAACACAAAATATTATAATTTTTACTTTATTCTAAAAAAAAAAAATTATTTACTCATTATCGAAGTGGAAAGAGCACTACTAAAAACCTCTCGATTTCCCAAATTAGAAAGTTTTAATTATAGTGAGAATTATCTACAAAATATTTACACAACTGAAAAAACTGATTAAGCTGAAAAAACCTATTTTACTCGTAGGTAAAATATTACTCTTTGGCTATATTTAAATTTAGTCTCCCTTTAAAGACTAAGGAGTCAAGAAATCACAGCAGAACGGCATCCTTAGTATATTTTGAAGGTTCCCTCAAGTGAAAGTGGTTTGTCCCCAAGAGCTTTTCGGTTTTCATTCTGCTTTGGCTTTCAGTCCACCCTTTATACTTAATGTTAGTTGTTTGAAATATAAGCCGTATAAGGCCATATATTCAAACGTTCTTGGAAGAAATAAACAGTCTGTCATGTAACAAGAGTCCGGTAGCGGTGGATAGCAACAGTCAGAGAATGAACCCCTTGCAGATGAGTCAATTTGGAAGCAGGATCACTAAAACTGTCTTGGGTAGGTATTGTTTAGAAAAGGGAGAGATGAGGTCCAAACCTCTGTTGCTAGGAAAATAGTCGTGGGTAGCAGATTTAGTGAATGATTGAACGATAACTGTAAAATATATTAAGTGATGATAAATTTTCGATTTTAAACATCTCTACAATGGTTCGTAAACAAACCCTCTACAGCGATTATTATTAAACACAGACAGATATTTCAGAATTAGAACCTCTATTTAATCACATTTATTTAATAATAATAATGACTGTAAATACTAATAAAATGTTACACTTGTAAAAGTATGTATTCTTCAAAAATAGAGAAAATATTTTCGAATATAAAGTAAATGAATAAAGTATATATGCTTACCATGGTCCCTACTGTAAGGTTTGTCCCTCATTGGTGGTTCACAAGCGTCTGAAAAAAAATATAAAAATGTCAAAATACAATCTGAAACGTCGAATACTCTAAAACTATAAATTACTTACGTTTTAACTGAACAGTTATTTTACATTTCACGAAGCATAGATTTGTATAAAGGATGAACATTTTGTGACGTGTGTGTGCGCGCGCGTGTAATTCTATTGACAAATTAACGTCGGTGATCACTGTACTGAAATACGCTCTTTTGTAACAACCCATTCCTTTTTCATTTAGAAATCTTTTATATAATACACTGTACATATATTAACAGTAAAATAGTTAATATGTTGCAACCGTAAATTTTATTAAAAAAATATACCGAGGAAAATTAGACCTTACTAATACGATACTAATACTCGTACTATAGGCTAATTAACATAATAACTTCTCAATTTGAGTGTTTAATTTGAATTATTTTCATCAATATATATGCACTATTTTACTATGAATTCTTGCCTAGTGTGATATTAAATTAGTAATAGATAATAAGTAGAATCCTTGCTAGTTCAGACCAACTATACCAATTTGTTTAGCGTAAAACGCAAGCCACTCAGCAACTTAGACGTTCAGTAAAAGAATATTTCAACCTGTCCAGAAGAGTTTAAAAATGTAACAACTTTTTAAAAGGCGATTATTAAAGAAAACGCCAACCTTTCACAGAGCGTAAATACCGCATAAATCAGATCGGTCAGGTCCGCGCGTACAAATCACCGCAGCGCCCCAAATATGTGCCAGCACATTAGCGGTAATTGCCGCGCATATGTTCTGCGCATAATTACACGTTACACTTCCGCATTTCTTCATTACGTTCGCATGAAATTCGACCACGGGGTAATGGAGATGTAAATGTCAGTGTTGAACGCGCTTCGGCTTGTTTACAATTAACGCCGGAGCGAAGCGAGCTTGATGCAGTCACATTAATAACGCCCCGTCCGCCCCGCCCAGACAGCGTCCACTTGCGGATAGCTGAGCGGAACGAGGCGCTGGTTTAGTTGCTCGATCTAAACACACTGACGAATACACATTAAGTGAACACTAGTGTTAATTTATACGGGTTTAACTGTATGCAATGCCACTAATGAAGACAAATCAAATATAGAGGCTATAAAATGAGTGAATAATTAAATAACGAGGAACATCAACTCATAATCAATCGTTTACTCCTCAAACAGGTTTTAATTAGAAAGACATCATAATCAGTGAGTAATATCGCACCTAAAATATAACACTAAAACATAACTTGTAGTTTAGATGCTATGTTACCAGTAGTACGAGTAAAATATTGATTGTGAGTTTCATGTTTGTTAATATTCAATAATGGGTAATTATTATTGGATTATTAACCGTGCTCACAAGCGAAGCACAGGTAAAAACTGACAAATATAAAATAAAAAACAATTAATAGCGAAATTCGTGACCCTAAAGTGCAAAACTTGACGGCTCAAACCTTTCACAGCTTCTAGATTTTTAAGCCGTCTATAAAATATCCTGCTATTATCAATCGTTAACATAAGGAGCTAATTAACTATTAATTTATTAATTGCCGTCAGAACCAAATGAAAACAAAAACGTGTGACTAACCCAATAGAACGATAGTTCTCGGATCAATGAACAATGTTTTAGTAAGCTAACTATAATGAAATTTGTGTAAATTTACAATACCTCAACAATCGTGTACAAGATTCTCCTTCCCCGATATACAAGCAAACCAGAACGTTCCTACCCGATATACAAGCGAACTGGAACGTTCTTACCCGATATACAATTAAACTGGAACGTTCTTACCCGATATACAAGCGAACTGGAACGTTCTTACCCGATATACAAGCGAACTGGAACGTTCTTACACGATATTTACTAACAAACCAGAACGTTCTTACCCGATATACAAGCGAACTGGAACGTTCTTACCCGATATACAAGCGAACTGGAACGTTCTTACCCGATATACAAGCGAACTGGAACGTTCTTACCCGATATACATGCGAACTGGAACGTTCTTATCCGATATACAATTAAACAGGAACGCTCTTACCCGATATACAAGCGAACTGGAACGTTCTTACCCGATATACAAGCGAATTGGAACGTTCTCAACCGATATACAAGCAAACCAGAACGTTCTTACCCGATACACAAGCAAACCAGAACGTTCTTACCCGATATACAAGCAAACTGGAACGTTCTTACCCGATATACAAGCGAACTGGAACGTTCTTACCCGATATACAAGCGAACTGGAATGTTCTTACCCGATATATACTAGCAAACCAGAACGTTCTTACTCGATATACAAGCGAACTGGAACGTTCTTACCCGATATACAAGCGAACTGGAACGTTCTTACCCGATATATACTAGCAAACCAGAACTTCTTACCCGATATACAAGCGAACTGGAACGTTCTTACCCGATATACAAGCGAACTGGAACGTTCTTACCCGATATACAATTAAACTAGAACGTTCTTACCCGATATATACTAGCAAACCAGAACGTTCTTACCCGATATACAATTAAACTGGAACGTTCTTACCCGATATATACTAGCAAACCAGAACGTTATTACCCGATATACAATTAAACTGGAATGTTCCTACCCGATATATACTAGCAAACCAGAACGTTCTTACCTGATATACAAGCGAACTGGAAAGTTCTTACCCGATATACAAGCGAACTGGTACGTTCTTACCCGATATATACTAGCAAATCAGAACGTTCTTACCCGATATACAAGCGAACTGGAACGTTCTTACCCGATATACAAGCGAACTGGAACGTTCTTATCCGATATACAATCAAACTGGAACGTTCTTACCCGATATATACTAGCAAACCAGAACGTTCTTACCCGATATACAAGCGAACTGGAACGATCTTACCCGATATACAAGCGAACTGGAACGATCATACCCGATATACAAGCGAACTGGAACGTTCTTACCCGATATACAATTAAACTGGAACGTTCTTACCCGATATATACTAGCAAACCAGAACGTTCTTACCTGATATACAAGCGAACTGGAACGTTCTTACCCGATATACAAGCGAACTGGTACGTTCTTACCCGATATATACTAGCAAACCAGAACGTTCTTACCCGATATACAATTAAACTGGAACGTTCTTACCCGATATACAAGCAAACTGGAACGTTCTTACCCGATATATACTAGCAAACCAGAACGTTCTTACCCGATATACAAGCGAACTGGAACGTTCTTACCCGATATACAAGCGAACTGGAACGTTCTTACCCGATATATACTACCAAACCAGAATGTTCTTACCCGATATACAATTAAACTGGAACGTTCTTACCCGATATATACTAGCAAACCAGAACGTTCTTACCCGATATACAAGCGAACTGGAACGTTCTTACCCGATAATATACAAGCGAACTGGAACGTTCTTACCCGATATATACTAGCAAACCAGAACGTTCTTACCCGATATATACTAGCAAACCAGAACGTTCTTACCCGATATACAATTAAACTGGAACGTTCTTACCCGATATACAAGCGAACTGGAACGTTCTTACCCGATATATACTAGCAAACCAGAACGTTCTTACCCGATATACAATTAAACTGGAACGTTCTTACCCGATATACAAGCAAACTGGAACGTTCTTACCCGATATATACTAGCAAACCAGAACGTTCTTACCCGATATACAATTAAACTGGAACGTTCTTACCCGATATACAAGCAAACTGGAACGTTCTTACCCGATATATACTAGCAAACCAGAACGTTCTTACCAGATATACAAGCGAACTGGAACGTTCTTACCCGATATACAAGCAAACTGGAACGTTCTTACCCGATATATACTAGCAAACCAGAACGTTCTTACCCGATATACAGGCGAACTGGAACGTTCTTACCCGATATACAAGCGAACTGGAACGTTCTTATCCGATATACAATCAAACTGGAACGTTCTTACCCGATATATACTAGCAAACCAGAACGTTCTTACCCGATATACAAGCGAACTGGAATGATCTTACCCGATATACAAGCGAACTGGAACGTTCTTACCCGATATACAAGCGAACTGGAACGTTCTTATCCGATTTTCAATCAAACTGGAACGTTCTTACCCGATATACAAGCAAACCAGAACGTTCTTACCCGATATACAAGCAAACCAGAACGTTCTTACCCGATATACAATCAAACTGGAACGTTCTTACCCGATATACAAGCGAACTGGAACGTTCTTATTCGATATACAATCAAACTGGAACGTTCTTACCCGATATACAAGCGAACTGGAACGTTCTTACCCGATATACAAGCGAACTGGAACGTTCTTATCCGATATACAACTAAACAGGAACGTTCTTTCCCGATATACAAGCGAACTGGAACGTTCTTACCCGATATACAAGCGAACTGGAACGTTCTTATCCGATATACAACTAAACAGGAACGTTCTTTCCCGATATACAAGCGAACTGGAACGTTCTTACCCGATATACAAGCGAACTGGAACGTTCTTACCCGATATACAAGCGAATCAGAACGTTCTTACCCGATACACAAGCAAACCAGAACGTTCTTACCCGATATACAAGCGAACTGGAACGTTCTTACCCGATAATATACAAGCGAACTGGAACGTTCTTACCCGATATATACTAGCAAACCAGAACGTTCTTACCCGATATATACTAGCAAACCAGAACGTTCTTACCCGATATACAATTAAACTGGAACGTTCTTACCCGATATACAAGCGAACTGGAACGTTCTTACCCGATATATACTAGCAAACCAGAACGTTCTTACCCGATATACAATTAAACTGGAACGTTCTTACCCGATATACAAGCAAACTGGAACGTTCTTACCCGATATATACTAGCAAACCAGAACGTTCTTACCCGATATACAATTAAACTGGAACGTTCTTACCCGATATACAAGCAAACTGGAACGTTCTTACCCGATATATACTAGCAAACCAGAACGTTCTTACCAGATATACAAGCGAACTGGAACGTTCTTACCCGATATACAAGCAAACTGGAACGTTCTTACCCGATATATACTAGCAAAAGAGAACGTTCTTACCCGATATACAGGCGAACTGGAACGTTCTTACCCGATATACAAGCGAACTGGAACGTTCTTATCCGATATACAATCAAACTGGAACGTTCTTACCCGATATATACTAGCAAACCAGAACGTTCTTACCCGATATACAAGCGAACTGGAATGATCTTACCCGATATACAAGCGAACTGGAACGTTCTTACCCGATATACAAGCGAACTGGAACGTTCTTATCCGATTTTCAATCAAACTGGAACGTTCTTACCCGATATACAAGCAAACCAGAACGTTCTTACCCGATATACAAGCAAACCAGAACGTTCTTACCCGATATACAATCAAACTGGAACGTTCTTACCCGATATACAAGCGAACTGGAACGTTCTTATTCGATATACAATCAAACTGGAACGTTCTTACCCGATATACAAGCGAACTGGAACGTTCTTACCCGATATACAAGCGAACTGGAACGTTCTTATCCGATATACAACTAAACAGGAACGTTCTTTCCCGATATACAAGCGAACTGGAACGTTCTTACCCGATATACAAGCGAACTGGAACGTTCTTACCCGATATACAAGCGAATCAGAACGTTCTTACCCGATACACAAGCAAACCAGAACGTTCTTACCCGATATACAAGCGAACTGGAACGTTCTTACCCGATATACAAGCGAACTGGAACGTTCTTACCCGATATACAAGCAAACCTGAACGTTCTTACCCGATATACAATCAAACTGGAACGTTCTTACCCGATATACAAGCGAACTGGAACGTTCTTATCCGATATACAATCAAACTGGAACGTTCTTACCCGATATACAAGCGAACTGGAACGTTCTTACCCGATATACAAGCGAACTGGAACGTTCTTACCCGATATACAAGCGAACCAGAACGTTTTTACCCGATATACAAGCGTACTGGAACGTTCTTACCCGATAAACAAGCGAACTGGAACGTTCTTATCCGATATACAATCAAACTGGAACGTTCTTACCCGATATATACTAGCAAACCAGAATGTTCTTACCCGATATACAAGCGAACTGGAACGATCTTACCCGATATAGGCCTACAAGCGAACTGGAACGTTCTTACCCGATATACAAGCGAACTGGAACGTTCTTATCCGATATACAATCAAACTGGAACGTTCTTACCCGATATACAAGCAAACCAGAACGTTCTTACCCGATATACAAGCGAACTGGAACGTTCTTACCCGATATACAAGCGAACTGGAACGTTCTTATCCGATATACAATCAAACTGGAACGTTCTTACCCGATATACAAGCTAACTGGAACGTTCTTACCCGATATACAAGCGAACTGGAACGTTCTTATCCGATATACAACTAAACAGGAACGTTCTTACCCGATATACAAGCGAACTGGAACGTTCTTACCCGATATACAAGCGAACTGGAACGTTCTTACCCTATATATAAGCAAACCAGAACGTTCTTACCCGATACACAAGCAAACCAGAACGTTCTTACCCGATATACAAGCGAACTGGAACGTTCTTACCCGATATACAAGCGAACTGGAACGTTCGTACCCGTTATACAAGCGAACTGGAACGTTCTTACCCGATACACAAGCAAACCAGAACGTTCTTACCCGATATACAAGCGAACTGGAACGTTCTTACCCGATATACAAGCGAACTGGAACGTTCTTACCCGATATACAAGCAAACCAGAACGTTCTTACCCGATATACAATCAAACTGGAACGTTCTTACCCGATATACAAGCGAACTGGAACGTTCTTATCCGATATACAATCAAACTGGAACGTTCTTACCCGATATACAAGCGAACTGGAACGTTCTTACCCGATATACAAGCGAACTGGAACGTTCTTACCCGATATACAAGCGAACCAGAACGTTTTTACCCGATATACAAGCGTACTGGAACGTTCTTACCCGATAAACAAGCGAACTGGAACGTTCTTATCCGATATACAATCAAACTGGAACGTTCTTACCCGATATATACTAGCAAACCAGAATGTTCTTACCCGATATACAAGCGAACTGGAACGATCTTACCCGATATAGGCCTACAAGCGAACTGGAACGTTCTTACCCGATATACAAGCGAACTGGAACGTTCTTATCCGATATACAATCAAACTGGAACGTTCTTACCCGATATACAAGCAAACCAGAACGTTCTTACCCGATATACAAGCGAACTGGAACGTTCTTACCCGATATACAAGCGAACTGGAACGTTCTTATCCGATATACAATCAAACTGGAACGTTCTTACCCGATATACAAGCTAACTGGAACGTTCTTACCCGATATACAAGCGAACTGGAACGTTCTTATCCGATATACAACTAAACAGGAACGTTCTTACCCGATATACAAGCGAACTGGAACGTTCTTACCCGATATACAAGCGAACTGGAACGTTCTTACCCTATATATAAGCAAACCAGAACGTTCTTACCCGATACACAAGCAAACCAGAACGTTCTTACCCGATATACAAGCGAACTGGAACGTTCTTACCCGATATACAAGCGAACTGGAACGTTCGTACCCGTTATACAAGCGAACTGGAACGTTCTTACCCGATATACAAGCGAACCAGAACGTTTTTACCCGATATACAAGCAAACCAGAACGTTCATTCCCGATATACAAGCAAACCAGGATGGTTTTTCCTAATTCTGTGGTGTTTTATACCCCATTCATTTTGTTTAAATCTGCAGAAGATCTAATTCCGAGTAATCTGATTCAATAGTGGGTTGTAATACTGACTAAACAATTTTCTTAAAAATCCAGTCAACCGGAGAATTTGATTAATCAAATACAATCTTTTAACTTACAACAACTTGTACATAACCTTATAAAGGCTTTTTAAATTTTCCGTACATATTGTATATTTTTAGTGACTTTTAAAAAATAAGTCATAAAACTCACACAGTGCAAAACTAAACATAACCTTATATATTATTACAACTTTACATTTGTATATTTAAAGGTTTACACTTTATCATACTAAAAGCACTAGTGCTACAAGTACGTGTACTTAGTCTGTGTAATACACTAACTGCTAAGTAGTCCGCACTTATTTATAATCACTGATGGTAATGTTGCTAAAAAGCGTTTAGACCAAAATAAAACAAAGCAGAGTAGTATTGTTTTAAAATTTTATACTGAACTGACTTAGTAAAATCTGACTAGATGAAATATTTTTATCTGAAATTGTGGAAAATTAATAGTAGGGTCTATAATTAATGAGAAAAAACACTTGCAAATTTTATTATTATAAAAGACTTTTAGAATATGTCCACATACAACACACATTATATTTAGTTCCAACTCAGTGACAGTTTTACTGAAAATTTAACAACTTCTAATAGTCCGTAGTTAGTGCAAATACTCGCAGGATAGCAGCACTGTTGTTGGAAAGTGTATAACCAAATTCTGAAACACCTTGTGTAAGTATAAAACATTTCGCTGTTTTTAATAATTTTGTATTTGTTCAACATACTTTTTTTAAGGAGCAACTTTTGAATTTATCATTTGCAGATTTTATTTCATTACAACGCTTAAAAAATGTTTTAGAGATTGCGAAAAGAATTTCAGTTCCACAATACTATTTCTTGCAATACCCTGAACTGGACGCATACACACGCATAATTTTTATGCTGGGTACATTTATTATATTATCTTAAATATGTTTAAAATTTAATCAAATTGTGGTATTTTAGTTTTGTCCGTACCATGTCTAGAGAGGTTCAGGAGTCTCGAAACAAGCATCTGATATAGCATAGTCTATATGGGTAAATACGCTTATAGGTAGATGCCTTTAAATAGACGCCAATAGGAAGGCGCCTTTAAGTAGACCTCTATAGACACCGGTAACTAGACGCCTATAGATAGACGTCTATAGGTAGACGCCTTAAAAGCGACGCCTATAAGTAGACACCTTTAAGTAGACCTCTATAAAGACCTGTAATTAGACCCCTGTAGATATACGTCTATAGGTAGACGCCTTAAAGGCGACGCCTATAGGTAGACACCTTTAAGTAGACCTCTGTAGAGACCTGTAATTAGACGCCTGTAGATAGACGCCTTAAAGGCGACGCCTATAGGTAGACACCTTTAAGTAGACCTCTATAAAGACCTGTAATTAGACGCCTGTAGATAGACGCCTATAGATAGACGCCTTAAAGGCGACGCCTATAGGTAGACACCATTAAGTAGACCTCTATAGAGACCTGTAATTAGACGCCTGTAGATAGACGTCTATAGGTAGACATCTTTAAGTAAACGCCTATAGAAAGACACCTCTAAGGAGACGCCTATAGGTAGACGAATTTAAGTAGACTATTACAGGTAGACGCCTTTAAGTAGGCGTCTATAGGTAGATGCCTTCAAGTAGCTGCCTATAGGAAAACGTCTATAGGAAGCCGAGTAGACGCTTTAAGTAGATTATTATATTTAGACGCTTTTAAGTAGGCGCCTATAGGTAGATGCCTTTAAGTAGTACTAAAGGGGAACGTTTAAATCTGTTGTACCAAATGCATGTCCTATGCGTCAAGTTCATCCCGTGTCTACCACACCATAATTAAGGTGAGCCGCTACTAATTATGTAAATAGCTTACCATATGGCGCTCAGGCAAACAGAATAGAACCGAATCTAATGATCCAATAGCTTAGGCTTCACAAACAGAAGTCCTTGCTCCTAGGTCCTTTCATGCGTTTCAAAAGGATTTCTAAATAGTACAAGATATTCTAATGCGATTCTATAGCGTTCTATTTTACATGAAAGGCTTTTCTCAAGGCTTGATGGACATTTAATCGTAGAGAAAGGACAAACGGATAGCATACCATTGACGGATTGACATTTCGCGCTAATTGACGGGGAAGTAGGTCGTATTAGGCAAGAGCGGACGAAAATTGTACGACCAGTCATTGCTTACACAGTGTCAGAGCAAACAAGTAGTTTTCATACAATTTACGTTTACTGCAGTATATGTTTTATTTAGATTTAGAATCTATAAGAAAAA
Organism: Prosapia bicincta; assembly: GCA_036971475.1. Taxonomy (NCBI): domain Eukaryota; kingdom Metazoa; phylum Arthropoda; class Insecta; order Hemiptera; family Cercopidae; genus Prosapia; species Prosapia bicincta. The sequence goes on from JBAIZL010000005.1 coordinate 161,209,307, forward strand.
TTTTGTAAGTAACTAGCAGCCTAAACTGGCAGACTAGTAATAGTTAATGAAATCAAAATCAATACAACACTAGATTAGTTTATAGTAGCAAAATATAAATTCCCGCTTAGATAGTCTTGCTCATAATAATATATGACGTAGTTATGTATTGTATGTAGAATAATCTTGAAAGGTTGTAAAACGTTGAACCAGACTGAAAATGACTTGATTTTTAATATATCTTTTTGTAAAAATGAGGTGGTGAAGCTTTTACTTTTGATATGTTGGCCAGTGGGTGTTCAGATAAGCATGTTGCAAGTCAAAATGTGGTACTTTTTAATATATTAAGCCTTGAGAAGTATCACATAGTTTACCTCAAAGTGAACGTCGGAGAATAAAATACTGTGTTGTAAAGAAATTCTAACCTGGTGAAAACCATTAAAACATGCCAACTTATGCACTACAATATTGTATTGAATTTATTCTACTATGCCTAACAATGCTTTAAATTTATCATAATCTTCAAAAACTTCGAAAATATTCAATATAACCTTTTCAGTTACATTAGCACAACAAAAATTTAAATTAAAAAAAAAAAAACTTTCACGTCTGATTTTGGTTCTGAAAACGCACTCAAATTTTGAACATATCAAACAATAATAAACAAATTTTTTATAAACTATTTAGACATTTTAAAGCACAAAGTTATTGTTTTCAAAATACGTAAAAACCAACCCCAAAACCAATTCGTTACAAATCCTGACCATAAATTAACCCAGGTTAGTTCCAACATAAACCTACCAAATGAAAAAAGTGTGGCATTTTATATTTGGGTTAACCGAATACACTCTGCACGCGATAACACTGTCATTCCTTCTTTGTTAGTCTGTGGGTCTGACAGGTTGTCCTGGTGGCCACGATTCACCCCTAGCTCCAAGGGTAAGCACCCATATAGATGCTTATCGCTAAATGCATAAGGAAGCCGTATACAGTTAAATAATTCAGATACTAGACGCCTACCTGAGGGTGGCCAAACACCTCCTAGCTAACCAGATCCTAGCCTGCTTTCATCTACTCTGAATTAAAAGAAAGAAAACTGACACGAATACACAATATTAGGATCCAACTTGTAAAATACTGAAATTAGTTTCTATAATTTGTATTCAATTTCTTAGAAAAGGAACATTTTACCTGTTTATGCTTGGTGAATATTTTGATCTACGAAATAATTATTATTAACTAACTTAAAGAAATTCAACCAAAGTTACAAGGCATTTTTATAATCGAGAGAATATTTATTGATGGAACATTTTTATTTTCTGCTTTACCCGTGGGCGCCTGTTCCGCTTTTTTTTTAATGTTGAACGCATAATATAGCTTATCCGATGATACATAAAGATGCAAAAATGATAGCAAGTGAGTATCTAAGTAGGAAGAGCTCTTCGGGTCTGATATGGAGATGGCCCATGGATCTCTCGTAATGGAGTGATGGTGAGGTATCAAGTCGAACCGCCGCCATAGGTACTGAAAGCCATAACGAAGAAATGGGAATGACAGATAAAATTAAAGTAAACGACAAAAAGGGAGAGACATGTTGCGTAAAGACATGGCAGTAAAGAATTAGAAATAGATTATAGGAGAATTATTTTCCACGTAATTTTTGGGTAAACTATGTTGGCCAGACATAAATTTTAAGATGTCGATTAGGTTATGCTATTAATGTTTATACAGGGATTTAAAATTTCTTCTGATATATTTTACACAGGTTACTTATGATTTACTGCTTCTATAAAGATCCTAAAATTCTATAGAAATATTACAAGCTCTACATAGATTCTATATATTCTAAAGGTAAATTTTTATAATGAAAATATTGAGAAATAAAAAAAACATTTGGAGCTTTTGATTTTAAATCATACAAAATTGAAATTATGTATTTTCAAATTGCAATATTTTTTCTAAAAATTAGGTTTTGAATATATTGTCGGTAGCCACAATTTATTAAATTTGATAATTAAAAAAATATGTACAAATATGAGTCTATTAAAACTAAAAAAATTTGGAACGTCGCCTCCCAGCTGTAGCTACCAACTTCATGATACTCATTGACAAATTTAGTTGAATTTAATAAACGATAAATTATCGTATTTTTAAATATCTAAAATGACAATGCAGGAAAAGATAAAATACTTTCTGACCACTGTAAAACAAATTCACGAGTCCATGAAATATCGGCCGGCCAGACATAAGGTTAACTAACATTAGCTTCAAACTATTGATATTACGCAATTCTCTAGCGACTGTCTTATCAGTGGCGTTATCAGCAGTCGCGCAGAAAGCGACGAGCCTAGTCGTGATTGGTCTAGTTCTATGGCCGCCGAGATATTTCACAATCCTTGGAGCTCTGTAGAGCAGTGGCTATTACAACCAAGGGACATGATGTAGGCTATTCCTAAAGGGTAAAATTGTGAATATCCAAAAACAATTCAATTGAGTAACGTGATACTAAGAAATTTAACGTTCGTAGTTAATGAATTCATAAACGTTCCACTTTGAACCATTAGCCCACACGGTATTTGGGATGATTCATTGCCGAGTTCACACGATCTCTTGCCTTTTTTTGTGTGGTTTTACAGCGACCAAACAATTTGAATATCGCAGCTTGTAAAGAGTATGAAGGAATGTAGATAATAATAGAGTGGTAACATAAAACCACTGATCTCTGATTTAGGGAAGGATTATGGTATCCCGTGTTGGTGGTCTTACCCTCTATCGAGAGGCTCTCTCTCATCTCGATGAAGGAAGAAGGGTATGGCCTATATGGTATAAAGTTTGAATGGACATATGGATCCTTGTCAATTAGAATATGAAAATATTGCTCCGTAGGCAATGTCGGTCATTAAAAGTAAATCTCTCTATCGGGGTGTCTAACCTTGTACCCCCCTCTGATAGAGAGCTATCGGAAGATACACTTGCAACTGATTGATCGATCTCTGTTGGTATACTGACATCCGACCTAATAAATGACCTCTCCTTTCCATCTAGAGTTTCATTAGATAATTATTATTATTGTTAAAAGCAGTTAGTGGTTATTATCAATTTTCATAACAATTGCAACAATAATAAAACCCTGGCCCCAAATAGCCCCTACTCTTTACCGCTAGCAGTTTCATAAATAAATTTAAAAGCGACGTAATTTAGGCGGTTTAATCGTTAAAGGCTATTTCCATTCTCTGTTAACGATTGCCTGCTTTACTTAGAATAGGTTTCATTTTTATATCCGTTCAGTCGTCACAGAGTTTTTCCTCGACGCAACCTTGAAAGTGCGATAGTTTATTAACTAACCATAGACTTTTATTTGAACATTGCCTTTTAAATATCACTCTAAGCTAATTCTACAAATTTAGATTAGGAAGATAAATGAAAAAAATTTAAAGTTTTGATTGTTTAACAGACAATTTTGTAAAGACGATATTTAAATTTTAACATTGTAGTAATTATTGTTTAGACTTTATAAAAAAAATTGGAACCGTAAAAACGAAATACTGGTTTAAATAGAAACAATGGGTGTTGTCAAACGTGCTCTAAAAGCAACAATGATGAGTATCATTGCTCAACAATCCAGTTTAAACTCAAATAAAGGATATGACCATACACAATGTTTGAATAAAAATAGTGGCAGTGACAAATCAGTATTAGCAAAGTGACAATTCAGCTTTTAACAGCAACAATAGTAATAATAATACAGCTTTAACCCAACAATGGCACTGAAAATAATGATTGAATACCAACCGTAGTATTTTGACAATCCATCTTAAATAGCAAGAATGGTACTGCAACTCGCGCTTAGTTCGCAACAATTTAACCGAGAGCCCAGTTTAAACAGAAAAAAGTGGTCTGACTGTAAAGTTTCAATAGGAACAGTGGTACTGACTTATCTATAGTCTACTAGTAAGGTGACGATACAGTCCTAACAACAATAGCTACTGACAAATCTACTCTAGCAGCAACAGTGGTTCTTAGAATCCTGCTATAACTGCAATAATGATGCTATCAATACAGATTTAACAGCAACAATGGTAATGACAATAATGTGTAAATATCAACAGTGGTAGTCTGACAATACGGCTTTGACAGAAACAATGGTGCTAACAATACATCTTTAATAGCAACAATAGTAAGCCTACTGGTAACCCGGCTTGAGTGGCATTAATGTTACTGTCAATCTAGTTTAAACAGAAAAATTAGCTCTAACCATCAGGTATGAATAGTAACAGTGGTACTGAAAATCAGTACCAGCACATTATTACTAGTAAAGTGACAATTCAGCTTTGAAAACATCAATAGCTACTGACAAGCGAACTCTAATAGCAACAATGGCTATGACAATTCCTCCTTTACAACAATGGTACTGACAACAGATATTGTATTGACTGTAAACAATATACAGTAGGTTACCTCCTTTGCCAAATTACAGTACAGCAATAAACGGATTGATTAATTTTTAAAAGGTATTGTTTTTTAGTGTTGACAAAAACGAATAGCTTTTTAAATAGTATTAATTGAAGGTAATTTGCATTCACGTTCGGGTCTGCGCATAATTGTGAATAAACAATTCACACGTACAAATACTAAACGGCAAAACAAAGCATACTTCCTTTTTTATAAACAAAAGCTTCGAGCTTAATTATGACGCATGAATATGCCTTCTCGCCATCTCTTTTCATATGTAAACAAAGTGCAATAAAATAAACCCATTAACGCGCGTAATAACATAATTAGCGCCGGCTAGGAGTTAAATCAGCACTCTCTTTATCCCGATTTTTAGAAAAGTCACGTCCGTTGAGTAACAACGATTTTATGGCGCTTTAAGCATTCATGAAACGCGTAAACCTGGCAAGCACCAAGTGCTTCCAAACGTCCGATCGAAGGCGCGATTTGGCGAAATCGATACACGCTGTTTACGTTTAGGGTCCCGTCGTAAAAGTTACGTAAGAAATTATTTAAAATGTACTAACAGTTTTAGAAAAGCAATAACAGAAAACAGGTTTTAATCGTCTACATCTCACATTTACTTCTCAAGGAAGGTTATTCTCATAAGATATTTATTTGCGATTGTAAAATTCAAAACAAAAGCACAGATTTAATACTTTTGTTTCTATTCTGATCGAGAACGGACTGATACGATTATCTGATATGTTAAGATTTCTCATAACTACTCGGATCACAACATATTCCGAAGACATAAATCTGATCACTATAAGAAACAAACAATATTCCGACGACTTAAGAATGATCACTATTGTGAGCAAATCACTATCCATCTGAACTGGGATCACTAGGCGGTACAAAGCACATTTCGGAGACTTAAATTTCATCCCTACTCGGAGCAAATGATATTTAGACCGCTTAAGAATGATCACTACTGGGAGTAAACCATTGTGAGACTGGACTGGGTAGTGCAAAGCACATTTCGGCGACTTAAGAACGATCATTACTAAGAGTAAACCATTGTGAAACTTAACTGGGATTACTAGGCGGTGCATAGCACATTTCGACGACTTAAGAATGATCTCTACTGGGAGTAAACCATTGTGAAACTGAACTGGGATAACTAGGTAGTTCAAAGGACATTTCGACGACTTAAGAATGATCCCTACTGGGAGTAAACCATTGTGAAACTGGACTGGGTAGTGCAAAGCACATTTCGGCGACTTAAGAACGATCACTACTAAGAGTAAACCATTGTGAAACTTAACTGGGATTATTAGGCGGTGCATAGCACATTTCGACGACTTAATAATGATCTCTACTGGGAGTAAACCATTGTGAAACTGAACTGGGATAACTAGGTAGTTCAAAGGACATTTCGACGACTTAAGAATGATCCCTACTGGGAGTAAACCATTGTGAGACTGGACTGGGTAGTGCAAAGCACATTTCGGCGACTTAAGAACGATCATTACTAAGAGTAAACCATTGTGAAACTTAACTGGGATTACTAGGACGTGCATAGCACATTTCGACGACTTAAGAATGATCACTACTGGGAGTAAACCATTGTGAAACTGAACTGGGATAAGTAGGTAGTTCAAAGGACATTTCGGCGACTTAAGAACGATCACTATTGGGAGCAAATCATTGTGAAACTGAACTGGCATCACTAGGCGGTGCATAGCACATTTCGGCAACTTGAGAACAATTACTACTGGGAGTAAACCATTGTAAAACTGAACTGGGGGTTACCAAGCTGTGCATAACGCATTTCGACGACTTAAATTGCATCCCTACTAGGAGCAAATGATATTTAGACCACTTAAGAATGATCACTACCGGGAGTAGACCATTGTGAAACTGAACTGGGATCACTAGGCGGTGCATAGCACATTTCGGCAACTTGAGAACAATTACTACTAGGAGTAAACCATTGTAAAACTGAACTGGGGGTTACCAAGCGGTGCATAGTACATTTCGACGACTTAAGAACGGTCACTACTGGGAGTAAACCATTGTGAAACTGAACTGGGATAACTAGGTGGTCCAAAGCACATTTCGACGACTTAAGAATGATCACTACTGGGAGTAAACTATTGTGAAACTGAACTGGGATCACTAGGCGGTGCATAGCACATTTCGACGACTTAAGAACGATCACAATTGGGATTAAACCACTATGCAACTGAACTGGGATCACTAGGTGGGGCAAAACACATTTCGACGACTTAAATTTCATCCCTACTCGGATCAAATGGTATTTAGACCACTTATAAATGATCACTACTGGGAGTAAATCATTGTTAAACTGAACTAGGATTACTAGGCGGTGCATAGAATATTTTGGCGATTAAAATGTCGTCACTACTCAGAGCAAATAATAATAACATAACTAGTATCGCTAGCACGTTCAAGGCATATTCCAAATGAATTTGTGGCAAATAATAAAATTTGAATAGAAACACAGTGTTTTGTTTGATAAATTGGCTGGAGAGAAGATAGGCCGTTACTGTAAACCTACATAGAACGGAACAGTAAAAATTAACAATATTTTTTTAAAAAACTTACTTGAAAGTTTATTTTGAATTTATAAACAAAGTTCTAAAAAACATTTTTTTGAGGAATTAAACAAATTTTAATTCAAATATTAACCTGTCTTACTATTTATTCCTTCGAGTTATTCACGTAAATATTTAATATGAATATACTATACTGTATTTGAAGCTATATTTGATGCAGTAACGGGTAACCCCCCCCCCCCTAAAAAGAACGTCCTTGCTATATATTGTAATTGGTATTTATTATACCTAATTTTTGTTCAAGATCATGTTTTAATTTACAAATGCTACAGTTTACACCTAGCAAGTTTATGTTTTCGTTGTCTATAACCTAACAGCTTTGTTTAATTTAAAGTATTATTAATGTTTTGGAACACCAAAACAGGAAAAGAAAATTTTAGGAATATTGAAATTGATGCAAGCTGTCTTTTTAAACTGGGCTCTTCAATTTCTGAAAATGGATGAAAATAAACGAACGGCTGGCCCTTGTAAACGTGTCTTTAAAATGGCCGGTAAAATATGAACGAATCACTAAACTGAACGACTTTGTCCACCACTAATGCAAATCATATTCCGAATTCTTAACAGATCCATATCCCTCATTCTACCCTGGATTGAGTTCTTATCTCTCACATCTGATCTTCCTCTCTCAACTACTGCACTCCTTGATGATGGTTACTTTAGCCAGAGACCGGTTTTAAGAGAAACATCATTAGGCGTCAAGCTTCCCAGTAGAGACAAATCAGGTCGATGAGTTCCTCTGTGGGGTAAGTAACATAGGGCAGGTGTCATTTCCGCCAGAACTGAGGTGATACACACCCGAATTAGCCAGACAGAACCGGTAGAGATGTGCCTAGAGAAAATTGTTACGTATTGACATAAAGTCCTCCAAACCACTTTGAAAGATTACATTGAGAACCTTTCATGTATAGGACTCATGGCAACACCAAGGGATCAATAATTCTCAAGGCGTAACTAACATAACCCAACGCAAGCAAGGGATTTAGATAGAAATTAGAATTAATTATATTGCTTAATAAGGGTAATGCACTGTCTTGATCGCAGGACACACAAGGCACGTCTTTGTAGCTCGGGAAAGTAATTTGTATATTGCCAATTGTAAGGAATTGGCACTCCTCTTACAGACACGTACAATACAAGTCTCTGTTACTGTATGTGCGCGCGAACGCATGTTAATGGCGAAAAATAGCATTGCTAGTTGTCATCTGAAAGGAAAATAGGGATGCTCATTCGAATAACCCTACACCTGTACACAGTATTCGTTCTAAAGACTGCCTTTTGCAGCAGTGACCAAAACTAGGTTATTCCACAGGAACATTCTTTTTCTATTCCACTGTGCCAATTCTTCCACTGTTTCATATTTTCAGCAGTATCAAGACTCACCCACGTGTTTAAATACTTCACTTTTATTAGACATGTTTTCCTTGGAACTAAAAGTTTTACGTGCTAAAGAGATGCAAACAGTAAACAATCACTCAGAATTATTTCTTCGGTTAAATGTTTTAGTTTACGATGGTGGAGTCTATTACAGCACGACTCCATTCGCACGATTGCAAATCTCGTGTTCATCGAAAGTGTAAGTTTGTCAAGGAAGTGCTTGAAATCCTATAAACATTAGAAGGGATTACGATATGAAGGTTTAAAGCCTTTGTAAGGTCAGAAGAATTTAATAACGCAAACGTAAAGCAGTATTCACACTGAACGGACATACATACGGATTTGTCCGTTTGTGGCGCTTGAATCGCTTGTTTTCGGAGCGGAGGGTCCTTTTGCTATTTTATGATCTTGAATCATTGAACCAAATCTTAATTTGAAGACAATCAATATTTACCGTAATGCAGAAATGCGAAAAATTTTAATTAAACAAAAAAAAGGCTACGTTCTGACAAGCGAAGGATTTTGTGACGTCTGTTGATTTCAATTGATTTTATGATAAAGTCGCAAAGGCCAAAAAAAACATTTCATATGAAAATATAAAGACTGACTCATTTAGATATCTCCCAAACGGAGGTAATTGGGTATATTTTGTTTTGGAAACAATTAAACTATAAAACATTTAGGAAATGATTTATAGTAATTACGTGTAGCCTACACCAACTAACAGTCAATAGTTTGTCACATCATCAAAGAGTACAAGAACATAAAACTTTGTCACTTTACAATTTAGGGTATTATTTATAGTTAGAATATGTGCAAACTGAGTAATGCTAATGATAACTGACTTCGAAACGTGTATGAGGAAATAAATTGATTGTGTGTGAGTAGGATATTCATTACTGATTAACCTTTACTCAAAAACGTTAAGCTCAAATGATTTGTATTCCTTATAGTGTTCAACCTTTAACGAATCGTTACATTTACATTGTAGTCTCTAAACCTTCTGTTCAATATTGAAAATATTCAAAGGTTTTACGTAAAGCGTTAGATTCAAAATACAACCCCAATCCGGTCCAGCGGGGTCCGGTTGAGTGGGCTCTTGAACAATCACTCGGCAAGTAATTCATCAAATATTTATGGGCTTTGCACGCGATAAAAAAGAAACCGCAAAACATCCTGTACTCCTTGCGCCCGGTAATTAAAGAGTTCAGTTTCCTGCGAACGAGGACTGCACAAACAACATCCTCAAGCTGGCACGGAAGTGCGCATGCGTCCAACAATCCGGTACACAAATTACGTTTAATTGTTTATGAAATTGCCACTCTCTAAACTACGGTATTTGCATAGAGCTTGCAAATAATTAAATCCGGGTACAGAATCTACGGATAATTACGGTCGATTCAGGAGCAAGTTACTGGTAACGTCGAAAACCGTCGAGACTAATTGCCAAGTGTATTCAAATACGCGTATATTTAAATTAATTAAAACTCGTCTGTCTTTGCGAAGTTCATATAAAACATAATTAATTAATTAACGATGTCCGTACCTTATAACCTAGTACAATTACCGCTTTTTACCCTCCTTATTATTCCCGTCTTACCTGCCTTATCAATTATTAAACCAGATTATTATCATCCATTTAATTTACATGTGTGCTACGGTTTTAAAGGCGTTTTATAATTAATAATTTAATTAATTAGCAGATGTTTCTATTTTTTCTTATTGCAGGGCGTTTAGAGAACACTGTTTCTTGTGTTCGACATAAAACTCCAAGGTAATTGAATTCTATTAAAAGGGAAAAAATAACAAAAGCGTGATTTGTGGTAGGTCACGAGATCGGAGGCTTTCGGTAATAAACGCCAGAGCTTAGATCAAACCTGTACAATTGTACACTATCAACGTATAGCATTCATTTTAAAACTGGCTTCACAGGCTCCTTGTGAATCAAGTTTGAAAACAGAAATATGTGAAACGGAAGAACTTTCATATGGTTAAGTCAATGTTCCTAGAGTACGCTTGGAGTATAGTGTAGGCCTATGTTCTTAGTACTATCCTGGCTACAAAATTGTAAAAACATTTTTTTACACCTGGTTCCCACAAAGATTTTGTTGTTCAAGAGTTCGACAGCTAAACGTTCCAAGTACCTCACTAACTAGAGAATTGTAAGAGCGTATGTAAAATGGGTCTCCATTTATAGAGATGGGACAATTTGCTTCACATATTAATCTAAGATTAGTTTGGAGAAAGCGAAAAATTAGACTGTAAATATCTAGTGGGTTGCTTCATCACTTAAGAATTTTTAAGACTGTAAGCACAAAAATACTTTATCAGTTGGGACTATACAAATTTGAAAACTGGCTCCTCGCGTGTTTATGTTAATAACATTGAAATCCAAAATCTAGTTTATTATTTATTACACTTTGATATTACTTGCGACCAGACTTTTTGTTAACTAAAAGCTTTTAAATTGTTAACTTACACTTGGAGAATACGTTTTCGTCTTACGACTTCTTCAGCCTCCACAAAGTCTAGTTAACAAAAAGTCTGGTTGCAAGTAATAACAAAAGTGTAATAAATAATATACAACCAGCTCGTCATGAACAGCAACAAGATTTCGATATCTAGTTTTATTATTTTATGAGGTCCCGGAAACTAAAAAAAAATCCAAAATAAATACTTTATTGAAGTTTATAAAATTTGGCCTCACAATATTTTCTGAGATTTTTTCCTAGACCAATCACTTTGTTTTATGCATTTTATATTACTATGGACTATTTAAAATGAAATTCAAAAACATTTTATTTTAATAGATGTCCATTTTAATAAAATCCTAATGATAAATCTTGTAAAAACAAAAATTGATTTACTATCAAGTTAAAAAACTCATGAATACTTTAAAACAATCTTGGTGTTTTTTTTTTTGTTTTGTTAGTTACTAGTTAAAGGGAGGTGGTGTAACAAATTTTATTATAATAATCATGTTTACACTCACAAAGATTATTGTTTAAATAAATGCGGCTAGTTTGCAAGTCAGGTAAAACTTCTTTTTATAAATAGACTTTCAATAACGGCTACATTATTGACATCAAGCCTTATTCCTCCTCCACTAAAAAATAACGCTGTGACATAATCTTAGTATATTTATGAAAACAGCGCATACACGCTCTCATTAACTCATAACACCTTTGTCCATGTGTGTACTAGCAATAAAATATTTTTGTTGTAAGTACACATCTTCAAAAGTGTTGTGAATTAATGAAAATATAAATTCAGGGTGTTGTTTTGAAAATATGAAATATAAAGTAATATTTAATACATTTTAATATAAATATAGGCCTATATTAAGGTGATGTTTTCTTAAATATACTAAGGTTATATGAAGGCACTATTTTTCAATAGAGTGCAGGTATAATGACGGTAACGTAGCCGATATTACAACGTTGCCTGTTTAAATAAATAGTTGTACCTGACTAGCAAATCAATCGCATTTCTTTCAACAAATTTTATATTTTTATAAAGTATATAGAGCACATAGAAAGCACTTGAAAATTTTAAAAAGTGTCGGACTGTGGGGCTGGACGGAGGAGAGTGGTAATGTAGCTAAAAATAAAAGAACGTATTTAATATAAAACCTTTATTAATGTTGGTAAATTTACTGAATAAAAATTTTATTTGAAGAATTAAATTGAAAAAAATGTCAGGAATGTGCCTAAGAAATTTTTATTTTTTTAATTGGAATAAAAATATGGAAATCATAATTACGTATATTGAATTTTGTAAGATTTATCGTTATATTTTTAAATAATAAATTTTAACTTATTAATGTAGAACAATAAAAAAGTAGCATAACCTACGTGTTAAAAGAGCTATTCTATTACATAAAATCATCTGGTGTATGAAATTAACTTAATTTAAGCTATAAATAATTGTATGAAGCACACATTTACAATTGTATAAAGCACACATTTATGAAGCACAACATTTATAGATGTGTTCGCTTGACGCCCAGTGAATAATTTACCCCGTACAAATTTTGTGATTAGGCGCGTCAAATGAAGTATTCTTCAAAAACGAACTATCTCACATCCATTGCATTACAACAGTCCGAATGCCTTGTAAATGTTAATCATGGAGGGGATAGCACGCTTTGTTATGACATTCTGATGTCGACGGACTATCACAGAAGCTCAGCCAGAATGGGAGAAGAAGAAGAAGAGGCCGCCAGGTCCAATAATGATTGTGACTCAGCACCTAGCCTGAAATTAGACTATTACATAGCCGGCGTGAAGGAGTGGAGGGGGGAATGCATCTCCAGTAATCACCCGGTGTACCGACACTCTCGCATAACATTTAACTAAATATTTATATTTTTATTACAACAATCAATTACGAAACAATGGTTCGCCGCGTTGATTCTGCTAATCGCTGCGAAGTGCGGATAATTGTTGTGGAATATTACTGGGCTAATTTAATCAGACCTATTGAAACAGTTACGAAAGACTATAACTGAATGGGCGAGTAATATCGATTTTTTGCTACGAAATCGAACAGTTTGTGGCTTGAAATGTAGTATTTGTCACATTTATTTCGCCGATTTCTAATCGAGTGAAAAACTTAATTCACTCACAACGCTAATCGTCACTGACTTTTGTCAATAATAAATTAACATTAATTAATAATTTACATGACAACGAAATGAACTAACGTCGTAGAAGTTTCTAGATGTATACAGTTTTTGAGTTGGCATTCCTAAGAAAATATTTAAAATGTTTTCTAAGTGCATGCCACTCCTCTCATAGCTTCATTAATAAGATATTAGCAAGCAAACATCTTATCTTGGCCTTTAGTATGATATGCCAGCCCCTTGGGGTTTCTACATGACATATGGAGAGGTTTTGTGGTAGGGTTTCTTACTTCCAAGTTTGTGGAACACCAAAGCCAAAGGTGTCAACTATTCCCATTACTAATAGTTTATCCACCGTATCCATTGATGTTTTTGTTTAACATAACAAAATTTCTATATAACCGGATATTTATTTGCTAAATGCAACAGAATTAAAAAAAAGAAACTTCACAGTAACAGTACAACAAACGTATAGGCCCGCGCGCACACATACGCACACGCACGCACACAGTGGAAATTTTCATAACTCACTTCATAATGCAATGCCAGTTTGTTTCAAATGGACGCGTGCAAACTCCGTCACTACTCCAATCGTTTAGTTTACGCTAGTAAACTTTATTTGTACTCATTTTACAACCAAACGTAAATTAAACTGAATACATTAGATTTTACCTATATTTTAATATAGGTCTACAATAATATAGTACAGTAATTGCTGAAGTTTTTCTATGAAAAGGAATGAGGTTTTAAGGTTATGTTTCTATGTTGGGAATGAATGATGTTCCTACTAGGCCTATTTATGGTGTGTGGCATATTAATCACTTTCATCTAGTTTAAAATGTATTTTCAAAGTAAAATGTGGTACCGAAAACGTATTGTATTAGGCCTATATGTAGCTTTTTGATAACTAATCGAATAACGTACGGAATAACTGGCAAGAGGATTTTATTTCCCGAATAACGTACGGCAATAACTGGCAAGAGGATTTTATTTCCCGAATAACGTACGGAATAACTGGCAAGAGGATTTTATTTCTCGAATAACGTACGGCAATAACTGGCAAGAGGATTTTATTTCCCGAATAACGTACGGCAATAACTGGCAAGAGGATTTTATTTCCCGTATAACGTATGGCAAGAGGATTTTATTTCCCAAATAACGTATGGCAATAACTGGCAAGAGGATTTTATTTCTCGAATAACGTATGGCAAGAGGATTTTATTTCCCAAATAACGCACGGCAATAACTGGCAAGAGGATTTTATTTCCCGAATAACGTACGGCAATAACTGGCAAGAGGATTTTATTTCCCGAATAACGTACGGAATAACTGGCAAGAGGATTTTATTTCTCGAATAACGTACGGCAATAACTGGCAAGAGGATTTTATTTCCCGAATAACGTACGACAATAACTGGCAAGAGGATTTTATTTCCCGAATAACGTACGGCAATAACTGGCAAGAGGATTTTATTTCCCGTATAACGTATGGCAAGAGGATTTTATTTCCCAAATAACGTATGGCAATAACTGGCAAGAGGATTTTATTTCTCGAATAACGCATGGCAAGAGGATTTTATTTCCCAAATAACGTACGGCAATAACTGGCAGGAGGATTTTATTTCCCGTATAACGTATGGTAATAACTGGCAAGAGGATTTTATTTCCCGAATAACGGATGGCAAGAGGATTTTATTTACCGAATAACGTATGGCAATTACTGGCAAGATGATTTTATTTCCCAAGTTATTTCCTTAGACTTGCAATCGTTAGATTGCCAACATCTTGTGACTGTTATTACACGGTTCGAAGTGAGCATTAGGTGAGGTTATGACGCAACGCATTTCATTAGAGCGAAGCGAGGGTCCGCGCTACTAAACACACATTAGCGCTGGGTTACCACACCGACGGTAATTTATTCAAGATTATCCCCTTGAAGACATTTTCACTCCTTTTTAATACACAAATGAGCCTTCCAAAGGAATTTCCTAATACGTAGCCCCACAACGAAAAACGCATTAGCCCCGACAGTCGGCGGGGAATGACTTGCGTGAATGAGTCGAGAGTAATAGTGGATTCAATAGCCGCGGAGCACAAGTGTTTCTGAGGGTTTCTGACGCTCTGGTCATTATCAGGTGTTTAAGCTGAGGAGCCACTGTAATACGCTTTAACAGTCGCTTGTTAAAAGTGTAAAATCATGGAGAATCTGTGTTAAAATAAATCTTATTTTACCAAAAACCTTTTTATTATAAACCTTAATGTGATAGTTACATTATTCCTTTCAAATTCACAGAATAATATTCCTTTCAAATTCACAGAATAATCCACAGACTAATTATTAGGTTAATGTAAATAACTGCAGGCAGTGTCCTTTAGTATTTATGTTTAGAAGGAAAACATATCTCTTACACACACCAGTCAAACATCCCAAAAATAAAAACAAAACAATACAACTTACACTTTCATCAACACGTTATTTGCCGCCAATTTTTAATGTAAAACGTAATTAGCATGAAAGTACATAACTATTATACTTACGATTTTTTAAATTTTTGTCCGGCATTTTGTTAAGATTCTTAAGAACGTAGACACTAATGAACATCGCTTAATGCGATCGAAACGGTATGTCTAGGTAATTTTTTAATTTAGTTTAGCTATAACAAAGGCAATTCGTCATTTCGCAACGCTCAATTGCAATAATTTAACACAATTTATATATTACGCCTTCTACACAAACTGAATAAAATTCAAATTTTGTAATCTAACACGAGTTTTCTTTTTTATAACTTTCGTCTCGCAACGATGTCTCTATATGTTAAAATTCCCTCCATGCTCCACTACCGCCATTCTCTTTATCTCGTGATTTACTCATTCATCAATAAACCTCTCTTCGTATCTTCTTGTTTCCCTCCTCCCCATTCAGTCATTCTGTTTTCTTCAATATTGTTTTTCGCCGCAACTACGACGAGTCGTAGTTAACGGCTTACTTTCTGACTGCGGTTGTTTCTTCTCAGGCTTGTTAATGTTTAGATTCCCTTTTTTTACTGCACTTCATGTACCCTCTATTTGGGGTACTGCAACGAGTGGTTTAAAACGTTGTGTTTTGTGTTGTCTTTCCTGGAGATATCAACAGAGCTATTGCTTTAGATGTACTGTACCTTAACATAGTTCAAGGCAGACATATTAAAGTTCCCTCCATGCTTCACTATCGTCATTCTCTTCATCTCGTGATTTACTCGTTCATCAATAATCCCCTTCGTATCCTCTGTTTGCCCTCCCCCCATTCTCTTTTTCTTCAATATTTGTTTTCGCAGCACCTACGACGAGTCGTACCTAACGGTTTACTTTCTGAGCGTGGTTGTTTGTTCTCAGGCTTGTTAATGTTTATTTTTGCTTACGATCCACTTTTTTACAGCATCTTATGTACCCTCTATTTATGTACTGAATGAGTGGTTGAAAAATTTGTTTTGTGTTGTCTTTCCTGGAGATATCAACAGAACTATTGTTTTAGATGTTACTGCCCTTAACATAGTTCAAGGCAGATATGCACTATAGAACTAGCGTCCGTAATCGTCCGTAATTAAACCTTATAACCTTCGTATTTTAATCGGAAAAGAAGTCGAATACAGTTTATTAATACCAACGCATATATAAAAACAGCTGTCTATATTTGCAACATTCTTAAATAGAGACCTTGCTTTCAATTCTCTGACTTTTATTAAGCATTAGCTTTATATTTTCTCAATATATAGATGATGTTTACTCCTCTAAACATACTTAAAATAAACACCAATAACTGCAGGTTATTATTTAGAATCATTAGTATTTTAATCACTTTTCTGCCCCGCGTGTATTTTTAACAAAACACATTTGTAGACGGTGTACAATAAATGATAAATTACAGGTTAACTGTTATAATATATTTACAAACCGACAGGTAGCATTTGCATCTGTGTCTTATACAGAGGGTCTTGTCGCACCTGACACGCGTAATGAGAGGTTAGGTTTTTTACTTGTTGATAGGGTGCCATTGATAGGCTCGGGTTAACCCTTTCCAGTACCACGTGCTCGCCACGCGCACCAGTGCACCAAAGGACACGACACCGGAAGGATTAGACATGTCGGAGCACAGGTGACTGCAGAGTGGGGTCAGGTACGCAGACCGTGTGGGTTTACCTCTAGGCACTTCAACAAGGCATTTGTATAATGCAATTAAACTATCGATAGTTCCACAGCTGGCTTTTCGAAATGCTGATTAAACTTATGAATTTATTTTTTTAAATGAAACGACTTTTCGGTTTTATTCTAGGCGCTATTTTACTCCTGTTTTCAAATGTTAGCTCTCAACTTGGTTACAGCTCTCAACTTGGTTACAGTATGAAAAAAAAGTTTCATACTAATCATGATTTCCCGTTGAATTTTGGCTACGTTGAACTGTTCGATCAGGACACACACAGATTGAGAGAGAGAGAGAGAGAGATTGAGAGAGTCTTTAAATGTGAAATAATTTAATTATTATCCCCACACAATGCGCAGACATTCTCCCGGCACGCAACGGTACAACACTATCACAACACCAACATGACAGAGAAAAATGAACCAACAACTTTATGAAAGATTAATGCGTTATTTAATAAACATTGAATCTATTTTGTTTGATTAATTACACGGCAGGCAATTGAAACGGTAACCTAGGCCGGTCTAGTCTGCCGCGTTTCTATTATCGTAGACGCCATCTTTTAATTGTTCTGCAGCGCTTATTTTTACGACAGTATTTTCATATTTTATCCTTCCATTTCCGCCGCTCGCGTGACGCCCGCTAAGAATTAAATTTACAGGTCTAATTTAATTGAAGAACGAGTTGTTACTTACTGTGCGTTGCGAGAGAAGGACGGGGCCTTGTTTAGAATGAATCCTTGTCGATGCTATGACCATGGGGAAGAGTATTTTGGGTTGTATTGTTTTAGTAATTTTATTTAAATATTTTGTTTTATAAATAACAATTGGATACTAATAATATCAATGCAGGATGTCCATCCATTAGAATTCCAAATTTCAAAGTTAAAAATTCACACTGAAAGCTCTAACAGATCTGTATTGTATGATTGTAAATAAGTGCTGTATACAACTAATTTAGCTTCAGTTATGTGACTACAGGTGATTTTATGTTATAGGTTAAGTAGTACCTAGGCCTACAACAGCTGTTCTAACACTTAAGTTATGTAACTTTATTTATTGTAATTTATTTAGTTAAAATGTTATTATTGAATATTTTTTATTAATTAATGAATATATTCATTTACATATAGATAAACCCTACAATTTGTACTAAATAAGGGTAACGAGTTATAAACTTATTATAAATAAACCCTACAATTTATACTAAATAAGGGTAACGAGTTATAAACTTATTATAAATAAACCCTACAATTTGTACTAAATAAGGGTAACGAGTTATAAACTTATTATAAATAAACCCTACAATTTGTACTAAATAAGGGTAACGAGTTATAAACTTATTATAAATAAACCCTACAATTTGTACTAAATAAGGGTAACGAGTTATAAACTTATTATAAATAAACTAAAAATTCCAATTTAAAACATGAAAACTTGCTCAGTATAGCCTATACGTTAAAAACCTTTTTAAGGATTTAATTTAAATTCGTTGAATAATATTTTCATTCAATATTTGTTTCCCACCCAATGTTTTCTATTAGGCTAACTTCATTCTTTTATTATTCAGGACTACACTGGATGGTGAAAAGTGGATCGTAAATCAAATAAAGTCACAGGGATGGATTTGTAATCGGGATGCTACAGATTAAACGACTCGATAGAACGAGGATCAAGAAAATATGAAGACAGAAATTTGCACGTTACATAGTGACATCCATACTTAGAATAGAATGTGGCAATATCTGCATATATTTCCATATGGGAAATTATTTCACTTCAAATAGTTTATAGACACTGCTAAACTAATAGATAAACTCAAGTAAGAGAAGACACATACAAATGCAACCCAGATAGGTCAGTAGACTGATAGAAACTCAAGCCAGTATCATTTCTTCAGTACAGTGTTACAGACTCAATATAAAGTGTATTTGTGAATGAATTTGTGTAGGCTTTGAAAAACTCTATATAAGCGGCCGCTGCGCATTGTAGACAATCAATCAAAAGATCTCAACTATTGACCAGACAATCAATCAGAAGATCTCAACTATTGACCAGGTATTAAGAAAATTATTTTCAGATACTGGAATTTTTCAAGACAATGAAACGATAACCTTTTATTTAGTGAATATTTAAATGTAACTGATTTGGGAGGGCAAAGTTGTTCAGGAATGTTTAATGTGTTTTTGCCTTGTAATTATCAGTGTTTTGATTTTATAACTAAACGTTACAACAATTATTACAATAATTACAGGGTTGTCAACTTAATATTATAAGAAATATTTTGAAAAAACTATCCGAAACAGAGTTTTGATCGCACTTAACAATCTTAGTCAACATTCCGTGATTATATTGTCAATAACGATTATATTGTCTCACTGTTATATTGTCACCTAGAGCGGTCAAAAATGTTTTGTCTCGGTACGTTTATCAAAAATTTGTATTAATTATTAGTTCGACAAATCATTAACTACTTTAATAATATAGTTTGATTAATTTAAATGTTAACAAATGATCTTAAAATTTCTATTTTCTTAATCTATTATTAGAAAGGTATCATTATACCGCACGTATATCACTTTTTGGCGCAAAAATTGCATACGGCTAAAGATGCGTACAGAGAAATATGCATACAAGAGAAAACAATAGCAATTGACGAGGGTAAGTCGTAAAGTTGACAGGGGAAAAGCATACAAACCAAATTCCAATTGTCAACCCAGGTTATCTACCCTTAAACTGTTTGCTAACAACTTTTAAGGTTTGGGATTCTCCAGTCATAAAAGTGTTTAAGAATTGTCAGTGGTCACTTTGCTTTTAACTCTTGACGTGATAAGCTCGATTTAATCGAAAGAGACCTATAAAAAGATGCCGAAACGTCGACTACTATGCACATGAAACTGGAGGAAAGAGAAGTAAACAAAATTATATCAAACCGAACGAAATTTTTTTTAAAAAACTACAAAAATACCTAGAAACTGGAAACTAATTTCTTGTTTAAGATCTCTTTCCTAAATCCAAAAAATGTAATAGATTAGACCCAAGAAATTAGAAGGTAAAATCAAATAAATTGGTCAAATGGTAAAATAGATTAAAATTTAAAAAAAATTGGAAATATAAAACAAAGACAAAATTACCGAGGTTGCAAGCTGATTTTAAACACGCCAAAATGAAAGCGCAAAATCATTTTGCCAGTTCAAACCCTGGAAAAGTGTGATGGAAATCAGGTTTAATAAACTTTTAACGGAT
Organism: Prosapia bicincta; assembly: GCA_036971475.1. NCBI lineage: Eukaryota > Metazoa > Arthropoda > Insecta > Hemiptera > Cercopidae > Prosapia > Prosapia bicincta. The sequence goes on from JBAIZL010000005.1 coordinate 161,229,781, forward strand.
CTCCATTTAAAAGAAACTAAACGACATCTCTGTTTAGCTCAGAGGTAAACTCATTTATGCAGCTAAATGATTTTAAAAGATTCGTGTCCGCCTAAAAGTTGTACACAAAATTCGCCTGTCACAATGATCTGACGTCATAGCTTACCCTCTCATCTGTCAAAACTTGATTCTGTACGCATCTTTTGCAATATTCTCGATGAACGCATATTTCGTTGTACGCATCTTTCGCGTATTCATTCATTTCCACTCAGCGTTATTGATATTTTCAACCAATCGATATTTAAGAAATGTCCAATTTTATATTGAGTATGTTTTCCTTTGGTCTTAGAGGCTAACAAAAAAACATCTGGCGTGTTTATATTTTGGGTTTTCGCTAGCCTGTGATTGGCCAGTGGGTTTTGATGTCACTGATACTATATTTCAGAATGACTTGAGGTCGTGTGATTACATTTGACACACATGTTTGTTAGAATTATAACACATTTTTGTGTAATTATTTCGTAGAAGATATTATAGGCGGTTCTTCTATCAGTAAAGGTAAACCGTAAAATTGTGAACCTTATTGTAAATTAGGTTATGTTAAAACATACAAGACGGAATAAAGTGCTCTATCACACTTGATCAGACGATTCGACAGAACATAAAAAACAAAAAATGTACAAAGTACTGTCTTATCTTTTTTAGGTTTACCCCTATGTTAAAAAAAAAAACTTTAATGAGTATTAGACAGCAAATTTAAAATATGTTATATTATTGAACCAAAGCCTGGTTAAGAAAATATCCTGTATAAAAATATAATTTTTTAAACACAGACACATGAAAAACTAATCAACATTGAAATTTACTTCATAGAATGTGTGTGTATTTAGGACTGATACGATTTAGTGAAATTTGATAGCCTAATTTATAGACAGCCTGTATAAATGACTTTTGTATTTATTTATTTAAATATTTAAAGTTTATTAATGAAGCTATTTACTAAGTGTTTGGTGAAATTTAAAACATTATTTTTATCAACATGTTTAGAATAATGTACATTACAAGTTATCTACATTATACAAACATTTCTAAAAACATTTTATTACTAAAAATAGACATTTTAATATTTGTATAATAAACCCACCTCGGAAAACATTTCCAACAAACGAGTCAGGCAATTCCATGACTAATTTAGTTTATGGTATTAACGTTTCTAAAAATATTAATATATAAACGTGTATAGGAAAAGTTATAACACTTTATTCTTCAGACGGTTCTAAAAACATTGCCACGTTGAACATAATGACGACTCTTGGCTGTTATTATGTTTTTAGTATACAGAAGTTTTTAAACAACACTGTACAAGTTTACCATATCTATGACCATAACTATTTTTTTCTAACTATATACACTTTTCTGAAAACATTGATATACTGTATTCAAAAAAGTTAACCATAACAGTTGAGATTTTCTTTTTTTACTAAGGGTTACATACTTGCTGAAAGTAATACAGTATATACATATATACATTTAAAGCAATTAGTTACTTTTTCTGTTTTGCAAAGTATAGATTTTTATACAGAGAAAATTCCTAATATATAAGGAAACGTAAAAATGATGGACGTCTGAGGCGTGAAAAACTAAAATCGGTAAATAATTTGAAAATACAAATTTGCTAAAATCAAGTCCACAATTTTGGAAATAAACACTAAATGGTGAACATAGTTAGCTTTGTAGTTCGATGTTCAAGGCAGAGAATTAGCAAAACAATGGTTCAAGGCCACTAGAACAGGGTGTGGGAGTTCTGTGCCCTTTTTGGAGGGTTCGTCCCTCAGTATCTGGCCTCCCCCTCCCTTTGTAAAAGAGAAATATGCACATCGGTTAATTTGTAGGATAGTGCCTAGAATAACATTTTGTTTAGCCCGCTTCTCCCTCATCCCACTCAGTTTTAACAACAATATTACAGCTCTCCCCAACTTTCATTTCCAATTAGGGGAGACAACTTCCAAGTATGTTCTTATTAAAATCTTCCATTTTATTTTTGTTAATATGCAATGCATTTAATGCGATGTTTACCGATGGACTAGAAGCGGTTATGGGACACGGATTATTACAGAGTTAGTTCTTTATTGTCGAAATTAACCAAAATGCCACTTATTTTCAAGGCTCAGTGATTCTGTCTACAACTAATTCTAGTTCGAAATTGCACATTTTTCGTTTCTCCCTAATGTAGACCTACTTTTCCTGCTAGTTCTCTTATAAATTGAATGCTCTGATTTATTGAAACTTCAATGTAATACAAAGAACTTAAAAGTACGTCACCTAATTAATTGAAGATTTAATGTTCTATTGTGAACTTTACCTGGTTGACTATCTTTGATGTATACAAAGAACCTTAAATAATTTCATTTAATTTATTGTAACATTGATGATCTACGAAGAATTTTAAATAATAACACTTAACTGAATATAACATTAACGCTCTACAAAGAACTTTAAATAACGGCAATTAATTAACAATAATTTAATGTACCACGTAGAATTAAAATTGTAATGTAAACACCTCATCTGATTGAGAGCAGCTAAATAAACGCAATTCAAAAGATTTGACTTTATACACCACCATCAACTAATTAATTGAAACTTCAATGATCTACCAAAAACCTTCATTTAACATCGCCTAATTGATTACAATTTTTATGTGCTTTAATTAACATGACTTAACTGAGTGTATCTTTCATGCTCTACAATTAACTTTCAATAACATTACTTAATTGGTTGTAACTTAAATGTTTTACAAAGAACCTAAATAACGTTACTTGATTACTGTAATTTTAATGTTCTACAAAGAACATTAAACATCACCTGATTGAGTGCAGCTTGAATCTAATGGAAAGACTTTATACATCACAATCACCTAATCGATTAAAACTTTAATGTCCTAAAAAGAACTTTATGTTTGACGGTGACTTTAATGCCCTGCAAAGAACTTTTGAACGTCATCATCTGAGTGCAGTTTAAATGCAATACAAAGGACTTTACATACCATCGCCAGATTGATTGCAAATTTAATACCCTACTAAGAACTTAAAACACCATCACCCGAGTCAATGCAACATTAATCCTCTTCAAAACTTTATTTGCCAATTGTTTGCAACGTCTGTGAACAAACACTATAAAGAACTCTAGATACTATGAACAACAGAAGAAATTCGTCACTAGAGAGCAGAATGGAAAAATGTCATTGCTCTTCCAATGTTATTTATTATTATCAACATGTATTATTTTGATCGTAGATGAACAGCTAAAAGGAAATATCTTAGAGAGAATGGAAGGGATGTGTTGTGTGCAAGATATTTAATTTATAAGTAATGTAATATAAAATGTTTTAGTGCTGTTCATAAGAGAGAGGTATATGTACGCTATGACTCATAACAAGTAAAAAATCGTAAGACTATTACACAAGAAGAAATTTGAAAAATATCTCGTAGAAGTGGTAGGAGTTAGGTCAGGGTAACCTGTCATATTTAATGTCTATTTTTTCAAGGCTATTAAAAATCTTGAGTTTTCAAGTTACAAAATAATCCCTATTTTGTAGACTTGTTTTGCGTCTGTTATTTAATATTTGACGCAGCAGGCAAAAATAATAGCTTTTTCTTAAGAAATCTCCTGAAAATAGAGGACTGAAGCGGTTCTGAAACGGCGGCCGTCATCACTTCAAAAGCTCAAGCTTTACTCTAGGAAAAGTTTTTAGTATAAAAGTTAAACCAAAATGTAGCATATTTCTTTGTAGAGGCCGTCAAATTATGTTTTGAAAAACGTTCCCAGTTTAGAAACGAGAAAGATCATTTATAAGTAAGTCTAAATAAAAATGTGGATATTATAATTTCGATTTTACATAGCAATATGCATACATCATAACCTATTAAATATACCTTTTAAGAAAGTAAAAAAATTTCCTTTCACAAAGGAGTTGAAAACGTAGCCTTTAAGGAGCTTTATGGAATTATTTTGAAACTATAATCAAAGGAACTGGAAACAATAACTGATAAAGGATAAGTAAAATTATCAATGCTCAAACTTTAAACTAATGTTAATATATTAATTATTAATTTTACAGCATTCATAAAATATTGGTGACGAAGTAAAAACATTCAAACAAGATAAGAACTCTGATCTTTGATAAAATAGTTTTAAAAAATTCTCTTCCCCTTAATATAGCCTATAGGCTACTTATGCATAAATTTCCCTCTACAAAACTGGCAAGAAAAATATTTTCACATTATTGTTACAAGAGGGAAAGGCAAGGTTTTAATTTTAAATCGTAAATGTGTGATACAGTAGGCCCGTCAGAAGGGCCTAAGTGTACTAATTATTATGCTTGTACTTTTATTACAACTTGCCGCGCTAGTTTCATTATCCGCAGAATATTTTAATCTTGCCGCAATAAAGCATACAATTACGTAAGATATTAGAGTGTGAAATCATAAAAATCACCGTTCCATAACGAGTACAGGGATCAGAAAGCAATTCAAACGCTAAAGGTAACGTACTCGGCTAGAGAGCTGGAACTGGAAGTGTTCCGAAATTGATGGATTTTAATGGTTCCAAAAGTCATGTCTGCAGAAATAGTGATGTTGGTTTTTGATGTCGAAACACGTCGAATTATACCTAATTTAATCATTGTGATCTTTGTTAATCGGTTTACTTAAATTCATTCCAACGTGTTGATTACTGATTCAGAGTGTAAACAAAAGGAACAAGTAAACAAAAATAACTAATTCGTTCTTATTAAATCTAAATACGCCCGAGATTTGGGGCTCATTCACTTCATTACGTTTTAAAAATAGTTTCCTGTTTATAACCATTGTTATTTCTTCTAAAATTTAAAACTTACCTTTAAAAAAAGTTAATTAATAGGCCTACTTTTAAATTATAATCCTTTTGAAATATGTGTAATAATTTAAGAAGTTACTGTCTTTTGGACGTAGCTCAAACCGCCATTGGTTCATGAGAATAGCAAGACACTCTTCGTTTAACATTTTGAAGATGTAATGTTTTGGAAAATCAGACATTTGGAGGATTCAAGGACCAACCAACTCCGACGACTCTCCCAACTGCTTTTCTAGCATTCCAACAGGTTACGTCTGCGTTTGAATTGTTCTGAGAGTTTTATAAAATTATCTTTAACTGTGCAGACCACAGGGCGGTCTCTTTCCATTGATGCTGACCAACGGCCATTTACTCCAGTCGTTTCCCATTAGATCTGACCCCAGGTCAGCCTTAAAGGCTCTTCTAACCTACCCGAGTTCCGGCCAATTCTTTCCTGCTCTCTTCTTTATTCGTGCCAATAAGAGCACTCTCTTTTTCTTACTAACCACCGTACAACGTCTTCAGCTCTTTTTCAATTCGTGCTGGCAATCCTTTTACACTCTAGTTACGACTTTGTGAAAACACAGATCATTCAAGTATTACTACTGCTCTTTAAATATTTAAATATCTGTGCCTAAGCAACCAAATGTCGAGCCTTATTGATATATAAAATGGTGAGATATACTACTCAGCAGCAAGCTTTCTCAACAGGTTTGCTCATGAAGCCTTCTTATTTTTGTGGGAGATGAGACAAAATTATTGAAGACGCGTGGTGTATCTCTACTTACGGTAAACCTAAATATTAACCCTTTACTATCCGTTACAACGCTAATAAAGTGTAAATTGAAATAGAAGGACACAAAAACAAATATAAGAAGATTGTTGAAACTTAACAGAGAAAGAAAAAAACCTAAACTAAAAAAATTGGTAGATACAAAAACCATCATTTATTATTCGAAAATATTGTATAACTTTAAAAATTTCACAATCCATTTCCTGGAGTTTGCTACTTGATACAGAACAAAAAAGACTTTCACTATACCAAACCCATTAAACGCAACAATAATAAAATCATTCAGCTAAAAACTCAAAACTATTTTCTGACATCGAATGATATCTGTTTTTCAACCAAAGCATTCTAATCAACATACAATGATCGTTTATTAAATCCTGACAAGGGGATTTGAGAAGACGAGCAACAGATACTTGGTGGCCAATTACGTAAAATTGAAAATTAACTAGAACAGAAAAAAGCACAAACCTCATCGGAAATTCGAACAAAATATTTCTCATCATTCTTATTGAAGCACAACAGATATGTAAAAACTATTAACAGTTTTGCTCAGAAATCGTTCCTTGTTAAGTGTTATAGCCTAATATTAAAATAAAAACAGGCACCAGGCTCTTATAAAGCCTTACGTACATAAGACTGAGCTCGTGACGCACCTGTTTCCAACTTGCTATTACAGCATTTCTTATACTGCATTTCTATAAATTCTTGGAGGCTATTAATCACGACTTAGGTATTAATTTATTTTTCAATCACCCCTAATAAAACATGAACTCTGCTCTTGTGTATCATTTCGTGGATACGACCTTTTGTTTTTCAAAACAAGTCTAGAAACGAAATACACCATTGTTGTTTTTTTCTGAGTTTTAACCTCTCTGATTAAGGTCAAGATATTTAAATAACATAGAAATTTATAAATACAGTGTGGAAACTCAACAGGTACCATCAATTTAAAAACAAAATTTGACTTATTAGGTATTTACGAATATAAAATACCTACTCCAATCTGTTCGCGTATTTATCAGACATACGACCATGAGGGTTCAAGTGAATTTTAAATAAAGTAAAACAAACTGTTTTTAAAGCATTCGTTTATTCAACTGGGTTCGTTATTACAGAAATATGCATTTATACACTAAAGCCGAGTAGATACAGCCTGAGCCCTCAATTGAGGATAAGTCAGTCGACTAGATTAGGAATAGGGCAGGGTAAAGAGCCTATATTTGGCACCTATACTACTATTTGGAGTGAACAATTCACCTGAAATGACAGGTAGGCCTTTGTTCATGCCAAGGCCCCGTTCTCAGATTGCATGTGCTCCTTTGCATTTACACTAAGGTGTTTCAGTTTTAAGGTGATCAGAGTGTATGGTCTCGATTAGTCGGATATATAGGTTTACCTATTGCAAAAATCTAACTATTCTGAGGTAAGCTTACTATTATATATAGCCTATATATATATATAGATAGATAGATAGATCATTACTTTACAAGGACTTTAAACTCCGGGTAGCTGGAAGACACCCCTTTTCATCCTGGTATACTTTAAATCAGTGTCCAAGCCCGCGCTACATCTTTCTTTAACAGTTACAGGGTATCATGTCTTCTTGATCGTTCCTAATTCAATATCCCTTTCCTCGTTTTTTACAAGGGTGTGTAACGACCGTTTTTGACCCCGATGATTGATTCAGCAACATTAGATTGCTCCACTTACAATGTCTTTTTACAACTTACGTCTGTATTGAACCTAAATCTTTGTATGTTTGACATTTCTTACTGTAAAAATTGGAATATATTTCCCCCTCAATAATTAACTACTCACTATCCAACATCATTGTTTTCACGCAATATCACAAACTAAACAAAATTAAAAGGGAGATCACAGCTTCCACCTCGTGTCTGTAGCAATAAAATCAGCGTCCTGTGCCAGTGTTGCAAACGACAATTGCCCCACAGGAGAGACACAGACCATAATCCCAAGGTCACTTAACGTTCGCATGATTTTCTCTTAGTGAATCATCGCCTGTTTGAATCTATTGAAATCTTTTTCGCGAACAAATCGCTACACGTTAGTAGACAAAATCTCTTCACTCGGGCCAGCTTCTGTCCATTATTAATCAGCATTCCTCTTCACACATTTTAATTACTGCAGCAGAAGAACAACAAAACTACTTCAGAATTTATTAAGACTTTAGTGTTAATGATTTATCTATGAATTGTAGCTAAAGAATTCTTAGAAGGCGAAACAAACATAGCATTGATCTGCCTTTTGGAATTCTAATAATTTCAACATAAGTAATACGCAGAGTTGTGTCTGAAATGCGTAGTAACATAAGCCGAGGGTAATGGAACTTTCCATCATCAGACGGTTGAAGGGGTTGAAAGGTAAAGCCGTGTGAGGGTTAAGACCCGTGCGAAAAGGACGTTTTCGCTAGTGAACAATGCAAACGTAACCACTTCCTGTCGCGTGCTACTGCGTTTCATTCGCCGTGTGTTTAGAGACCTTTTAAATCAGAAAACGAGTCGATGGAATTCCACGTATCTTTATCTTTCAACGTTCTGCCTGAACGCGAGTTGGCGCGAGTTTAGTAACTTTAAACCCTCGTGAAAAGATTTCAGATTATTTCGCTACCCGATTTATCCCCAAGATGACGAGCTCTTATCGCATCGGTAAAAGCGTCAATGCCGTAGCCAGACTCCGCAGTGTGATTAAAGGTATGAGAGAACGACTAAACGGTAGCAAAAAGAATAGAAAATATTCCAAACACATTTGTGGGAAAGTTTCTAATCTTATCGGCTAAATGGACAGACTTAGGCCCATGTTGTAGGGATCTTAAATTCTGGCCCCTGAAACCACTATCCTTATAAATCCAATATCTAACTCCCACCCTCTTTACTAATGAGCTAAGGTTTCATGTTACCAAAACATAAAATGGTCTAATTTTACACCAAAAGGGTTGATACTAATCGCCCACCACGCTTTAAAATTTTATTGTCATAGCTTAAAAAATTTCCACCAAAGGCACTAGGGGACAGTGGTGGACTATATTCCATCCAACTACAATAAGGACATTACAAAGTAGAGTTAGATATTAAGTTTATTCTGGGAAGTCCTAACGCTTTTAGTACTACCCAGGAATTAAAATTGTTCAAATCTCTTATTCTTGCATTTATTGAGGCATAGAGGGCCCACTTAAAACAAAGTGTATTCAATCCAATTATAATAAGAATATTACAAAGTATTTTTCGATATAAAGAATGTGTGGTAATTCCCATAGATTTCAATATTACTCAAGAAGTAAAATTGTCCAGATCTCTCATTTTTGCCTTTATTGAAAAACCGAGGACTCGCTTAAAACAAACTGTGTTTAATCCAATTATAATAAGAACATGACAAAGTAAATTTCCCTTGTGGGAAAGCTCAGAGCTCAGGAAATAAAATTCCTAACATTTCCTATTTTTGCATTTATTGAGGAACAGAGGACCCACTTAAAACAAACGTATTTCATCCAAATGTAATAATAGCATTACAAAATAGAGTTAGATATTAAATACATTCTAAAAAAGCCCAGTGCTTTCAATATTAATCAGGAAGTAAAATTGCTCAGATATATTATTGTTGCATTTATTGCGAAACAGAGGGCCCACTTGGAAAAAAAACAGTATTTCATCCAGTTGTAATAAGAGTATTACAAAGTAGAGTTATATATTAAGTATATTCTAGAAAATCCCCGTGCTTTCAATATTAATCAGGAAGTAAAATTGCTCACATTTATTATTCTTGCATTTATTGAGAAACAGGGAACACTTGAAAAAAACAGTATTTCATCCAGTTGTAATAAGAGTATTACAAAGTAGAGTTAGATATTAAGTATATTCTAGAAAATCCCCGTGCTTTCAATATTAATCAGGGAGTAAAATTGCTCAGATATATTATTCTTGGATTTATTGCGAAACAGAGGGAACACTTGAAACGCATTTTAATCTGCCCAGCTATAGCAAGACTCTACAAAGTAAATTTAGTGATTAGGTTTTTTATAAGAAGGACCAACACGTTTGATAATACCCAGAAAGTAGCAATTCTAATTGCTCACATTTCATATTCGTGCATTTATTGGGGAATAGAAGACCTACTTAAAATAAAACTGCATTCTATACCACTATAAGATTATTAAAAAGTAAGAACAGGCATTCCAGGGTATCTATCCAAGTATGATAAGAATATTATTTGGGAATTATAGATGTAAGGTATATATTCTGGTAATGCCCAGTGCGTTTAATATTACATAGAACGTCATGTTGGTTACAATTCTTACTCTACCACTTATTGAAAAATTAAGGACCCACTTGAAACAAACGGTGGTTGACTAAAAATAACTAAATAAAATAACAGGGTGTTCTTAAATTAAACGAAGGTTTTAAAAATAATGTTAACTATTTCAGAAGGCATTTATAAAAACTAAATAATAAACGCTTTTTCTATAATTCCATTGTTCTATTGTTTTTTAAAACCTAGGGTTGTATGCATAGAGACCTTATAACCTTCCGACCTCAGTAACAGAAACTAGTACAAATTAGACGGCCCTTTTGGGACAATAAGGGTCGAAACTTCTTCACCCAATAGAAGGACTATTATTTTTAATAGAGTTTGCTATTTCTACAACAATGAAATTATAACCTTGAACTGTGCGCTAAGTATACAAGCTGTGCAACCCTTAGTTCGCCGCCACCTGCCGGTGTCATACGTTGGACACAAGCTACCCTGAGCAGCTGAACAGTGACGGGTGCCAAGGGGGTAAACTATTTTTCCAGTTATTTTTGTGTCAAACTGCAGAGTAGGTGGAGTAGTTATCATTTTCAAATTTAAAACCCCTTTTACATTGTATATTTGTTCATAATCATTACAGTACAGTTACCATGTAGCAATTGTGCGATTTCGAATTTTCTTGAAACCATTACAAAACGAATTTACAATGAAGTAACTTTCCCTGCATAAACGCTGTAGTAATTCAGATGAGATCAAATTACAAAATATAAAATTATAATAAAATGTCACTACGAATTGTTTATGTTGTGTTACTTACGATCTGTGATTATGTTTTGTTATTTGGGGTGTGTGATCATATTGTGTTTTCGAAATACCATTATGTGTTATGTAGGATCTGTGTGTTAGTAAGGTTCTATGATTATATTATTTTATTTAGAATCTATTATTACACTGTTATTTACGATTTATGATTACATAGTGTTATTCAGGGTCAATGTTCTAATATGTTACTTAGGGTCTATGTTTATATTGGGTTATTTAGGATTGAAGTCAATATTGGGTTTATTGGGTTATTAAAGTCAATGGTTGCATTGTGTCACTTAGGGTCTATGCTTATTATGTGTGTATTGTGTTATGTGTCTATTAGGGTTTATGAATAAATTGTGTTATTCAAGTTTGCATATTGTGTTATTTAAAGTTATTTGTTATTTTTTTAATAATTTAAACAGTTGTCATAACTATAAATTGTTATAAAATATCTATAATTATAACTAAAAAATCATTACGAAAATAGAATAATTTTAAAAAATTAACATTAATAAAAGTTTGTACCAAGGCTAAAACGATCAAAGTTTCGGCTCGTGTAGTTGAATTCATGAAAAATTTTTAAAAGTGTGAATGCTAAGGTAAAATAATTTTTATACAATTTTTAAACCTTATAACTGTATGAAGCAACTGTGGCGTAATGTTTATTTTTAAATAAATAAAACCTCTAAACCACAAATAACATTTATTTAAACCTTATGTACATTTCCATTGCCCAGCAATGATCTTCAGAGGTATTTAAAAAATACAAGATGTATTTAAAGGTGTATGTAAAGGTGTATTTTTTAAATACCTCTGAAGATGATTGTTGGGCAATCGAAATGTACATAAGGTTTAAATAAATGTTATTTGTGGTTTAGAGGTTTTATTTATTTAAAAATAAATTTTTAAACCTGTTATTTCCATTTTCTTGTACTGCTGGAAAGATTTGAGGAATATTTTAAGAATGTTTATCAGTAGCCCCCAAAATAGAAATCCACACACCAGTAGACCTAAAACTATTTTAACAATGCTATTCCTTTTGAATCACGTTTGGGTATACCCTGAATTTCTATTAGTGACTTGCAAATGCCAAATTTTGCTTTGTTCTCCAAAAACCGTAATAATAACTATAGAATTCACAATGGACGTTATCTAAAGTGACAACCTGTTGAAATGACAAGTTCTGGGAACTTTGAGGGTGGGTTCAGATAGAGTTAACTGCTTTCTAAATATATCCTGAATTTAGTGACAGCGATGATTTTCGAGAAATTCTTAATACCTTGGTTTATGAGCATACAAACGCTTACAGTATATATGAAACAATATATCTGTAAGTCTACTTATATCGTAGGAACGAAGAATTTAGTAAATAATTAGATAAGATAACCGAAGAAATGATAATAGAAGAATAAGAATAAACAGTAACATAGAAGAACAAAGTCATTCCATTTCTCAATTAATGCTGAGAGTATAAATAAGTAGAAGTAACCAAGATGTAAGGAAATGAAGATGAAGAAATATAGATTTAAACAGGAATAAAAATTGAATACATGCAAGTACTTGAACTGGAGAAACTAAGTTGGCAAGGTTCTCTTGCCAGAGAGTAAAGAACCAGGACGCTTGCATAATATTTAGTACTCATTAATCAACTAATTGGAGGTGGAAGTTAAATTGGATTAAGATTACCACAAAATTGATACTACACTGTTGCATTAAACAGTGATAAGATGTGCGTATCAATATTATTAATTTTTTTCTAAAATAGTATTTCCCGCTGTAGAATACCAATGCACCTTTCACTCATCTCCAGTTATTCCCAATTGCCGTTCTATCCCGACTTTACATTTTATTCATAGTGTTATGTATTGTTGTAGAGAGGTGTGCTTTCGGGAAAATTAAGAGCAGCGGGTAGGAAGAATAAAGTCTTTTTACATAAAATATACTCATGTTCTTTCTGATACAGCTATCACTCTCAAGGTAAGTGTTTCCATAGATCCTCATCACTACTACAAAAATTTCATTGTTTTAACGGTATTATTTATTGATTACTATTAAAGGTTTCAATTTTTGAGCAATAAAGCCTCAATTCAATTCTTTAAATTTCTTTCATTTTCTTTATTGAACTTTACTTAAAGTTGCTCCTGGGGTTTATCCTGAAAGGTCTATTTCGTCTTTCGGTAACTGTACACTTTTTACTAACAAATGTTGATGATGATGACCAGAAATCTTTTTCGCCAGGAAAAGGAAAAAACAACCTACAGATGTACTACTTCTATCTTCAAGGTATACTAGGAATGCTGTTTATTAAACCTAAATGGTACCACACAACAAAATATTTTACAAAATCATTTCTAACTTTTTTATAAGGTCGTCTTACACATCGTGATAATATATTCTATCTGTACATTAATTCGCAGAAGCCAACTAAGTCATTTTCTTAATCAAAGTCCTTTATTGTTCATAAAACTACATCAGTAGCATCTGATGGAAGGGTATGAGTTTAACATTACAAGAATCATAAAGCTTGTAAATGTTTTAAATACAGATGAAGCATTTTTTACTTGAATAAAACCATAAGTTTTCGTTTCCTTTATTGATCTGTTTCTATATTTCGCCTATACTATTTTCGCCTTCCATTTTCCCTTTTAATGTCTTGATAATGGTGATGAAAAACGTTTTTTTCTCTAGTTTAAAAGAATGCAAAAGCTTCATATTTATCATTAACGCTAATTAATTCATATAATTCTTATAAATAGTGGCGTTGGTTAGTGAAAAATCACGGCACAAGAACGTTTTTACGGTACATTCTAAGAATAATACAATGTAAATAAGCATACTTAAATGAATTCCTACACGCACGCTGCTACAATCAGCTGATATAATTACAATGGTTATCAAAGTCTGACACTAGCCTTCCAGTTTACGGAATTTTGTATAAATTAATCTCTAATATAAGAGAGAAAATTAAAATTCTATATACTTTGTAAAGGTTATTCTAATTAGCTTTTCCTACGTAATGTTCGGACTGTAATGTTTTCTTGAGGATTATGTTAAAATTTCCTTAAATTAATTAACGATTTATATTAATTAACAACTCTTATACAAATTTAAGAAAATTTATGAATAAACGTACAGACGTAGCATTATCGTAGCACTAACTGGCAACTTGTGAAGACAATTTCGCTAAAAAGACGGCCTAAGGCATAGAAAACATTCTCTCAGTAAGTGTTAACATATATTTCCTTAGATCAAATCCGTCCACAGAAGTGGCGTTATCGTAGCACTAACTGGCAAGTTGTGAAACGACAAATTTCGCTAAAACGACGGCCTAAGGCATAGAAAACATTCTCTCAGTAAGTGTTATCATACATTTTCTTAGAACAAATCCGTCCACAGACGTAGCGTTATCGTAGCACTAACTGGCAACTTGTGAAACGACAAATTTCGCTGGAGAAGACGGGCTATGGCATAGAAAACATTCTCTCAGTAAGTGTTAACATAAATTTTCTTAGAACAAATCCGTCAAGTTGTTACCCCTGTTGTATATCGAATTGAAAATCTTTATATTTAGGCATAGAAAAGTGTCTGTGTTTTGATCTAAGGACATTCATATGAATTACATGTGGAGAACGAATTTCATTGAATGTAAGTATTCGTGTTGAATTCGTTGAATTCGTGTAGTTCCAGTAATGATATGACCATCATGTTGTCATGGTGACTAGTCACTTTTTACTGAGTAACAATACACTGTAGCTACCTGTGTGGAATCAGTTACTTATTAGAAGTACTGTAAAGGGGTTCAAGTAAAATCTTTGTTTCTATTTTACCAAAATATAAAAACAAAGTTACTAATTTACAACACTGTAAACTATGACAAGAGTTTAAATAAACAGTTTTACAAAAAAAAAAAAAAAGCCAACAAAGTAAATGAAAGATAATGACAGAAATGTAAATACGGTAGCATATTGCTCGTGGTCAATATACGACCATGTTATCTGGTCAAGTCCTCTCGTGGAAAATTACTGATATATAACGTTAAAGTGACACTTCCTATCAAACAATCTAAAGAAAACAAAAACAGTGTAAATAAAAGTGTAAACAAAGTAAATATTAATTTTATTATCGAAAAATCAATGATTATCATACAGCTTCCCAATAAAAGTGGAGTCCAGTTTGACAGTTGGGATTTTAGGGACGGTTTCAAAAATAAAATTCCGCAGTATTCATGTGTTTATATAATCACCGGGCTTTCAATGACCACCCCCTCATTACCAGCTACTAACAATTAGGCCTATAAGAGTTTATTGAAGCAAGAAATTTGTGCAAGATACATTTTGTTGTTATTACGCTCTAAAACTTCAGAAAAAGTAAAAATATTCATAAAAATTCAGCTTATTCTCATCAAACTGATATATAAAATATACATTTTGTATCAAGATTTGCGATTTCAAGAGGAATGTTTATATTTCGCACATTTTTTATAATCTCTTCGTATAAAAAAAAAAAACAGCTCGAAATCAGACCCAATTAAATTAAAAGGCACACACTTTTTAATTTCAAATATAAACAGTGATTTAAATTTTAAGAACAATTTCATATAAACCACAATTTCACAATCAGAGATCTATTCCTTTATTAATATGTTGGAAAGTATAAAAATATTTATCTTTGCCGTACATAAAATCTTTGTGAAATAAGAGAAGTTTTTTTGTGGACTATATATTAACCATCGGACTATTTCAAATACTTTTATACTTACTTTCAATTTACTTTTGTTTTATAATATAAACGTAGTAAAATAATTTTTTCAAACTAGTTTACAAAAAATATAGTTTTGTAAAGCTAGTTTATAAAAAAATATGGTTTTGAAAAAATTAATAATTGAGGCTAAAAGCTATAGCTTTTCATTTTATGCAACAATTGTACAAACATTCAGACAGACGTTGAGTAGCCCGAAAATTGCTTTCGTTCGCCTATTTTTGATAAATATTACAAAAAAGTACTACTAAATTGATGGAAAAACAAAATCTAAAAATTTACTTTTAATTAGAGCTAAACGATGTTAAAAATTGAGCGCTACTAGTGTTATCGTAATTATAAAGGCTAGTTTTTTAATTTTCTGCTTTCCAAATGTGTTATTACTGATTTTTTTAATCGGTAGGCCAATAACGTGTTTTGATTTACTTTATTTTATAAAGTCCAAACTACTACTTCAGTTTAAAATTAATTAGGTATTTTTTTTATATTCACAATTAAAATATATTTTACTATGGCTTATTTAATGTTTCATTTTGTTTTCATTACCTACATATTCACCAGTCATGTACCTTACATCGATACTTATGAGCTTTTCTTGTGAGTATAGGTGGCAATTAAATAATAATGAGCACAAATAATCAATAGTTCGTTCTTTTCTAATGATAGTCATCATCTTCGGAGAGTAATTTTATGTTAGTTGATTCGCTATACTTACTGATAATGACTGACAATGAAACTCGTTTGTAGTATTAATTATTGATTGTGTGTTACTTTTTATTATTTTATGTGCATCATTTGCCTGTTTGTTATTAATCAATATAAAATTATATATATATATATATATATATATATATATATATATATAAATATCGCAATATGTATTCTTGTGTATTAATAAAGAACTAAGTCAAAATACAAATATTGTTTAATATTCCTGATGATGTTGGTACTGTTAGCCAACGAAAAGCTTTGAATTGTAAATTCAATTATAATTCTTGTATTTGTATTTTGACTTAGTTTTATATATATATATATATATATATATATATATATATATATATATATATATATATATATAGATATATATATGTCTATTGTAACATTTTTGTATTTAGCGTTGAGATAAAAAATAATTGCTTCTCTAGGAAACGCATTACATTTCTTTTGCATACGTTTAAGAAAACAAGTTGTTTCTGTCCTGAACATAGGCATTTCTATTACAAGCAGTGCATTGCTCAGAAATTATAAATTATAGCCCCCGACGCACGTGAGTGCCCGCCCCGCCCCATCGAGTAGGAAACCCTTTGTTCAACGCTGGTTCAATGATAGTATTTCCACTTTAATTGTTGTCATGTTGGCAACTATTAGCGACGAAATGGTTAAACGGTCGTCTTGCAGCTCTAGTTACGGCTTTCTACTTTTCCTAATTGTATACAAATGTAATTATTTTGAAGAGCAACCGGTTTCCAATTTCTTTTACTTATTTCTAAAATGAATAAATGTGTTAATATAACCAATAGTGTTTTAATACCTGTACATGAAGTAAAATTAAGACTTGAAATGTAATTTAATATTTTTTTTAATAAACTAAATCAAGGCACACACAAATACAGAAAAAAGAAATAGGCCTACCGTCTTTTTCTAATTTAGACAATACAGGAGCTAATGCAGGACTTAAAATCTAATTAATGAAGTGAATAAAAAAATAATTTATTGAAATATAAATTTAAATATTCTTTAACTGGGACAAAATATTCAAGAATAACATTTTAACTTAATAATCCACAATAAACTAACATAACCTACGTATTAAAACAGCTGTTCTAAAACATCGGTCCTACCTATTAAAAAAAAACAGTTGTATAAAATCCTATATTATCACTTAATTAATGCTGATATAGCTGTATACAGTATAGGCTACATATACAGCCATATTCATGTGTTGGAGCGTGAAGATTTTAGCGGGACGTCAACTCGTCGATTTTTCCCCGCACAAGTTTTCTATTCCGCGAGCCAATAAAACTATTTACTTCAAACATATTAATATAGTAGTAGCAAGTAAGAAGTCACGTTTTGTTACTTAGTGTGCCAACCGCAATGCGAGAGCTTACATCCAACTCTCCAATAAGGAGACGTGATTTTGTTGACGAATTTCCAATGAGATTATTCAATAGTGTAATAACGTAAAGCTAACCTGAAACCCGTCTAGAAGATAAGACGGTTTCTAAATACTACTAAACGGTTTTGGTACTTTTCCACGCAATAATCTCGGCACTTTCCAACACAGATGATATCCGTTACGATACTACATGTGTCACAGAACGTCACATCACAGATAGCATGGCTATACAGATGCTCTGTGCGCGCAATCAAAACAAACAAAACAACAATAATTAGTAAATATGTGAAGAATTAAAATTGTTGACGTTAGAAGGATTTAGATTAATTAATCAGAAGCTTTTTTCTAAATTTAGGTAGTTTTATTTTAAAAAGTTATTAAGCAAAGATAGATTGATATTTTTGAAAAATAGTTTGGGTTCAACAAATATTTATGTTTACATAAATATTTGTATACTATGTCCAGAGCCAAGGATCAGTGAGTAATCTCAAGAAAATCAGTTTCCTGGATACTAAGTTTGTCTTAAATCTTTTTCTATTATTCTTACTCGGAATTTTTTTTCAGAATTGAACCCGTATCCTCTTGCTTAAACAGTAGTAGGCCTAACTATTACAACTCTACATCCTACCACAATACAAATTAATTTGCTCTTTGTGGATACAAGTGAAAAATGACCGAATTTTGTTTAATTATTTATTTGTTTCAACATTTTTAAAATAAGATAAGAGAAACAAACCTTTATAATAAAATATTTCAATTTTTTAAATAAATTTCTGTACAGTCGTTAATAATGTTTGCGCTGAAAAAGTTTAATTTTACTCGGATCCAAAATTAAGCTTTTACAAAACTTTTTTCAATACAGATTTGTTTTTAATAAGACATGTATTTCCTTTAAAGGGGAGGCCATACACAGGTAATCAATCTAATAACCGTTGGTAATGGCTAAAATCATCGCCCGAGTTGATAGGGGCTCTACTCTGAGCCTCGTTGACTGTCCCCAGATATAAAGGGAGCGTACGCAAATAAAGGACTAACGACGAAGTTATAAAAAGTCAATAATATCAACAAGTACAATGTTGTACAACTTGTATGCATTTTACAAAAGGCAAATTTCAAGCGTTACCGATTACGGAAGAATGTTATATTATATAATAGATTATCGCAAATTTGAATTTGCAATAAATTATTTATAATTTTGAACACGGGAAATGTTTTTTTAGTCCTACAAATTTTATGCCTAGAAATCATCACCTTTGGAACGTTGCGAAAAGAAATATTACATTATTTCGCAAATAAATTGCACAACGTATAAAACACAAGTTGACAGTTTATTTCGGTTTCAATTCATAGTGTTTTCATATTTTTATCGCATTCTTGAATTCTCAGTACAGACGTCCAATCGAATTTAGAAGTTACTAATGGCGTTTTCAATTTCTCATGACGTCGCCCTGTTAACTTACTTATTGTAATATACCTTTTAATTTCCACAAAATTGTTTTTGAAAATAATTAATTTTGAAACAGTCTTAAAATCAAAACCAATTAATTTATAAAACGAGATTACAATATTCTAATGAATATTTTTAACATATAGGCCTAACATTTTACACAAAACTAAACGCACCGCCACTTTCTTTAATAAAAATCTCTAAGATTAGATGTTATAAGCTAATAAAAGGCTTTTACTTAACTATAATGATAATGGATAAACTACTATAATGGATAAACTATACTGTAGTTATCAAACTACAATTTTTCTAAAAATCTCACCTTTATTATTAAATATATATATACTACCCTGTTCTTATAAATATAAGCCTGTTTTTAACATTTTATCGAAATCCCTGATAATCTTTTATGTTCATGAATCATCTCAGGAGCTTTTTATCAGTTTGTTTTTTAAACCTTTATTGACCTGTAGCCATTTATAGGTTATTTACAATTATTATTATTTTTAAAGGCACAAAGTATATGCGTTAATCTATTCATCTCTCTAAATTTTTTCAGGTAATAAAAAAAGGTTTGCTAGTTTTAGTTTTGTATGACGTTTTTCCATAGTTATTGTTTGCTAATGTTTTTCTTTAACAGAAAAGTTCAAGAGTAAAACTGTGAGCTGATAAAGAGATAAAAACTCACACCACGCCTTGTATACAAAACCACATGTTTACGTAAACAATGTCAGAACTGGTTGTTTAAAATAACATTAGTTTTGTGCTTATTGAATTTTAAATGTTATTGAAAATCACAGCTCCAAAACAGTTTTTTAATAACATCCATCATACTCCACAACTTGGACAGCAAAATCCAACAATTTAAGTCATATACAATTTTTTGTTACATGTTGAGACATAAATTCTGCCTCCACCTACAACATGTTTCGAAAATAAATCAGTACCTGTATTTATACCGACGCAGTATAGATACACGCATGAAAAGTAATTTAAACTCTTAACTCTTGTCCGATCGTATTTGGAAATAGTGGACATACTTTTTATAAACGTCCCATAGCCAGGAGTTTTTCTAAGGTGGGTTACAAGGGCCATAGCCAGTAATTTTAAGGGTGACTTTTAGAGGTTGGAAAAGACTGTGTTTAAAACAATATCTGGCCCTCCAAGGCTGATGAAAGGAAAGTTTATAACAGAATTACTACCGGTAAGAGAAAAGTGAGTTTTAACAGACACTGAATGTAGGAAAAATACTTCATTACAGAATTTGGAATACAACGGTTGGTTAGAAAAATGTGTCATAACATTTTAACTGCAACGGTTGAGAAAGAAAGAACGTTTTGTTCAGTCTGAAGCTGAACTGTAGTTCATAACAGAAATTGAAAGCTACTACAGGAAAGAACTGTAGTTCATAACAGAAATTGAAAGCTACTACAGGTAAGAAAAGGAGCTTCATAATAATATGGAGGCTAGAGTTGGAGAGGAAAAAATGCTTTCGTAAAAGTTATAGTTTAGACGATGCAACTTACATAACAATCGTCATAGCCCCGTTGAACGAAAACGTAGTCTATAGAAAAAACTAAGGTAAATAGCGATATTACCACTACTTGTAATGTCTTGGATGGATTCTCAGACTAGATTAGAATTAAAAACTGGAGATATCCTGTAGTTTGTTTTGTATTATAGATTTCGTAATGGTGTCGTAATGACATTTATAAATTATATTTATAAAGGCCTACTTTATTAGACCTGTCACAAATTAACAAATGTATTCTTAATAACAGTAAAAATGTCAATGACAAGGAGAACAACTAGAAACAAGATAGGGATTTATTACCAACAATTTTGAAAATTATCTATAGAAAGTATTGCTTTTTAAAGCTCTTCTTTTCTGTTTCCTCTTTTTGTGGTTTAATTACATTTATAAATTCTTATTTTTGTAAAACATTTCTCAAAATATTTGTTATAACAACAGTGCCCAGATCGGATGACTAGCAAATTATACAATTTCTTACAAGCATTTGATATTTAAAGCTATAATTACGATATTTATTATAATTCGGCGCTTAAAAATAGTTCGAAGATAAATTATGAACTAGTAAAACTAAAAACTCTATCAAACGCTTTAGCAACATCTCGACTCGGGTCTTCCTTGGAGACAAACAGAAACCTGATGTATTGTTTTGGCTACAGGATGTCTTCTTTACAAAGAAATAGAAACTTTGTTATTAATACACAATGTTTAAATCACTAAATCTAAATCACTACATGTGCGACTAAAAATATATTGGTTTTATAAAAGTTATTTTAAACGCCGCTAATAATTAATATTGGTTAAAAGAACATTAATACCGCCATTATAGCAAAATCTTATATAAAAATACATGTATTATCAATTAATTCTAAAGGAATTATCACACCATATTATACCCCATTACTTCACATCTATTTTAAAATATATCTACCAAGTACCAGGTTGAGAAAACAAAATTTCAAAGCTGATTTAAAATTTAATGCCCGAAAGTAGTTTCTATTATTATTAACCAAAAACTGGTATTTGTTGGCATGCTTTTAGAAACCTGAATGTCATGACGTTAAGCAAAGCTCTAGTGGATATTCTAATATTAGACCCCATGACAATTAGGACCACCCTTCAATAAACTTTAACAAAGGATTTTGGTTGAGAGAAAAGAGCAAAGTTCTCGGTTTTAACTAAGAATGCATGAACTAGAACACACGGGGAATAAATTAACAAGAAACAAGACTTTTAGTTTGTTTTAAACTTCAAAAACGTTTAAAAAAAGGTTTTTTTTAACACGATCTAGAGAGATTAAATACGGTTTACACAGATAAGTTAGGCTACTCCTTTAGCCTATAGTATTAAATTTAATAAATATTTTTAATAATTAGGCTAGTATTAATTTTTTACTTTGTTATAAGCGTAACATTGTAACAGTATTATAGCTGGTCTGGTATTATCATGACTTATGCTTTTATTCGGTCTTTATATTTGAACAGCTGTTTAGGCACTAAAAAACATTCTGTCAAAAATGTTTAGGTTAATTTTTACTGTTTGAATTATTTATTTATATTTATCAAACCTTTGTCAAATATTTTAATAAATTAACAAAATTTATCAACTGATAGAAAATCAGACGGAACACAATGTCTATATATCCAATAAAAATATTAAAAGAACCCCAATTCCACAAAAATAATCAAAAATAACAAATAAAACAAGTTACTTAAGATATCTCTTAAGATTGAAGGTGCTCTTGATATTTTGTAATGTCTATAGATGACAAAAAAATGCACTACACAGATAAAGATATTAAATACCGTTCCAGTAAAATGTAAACAAATTTATCCTCCGTCAATTTAGCAAAATAATGCATTGAAATAAGGCAGATATATGACTAATAATTCTAATTAACTGTTTATTATGTAAATGTAATATCGGCATCTACATAATCTATAAATCAAACCTGAATGAACCGTAGCCTACATGTTGTTTTAAACTTTACATGTCAAATAGGCCTACACTAACTTGAGAAATCAATTATATAGTTTATTTATTTAAAACTATAGTTAAATCTTGTTCGAGCACCGATATATTTAGCTGAAAGGTTTTATTTTACAATTATCTAAACTGTTTTTAAATTTGAAGTTAAGAAATAATTATTAAAAATGAATATTTTTAACCCTAAATATTTTAATTTAAAACTCACTGTTTTCTAAATTCCTTGAAATATTCTGTGAACACATTTCTTTACGGTATTGCAGGCTAATTTTAGATTATTTTCTAATTCTTTTTATACTTGAATGAAACAAAAAGTTAAGTCTATAAACACGCAATAACCTAAACACCCATAGGTAAATTTAATAGTTGTTTGGACAGCTATGGTACCGCATGTAGACTTATAGGCCTATGTTGAAACTAAAATAAAGAATATTTAACGTTTGCTAAAGTTTTTAATATAAAGTACCTTGTACTTAACAATAACTGATAATGGAGTATTTTGATGTCTAAACATTTTATTTACTTATATAACAGGTGAAATAAAAGTTTGAAGAAATGCACTGTTTCTAACTTTTACAGTAACTCTTATAGTGTAGTTCTTTGATAGGAAAGTTATTGGGAACAAGTTTCATATTTAGGGCTAGAATATATTCCAAAATTAGTAGTACACAAACTCACCGTTTTCTCCTCGGAGTGGCGAATCCGGCGGAGGCCCGACACCTTCGTCTTCCGACGTCTCGCTGTTGCTGGAATGCAGGAAATGCAGCCGGCTGCGGTGCAGGTTGTACTTGTTGCCGACGGAGAAGTCGAGAGGCTGCGGCTCTGGATCATGCGGGGGCCGACACGCCGGGTGCTGCAGCAGCATTGGCATCTTCTCGGGCGGCGAGTTGTTGTTATTGTTGTTGATCTTGTGATGCTGGTGTTGTTGGTGTAACCAGCGCCTGATAGCCGCCGATCGCTTCAGGTCGGCCAAGGCAGGGGCCAGCCACGCCCCCCCGCTCGCTCCGGTTTCTTCCACAATGATGCCAATTTCTGAACACGGATTGTCACAAAAAATTACACCCCCGATTTTTTTCCCCCGAAAATCCAAAAACACACAACACACAACGTAACGCACTGTCAACAATGCTGCATTGCGGCCACTGCTCCGAGTCCAGGCACCACTGAAAAACAAACACACTCTGAGTTACAAACAGTTCTGTGCATCTTATCTCATCACACTGACATACAACAGCGGCACCTTGTGACACGCGCCTTCGCTAACGTCTGCTGAAATGAATGGCTTTTAACGCTACATCTCTGCGATGAATTATCCTCCGTGGTGGGGGAAAAGGGAGGGGGAGGGGAGGAGGCCGCTCGACCAATCGGGATCGAGCGGCGATAAATATGCGCACCTAATAAAACTCAATTGAATAAATGGAATTTATTTTCCTTTTTTCCACGTCTTGTTTGTATTTTACATTTCTCTCGAAGTTGTTTTTTTTTAATTGAACGATTTTAAATTTCGCGGACAATTTTGTTCAAAGAATAATATACCCTACTTACAAGAGCAAAATAAAAATGTATTCTACTTCACAACACAATATTTAAAAGATTTATACAAATAGTGTATTTTATAAAATAAACATCGATACGTAACTGCCGCGTCGATGGCTAGGAGCGAACTGAAAAACCAGCTGCGTGCGCTTGACAACCAACCTCCTCCCCCTCTTTCTTATTTGCATCTGACCACAACTTCGGTCCGGCCAGTGAAATGAAATAATCTTTCATACTACGTCTTTGCATTCGTTAAAAAACTTATCGACATTAAAGGCTTAGATAAACCACAACTTTATTAAATTTAGAGATATTATTTATAACAGTTTAGACAAATAAACAGAAAAAATTCACAAAGCTTATTAATAAAAAGTACAACTATCACCTAAATGAAGCCATTTAATACTAAGAATAACTTTTTTGGGCCAGTTTAAACATGTCTGAATATTGGGAAGCCTTTATAACGTTGTTAATAAAATATAAGAAACGTTAGGCCTTGAGTATTGTAATGAAATCCACAAGAACCAACTGTTTTCTATAAATAGGCAAATCGTAATAAATTCTTATTGAGGGATGAAATATTTTTAAACAATAACAGGGATGAAATCGGCTTTTATAATAAAAGAAGCAAGTTTATTTTTACATGATATTTTCAGTTCG
The DNA here is from genome assembly GCA_036971475.1 of Prosapia bicincta. Taxonomy (NCBI): domain Eukaryota; kingdom Metazoa; phylum Arthropoda; class Insecta; order Hemiptera; family Cercopidae; genus Prosapia; species Prosapia bicincta. The sequence goes on from JBAIZL010000005.1 coordinate 161,254,532, forward strand.
TAAATAATTTTTGAAAACAAAACACAAATTTTCCTCAAGCGATTCCCAAACAATCCCTCTATAGGCGTAATTAGCTCTGTTCTATAAACCCAACATTTTGGAATTCTTTTTGAAAAACTAAAAACAAAATACACAATTTACTCTCCTCCTTTCAAAACATTTCACTTGTTTACAAACACAAATTAAATATAAGAAACATAATAATAATGAAACAAAACAGAGGAAAACAATGTTGACCTATTGTTTACTACTTTATACCTACATACTACTTATTGTTTATATAACTTTACAATAAGTCATAGAAGATTTAATTTAGCGTACAATTGATTTTAGCCAAAGGTAAATACTTAAAGATTGCACTCAAAATTTCACTAAACACCAGTTTATCCAACCAGACTAGTTTCGGAAACCATGTCGATATCATCAGTGAATGGCTTAAACTCATGAGTCAGAGAATAAACTCTAATTGACCATATTTAGTTGATTTTAATGTTTCAAATAAACATACACTCTCCTATTCCTTCAAATTCGCATTAATATAAATTTTAAGATTTGTATAGGCCTATATAGTGGTTAGTGTTTCAATGGTATTTCAGACAATACATTTTAGTTTATTTGGTGAAAAGGGTATAGATTAGAATGCTGTAACAAAGACAGGTTAACTCTATGACCATAGAAGCTGTGGTTTAGTGACACACATTGTATAATGTGTTAAACTTTATACTTTTTAGTTACAATAAATAAGAACTACGTGACTTGCTGTAAACATTTATAGTATTAAATTTGTTATTGAAAAAATAGTTTTAAACATTTCTACCGAATAATTTTGAATAACTAATAGAGAATATAAGCGAAATTAAAACTATTAAAAAGCCTATAAAAGGTATAAAAGAATATTTATCTATAAGGAATGACTTGAGGGTTGAAAATAGTTGGAAGCGGAATTTCGACTTCATTTCGATCAGTTATTTTTTGTAAATAATTGAAGGGTTAATTAATTTAGGATTAAACACTTTGATAGGGTGAAAATGAACTTAAAATAAGATAAGGGGCTAACGTAAGTCAATGATAAAAATGAAATACAAACCTGGTTGACAAAGAAATTCGCCTGGTTGACAAGAAAAAAAAAACATTGGATGGATAAAAGGTGAAAAATAATGGTCTTTAATAACGACGAAAAATTAAAAATACGATATTAAATAAAATAATAATAAAATGTGTTTGATGTTGAAAAAACAGTTCGTCAGGTTGTCAAGAAAGAAAAAGCGTAATGATCGGATAAAGTAGGAAAAAATGTATTGAAAAACGTTGAAAAATAAAAAATAAAAAACGTATTCTGCAATGGAAAAACAAGTTCTCTGAGTTTATTATCATAACGAAATGGCGATGAAAGGAAACGTGCTCTATCAGTTGTATCATTAAATATATTTTACATGTAAAGTCAGCACGGACGAGAGTTAAATAATTTCTCTAACCTTCCCTGGTTGTTGGTCGTCCAGGGCAATCAAAACCTATAGCCATATTGTCAGGTATGAAATCCTGCAAATACATTGGTGCAGGACAGAAATTGTATAGGCCTATAAAAAAAAACTGGTAAAACATCTGTTTCATTTCTTAATATAATAATTAGGCTATGTGTTAGGCTTATGCAGAGGATCGTGCAATCTTTATAACTTACACATTGAAGATTTAAAAAAATCATATTTGACTTACGGGACGCTGTATTTAAAATTAACCCTTAGATCAAGGGGGTCCCAACCTGTTTTCAAAACAGTTGGCTGGGGGAGGCAGATTGGCTTTGCGGAGGAATTCCATTCCTAAGCTGCCCCTCTATGTAAATGACCACCCTAGTGGCCAGGTACCGTTGGTTTCTTGAAAGCGTACAATGGGCGCTTCCGGCCAACTTGCCCTCTTGGCTTTCTATCCAGCGTAAATCGACTTCAACCAAACGAATACGCGCCAAAAGTGTTTTGCAATAACTAGAAATATTGCAAATTATTACCCATTACAAACGCTAAATTGCAAACTATACAATTTGTTTAGGCGTTAGGTTTGCTTATAAAAGATAACAGTGTGAAAAATAGGAAATGTTTTATAAATGCGTTTACTAATATAACCTTTTACTTAGCTTATTGTTTACTAATATAACCTTTTACTGCTGCTTATTGTTTACTAATATAACCTTTTACTACTGCTTATTGTTTACTAATATAACCTTTTACTACTGCTTATTGTTTACTAATATAACCTTTTACTACTGCTTATTGTTTACTAATATAACCTTTTACTACTGCTTATTGTTTACTAATATAACCTTTTACTACTGCTTATTGTTTACTAATATAACCTTTTACTACTGCTTGTTGTTTACTAATATAACCTTTTACTACTGCTTATTGTTTACTAATATAACCTTTTACTACTGCTTATTGTTTACTAATATAACCTTTTACTACTGCTTATTGTTTACTAATATAACCTTTTACTACTGCTTATTGTTTACTAATATAACCTTTTACTACTGCTTATTGTTTACTAATATAACCTTTTACTACTGCTTATTGTTTACTAATATAACCTTTTACTACTGCTTATTGTTTACTAATATAACCTTTTACTACTGCTTATTGTTTACTAATATAACCTTTTACTACTGCTTATTGTTTACTAATATAACCTTTTACTACTGCTTATTGTTTACTAATATAACCTTTTACTACTGCTTATTGTTTACTAATATAACCTTTTACTACTGCTTGTTGTTTACTAATATAACCTTTTACTACTGCTTATTGTTTACTAATATAACCTTTTACTACTGCTTATTGTTTACTAATATAACCTTTTACTACTGCTTATTGTTTACTAATATAACCTTTTACTACTGCTTATTGTTTACTAATATAACCTTTTACTACTGCTTATTGTTTACTAATATAACCTTTTACTACTGCTTATTGTTTACTAATATAACCTTTTACTACTGCTTATTAAAATTAAAAACAAAGGTACTAATAATATAGCTACGAACATTTTTTTAAAATAGACAATATTCTTTTTAATGTTTAATTTTTTGAACGTTCAAAACTATGTTGAAGAATATTTCAGAAAACATTTAGAGTAACCGTTATGGAGGCTGTACCGTTTTCAATACTGATGTTATTTGAATATTTTGAGAGTATTAAATTTTAGCAAGATCGAAAGGAAAACAATAATTCAATGTATTATTATCTCCAACTTTCGCTGTAATTGAAATATAAAGCTAATCATACTTTATTCTAAGTAAAGAAGATTGCTGATGCTTCACAAGCCACCAGGATAATAAAACGTAAAAATATTCCAGAAGACTTTATCCACTTAACGATTATTTTAAAATTTGGTATATGTGGTGGTGATGTGTACTTGGACTTTAGTTGTTTTAAAACGAAATTTCTCTATCTTCAATAGCTGAATTATATAAAATTCATATATTTTAACTTGATACTGTACGGATTGCAAGATAACTTCTTTTGTTATTTCTGTTTTGTCATTTGCTATACAACATTCTTATTCTTTAGAAAAAAGCCATTGAATCATAAAATATTAAATCTAACACACTTATATAACGAATAAAAAAATTGTTAGAAATTTATTATAAATATTAGGCCTATTATTAAATATTATTAATATAAATTATCATATAATTAGACTACATTACATTTCTAAACGTAACATTAAAAAATGTAGCCTATCTTTTTTTAAATTTTATATTTAAATGTAATTAGTTAAGGCCTAATAAATAAACCTTATAAATACCTGTCGCTGGGTCAAACGGGATTGAATAATCTACATCTCTGAATTTATATGCAGCTTCATTTGGAAATTATCTAAACATAACGATTATATTTAGAGGAAAACAGATGCTGTATGAAAGCATATGTTACGAGTAAAAATACCAGTAAATCTACTCGCTATACACAAGCGTCGCTCCAGGTTTCGCAGGTTTTACTTCCCATCCTTGGTAGCACCTTGTGGGCTACCAACGTTTACAAAAATTCCAATAGGATTTCCCTACACATTTTTACACCAAATACAAATCTATTTTTACAACTCCCCACAAATATATGTGGACAACTTTATTTTCTAAAAAACAACGTCTGTACCAAGTACTTATAGGTCTGTTTGAAAAAAATACTTTTGCATCAAAATAATACGAAAAATGTGTAAACATTTTGCTTCCTCCTTCAATTGTTATTAATTTTAATGGGGAGAATTTTTTAAAATCAGCTGTTTTCGAAAAATCGTCATGGGTAAACATTCTTATACTTAGCCAAAAATAAAAGAAGTTACCATCTATTAAAAATTTTTTAAAGAACCAATTACTTTCTTACAGCCTACACTTTTATCGAAATGAACATAAAGTATTTACAATTGTTTGAATTTTGTATTAGGGCTTTATTCGTTAAATTAAATTTTAACAAAATAATAACAATTTTACTGTAGGCATATACAAAATTACAAACGAGAACTTATATTCAAATAATTTCAGACAAGTTAAACGATTGTGTTAGATAATGACGCAAACCTATCAAACCCAAGGAAAATGTTGTAGACACATTTGCTTTTGCACCTGGTAGAAAAATAGTGTATAGTTTGTATAGGCTACATAAAAATATAAGGTATGAAGTCTATATTTTATTTCAAAACGTCTGATTCTGAAAAAGATATTTTTGAAAAATGTATCAGGTGTAGGTAATTCAGTCGTCGATTGTCTTTGGTCAATGACCAAAGAATTTTGACCAGGAATAATTTAACTGGAGTTGGGAACTAGTAGGCTGCTAGTACCAACTCAAGCGTCAACTGGTTTTGTTAATTTACCCTTTCCAGGTGGATAAATTTGTCTTCCTTTACAAGTAACCGAGTCGGTTATTTTTACCCTCGGTAACTCGAACTTTATTTAGTCAATTTTGATAATTCGAATTCTACATATTTAGGTTAGAGAGTTTGCAATGTGTTGCAGCCATATGGTTTAACATACTCAATTTGACTACAAATGTTTTTAGGTATCTTCTATTTGGCATTTTAGCTTAGTTGTGTGACCATTGTCGAAATAACTTAATATTTGTCGTTTTGATTAATAGTAGCAAACTTTTTTTTTTAATTCATAGAAAGTCAACTAAAACTGACAGAAACTAGAAGCTAAAGAGAAATTTTAAAAAATGGAGGGAAAGAGAGAGAGAGAGAGAAACAATGGAGATAATTCGTATTCTTACGGAAATATTGTGGGATTTTAGCATAATGAAACTATTTCTTAACACATTCATCTATACTAATAATATCTACGAAGACTTAAATAATTATTAAACAAACCCAGAAACTAACAGATTGACGAATGGATAGGATACATCCTTTAAATCCAACATAATATTAAGATCACTTGGTCACAATGGGATAGAAATATTTACTCATTGTTGATCAAGTTACTGAGTGGAAATTATCTGACACCTGACCCTTTATCAAAAGTAAAATCGAAGAAAATAACTCATTAGTTAAAGATTGGAAAGAAAATAAAACTGAAACTAATAGGATTTCCTTTAAATTAAAACCTTTGAAATAGTCCTGTCTACTTATAAATATTGGAACGTTTATATAAATAGTGTGTTAGACAAACCGCAATACTTTGCACATAATTTTACAAATTTAAAATTATGCTATCCTGGAGTTTGTGACAAAACTGGGATCGTGGAAATACTAACAAAAACAATGATATCGTAGCGATAGCTAATGGTTAGTTAAATCTGTCGTTTTGTGTGAGAAATTATGAATGTATTTTCAATATGTCTGCTTAGAATGTATTTGAGAAGGAAAATTACTTTTAAGAAGAAACACAACCTTGAAATAATGTAGGCTTAAAAACGGTAGGCTTTTTGTGGAACATTAAAAAAACACATACTTTCCTTAAAAAACATTGGGAAGAATATAAAACTAAAATTTAAATAAATATTAGTAGCAAAGAGAAACAGAAAAATCGTTTAAAGATTTAAACTGGAGGAAAACAACAAGACAAAAAAATAAGCAATAGAAGAAAATATTAAAAATGGATAAACACTAAGTACATAAACTAAAGTATACTAAACGTGATATTAAAATTACAACAAAAAAATACAAAAGAAAGGAACAGAAAATTTATTAAGGTAAACAAAACTACGAAGGGGAAAATTTTGACAAGACCATATATTACATAATGCCATCTGTATTCAGCTAAGGTAGGAACTATATTAATGTGGACATATTTATGTTCAATAATGAATTCGTTTTATGTTTATAAAAACAGTTCCATTGTTATTTGAACACTGAGCGGGAGGGACGGACTTGTCATGAATCCAATGACGGATTTTCTTTTAATGAAGGATAAGTGATAAAGAATTTCGAAAGGGATTGTGAACAATAAGTACTCTATAAAGGTAAGACCATAAACTCCTTGGACTCGGATTTAGAACAGTACATGGATCGGTATTAGAAGGGTTTCATACCGAGGTTGTATTTCCATGGAATTGGAAAAACCGTTGTGGAAGGATAGGGGAACCGTACTGCAAACAGGGAGAGAATTGAACGGAGGAACCTGCTTCTAGGGATTGTGATTGGAAAAAAGTAATTTTAACCTCTGGTAAGAGAGGTGGAAATTATTCTACACTATTTAGATTGTGAACGAAAAGAAGATGGTATTCAAGATACAGAGTTGTAAATGCCTGAGAACCGACAAGAGGCTGTGATATTTCAGCTGTAACAATTGGTAAGGTAGCTAATCAGGTTAAACTAGGATTTTAATCCCACAATTCCAATCACAATGTTCAATGTACCCTTGTGATAAAAACCGTCATCCAAATACATAATGTAAATGAAACTTTGGAAAATATTTTCTTAGTTAAATTTCACCAAAGGGTATTCCCATGATTCAAAATTCCAAGAATTCCAAAATCGTTCACGACCCAAATGTTTATATAAAAGTAATCTAGTTCCGGGAAAGGCACCGAAGTCAGTGACGCATGAATAGGCTTGGCATTACGGGCTGAATATATCCGACTAATTACTGTATGTTTGTACCTCACCTTTCTGAAATTAAAAGTAACAATGTCCTACCAACAGCTGTACTGTGACAGGTTAGCAAACCAGCTTCTGGACATGGTTAAAGGAGGATGTAGGGCTAAGAGCACAGCAACTCACTTTAACCACCTGGGCGCAAAAACAGTTTTTGTATGACGTTAGCTTTTTTAACAAAATAATTATAAATTAGTTTGTTGTTTTAAGAGTAAAAGGCATTTAAGGACAGATGACACCAAGTACGAATGTCGGAGGTATATGGCTTTATAGATAGGATAGTACTGAAGTAGTCTCAAGAGAAAAATTCAACCCAAACTTTACGAATTAATAAAAACCTTGGTCGTTTTAAACGTATGAAAGAAAGGGCTGTGAATAATGAGCATGCTTAGAGTTAGGATTAGGAAGGAAAATCCTCTGGTATGGAACATGAATGGCACCATGTGTACGAAACCCATACCGGCTCTTTCCGAGTCATGGAAATATATATATGATTCTTCCCGAAGAAGGGAAAAGGGACATTTTAATGGTGTTTGGACGGGCATAATGTTTCCCAAACCAGGTCTGGGAATAGGGGAAATTATGGAATCGTGGGGGAAAGGTCTCTTGCCTTAACTAGATCTGCTCTCTATATTCGTCCTGAGAAGGTGCCACACTTCTCCACTTCTCCCCACACATCTCCGCGATCTCCAACCCGGCACAAGGAATAGGGGGAGATTATGGAATCGTGGGGGAAAGGTCTCTTGCCTTAACTAGATCTGCCCTCTATATTCGTCCTGAGAAGGTGTCACACTTCTCCACTTCTCCCCACACATCTCCGCGATCTCCAACCCGGCACAAGGAATAGGGGGAGATTATGGAATCGCGTGGGCAGTGTCTCCTAACTGAAGCCAAGCAGTTTTCTCTCGATGTCATAAAAAGAAGTTACCCGTTTAAAACAAATTTTAAAAAAATTATCAAAAGCGTAATTATTATTTAAGCTTTATAATATTTAAAAATATGGAAGGTACCTTAGAAAATAAAAAAAAACAACAGTATCTAATTTTACCATTTTGTCACTGGCATGAAATTGTTTAGAATAAAAATATTGCTATTTTAAAGAGTCAAGAATAATATTTAATTGGACCACGTTTCTACAACTAATTTTTTGCCTTTTCAAGTCATTATTAAACTCACTGCCTAAAGGAAGAACCTCGACATTATGCCTGAGAATAAGGGGATTTGGAGGGGAAGATATATTTACTGGGTAATTGTCGATGATCTTTCTTTAAGCCGTAACTTTATTAATTGGAAAGCACTAAAAATTAGTTGTATAAACGTTGTCCGGTTAAAAATTATTCTCAACTTGTACGAAAAAAAGTCTTTTTATATATTGAAATTTCGTTATATTTTGAAAGGCTGAACAGTTTAATTGAATTCAAAATCAGACGTAACTATGTTTAGAGAGAAATTTTACAATGAGAGCTTTAAAAATTAGGAAAAAGCTGAAATTGCTTTTTAACAGTCAAATACTATTTCGACGAGCAGGGAGAGTTTCAGTTTCTTCTAATTTGCACTTTATTAGTCCGGATGTTTTTCCAAATATCTTTAGAGTATTTAGGAGATCAGAAGAGCATTGGTACTTAAACACTTCTAAATATATTAATACGTGACACCTGCCTAGAGTAGCGCTTACTTTGTTGTTTCATAAGAACGGCCATTTAGGGAGATGTGTGCTATTATCAACTTGCATTGTAGCTTAAGTTACGCCTTCCTGATTAAGCAACAAAGTAAGTGCTATTATAGACAATTATCACGTATTAATATTTCCAAGTATTTAAGTAGTTCATATCGTAGATGGAATCGAATAATATTAAGTATGAGGTTATTTTTTATCGTTTTTTGTTGGATAATAAATAATTGGATTAGATGAACTGATCTTGAAACTTCCGGGTTTGAAAAACAAGAGAATCATGTATAATTGAAATCTAATTTCTACCGAGATCATAGAACGCTGTCTCTCCGCTACTACCATGACTATGCAAAAGTGGTGGACATGCATGTCCCCAATACCGGGACGGACACAGCTCTGAATTTTTTTCGGTACTGAAACTCCAGAGCATACAGCTTCTTACTAAGTGCTCTACTGCACACAAACCACTGAGACCAAAGGTACAGTTTGTGTCTCACAGCAAATGACTATACTCGAGCCAGCGTAAATCGTGTCCGCTGAGAAACTTTAATACTATTCCTCTGCAAGATCGATTCCTTAAAGATCTTTAATTTACAGCAGCGAAGGTCAAGGGTTGAAAGAATTTCAGAGGTCTCAGTCGTTACGAAAATATATCGATTGTTTAAACGTTACATTGGGACTTATTGTTAATAATTTTACTATTTAAGTAACTAGCTGCAAAGCCTATTTACGCGCGCATCATCAGTTACGAAATTATATTTAGCTCCCCCTTCAAGTGTGGGTGATTATAGTCCGTTACGGATCTTACACGCGCGCGCGACTCGATCATCATCGACTACGAAATTACCCCTATAATACCAAGAGTACCTTTGATCATAGCTTTTCAAGGTCATTGTCGGTTAAGATATTATTTTTGTAGTCCCTTAGTGCTAGTGATTATGGTCCGTTTACGGTCTCTAACACGTGCGACTCGATCATCATCGGTTAAGAAACTATCCCTATAGTACCAAGAGTACCGATGATCATCACTTGTGTCTGTTACGAATTTATCTTTACGAGATCACTCCTATAATCTAAGACGTTTTGTCATAGCTCTTCTCTGTGATCATCGCTCACATTAGCGTTGTATGAGAAACTGTTTCAAGTAAGATGCTCACCGCTCTCATCGATTCCTCAGCAGACAGGTTTCAAGTTAAGTGTACTGCTGGACACAACCCACCGAGAGCAAGTCCAGTGTGTGGCTCACAGCGATTCCTCAGCAGACAGGTTTCAAGTTAAGTGTACTGCTGGACACAACCCACCGAGAGCAAGTCCAGTTTGTGGCTCACAGCGATTCCTCAGCAGACAGGTTTCAAGTTAAGTGTACTGCTGGACACAACCCACCGAGAGCAAGTCCAGTTTGTGGCTCACAGCGATTCCTCAGCAGACAGGTTTCAAGTTAAGTGTACTGCTGGACACAACCCACCGAGAGCAAGTCCAGTGTGTGGCTCACAGCGATTCCTCAGCAGACAGGTTTCAAGTTAAGTGTACTGCTGGACACAACCCACCGAGAGCAAGTCCAGTTTGTGGCTCACAGCGATTCCTCAGCAGACAGGTTTCAAGTTAAGTGTACTGCTGGACACAACCCACCGAGAGCAAGTCCAGTTTGTGGCTCACAGCGATTCCTCAGCAGACAGGTTTCAAGTTAAGTGTACTTCTAGACACAACCCACCGAGAGCAAGTCCAGTTTGTGGCTCACAGCGATTCCTCAGCAGACAGGTTTCAAGTTAAGTGTACTGCTGGACACAACCCACCGAGAGCAAGTCCAGTTTGTGGCTCACAGCGATTCCTCAGCAGACAGGTTTCAAGTTAAGTGTACTGCTGGACACAACCCACCGAGAGCAAGTCCAGTTTGTGGCTCACAGCGATTCCTCAGCAGACAGGTTTCAAGTTAAGTGTACTGCTGGACACAACCCACCGAGAGCAAGTCCAGTTTGTGGCTCACAGCGATTCCTCTGCAGACAGGTTTCAAGTTAAGTGTACTGCTGGACACAACCCACCGAGAGCAAGTCCAGTTTGTGGCTCACAGTGATTCCTCAGCAGACAGGTTTCAAGTTAAGTGTACTGCTGGACACAACCCACCGAGAGCAAGTCCAGTGTGTGGCTCACAGCGATTCCTCAGCAGACAGGTTTCAAGTTAAGTGTACTGCTGGACACAACCCACCGAGAGCAAGTCCAGTGTGTGGCTCACAGCGATTCCTCAGCAGACAGGTTTCAAGTTAAGTGTACTGCTGGACACAACCCACCGAGAGCAAGTCCAGTTTGTGGCTCACAGCGATTCCTCAGCAGACAGGTTTCAAGTTAAGTGTACTGCTGGACACAACCCACCGAGAGCAAGTCCAGTGTGTGGCTCACAGCGATTACTCAGCAGACAGGTTTCAAGTTAAGTGTACTGCTGGACACAACCCACCGAGAGCAAGTCCAGTGTGTGGCTCACAGCGATTCCTCAGCAGACAGGTGTCAAGTTTAGTGTACTGCTGGACACAACCCACCGAGAGCAAGTGCAGTTTGTGGCTCACAGCAAAAACCAGTAGACTACTCTGGAGCCAATACTCTGTGAATCGTGTCTGCCGAGAAATTATAGTATCTTAATATATATTTTTTTTTTTTATATATATACTTGATAAGAATGAATTATAAAAACACATCATACTAAAAATGATATAATATTATTATTATTTATTATTAAGATTAAATGATCTAAGGCAAATCAAGCGATAGAAGGAAAGATTAATACTTGAAACTTAGTTTCATAAATTATGGATAATATCGTAAGAGGGGATGATAACATAGTGACTTGAACCGCATCGGACAGTTTATACATTAGAAAAATCGAATAACCTATGAACAATGAATTAAAAACTAAACGGTTGTCAGACATTTAATTGTCAATGGACTGGACGAATTCTCACGAAATAAAATCATTAATTGTGTTAATTTGGTCCTTGCATCCTGTCTAGCGTGGGGTGAATTAGGCTCACGCAACCCGCGGGAACAATTGCTTGATTGGTTATTGAGGTCAAAGGGTTAAAAGGTTAAAATAAGTGTTTAGCACAAAAACGTGGCGGTGGTAAGTTAATAACAACGGGGTTGAAGAGGAAGGTTTGTAGGCCTCGACGTTCTTGTACAGCTTAAATGACCAGCTGACGGATTCAGTCGAGCTGCAGTCTGCTTAATAGCGATAAATTTAAGGCAATTGGGCGTGAAACTTTTAGATTGCAAAGTTCCAAAACTCGCCACAAGTGACTGAAGCGTCCTTTTGTTCCCTACTATCATTCAGACAAACTACTGCTGGTGGGGATGCAGGAGTATATTTTTTACAATAAAAGATATTAAATATTTATTTAACTGCTGTTTAATTGGGTTAAACGGAAAAACTGTTTATTAATTGAAATGTTAAATGAGGAAAACATGATTGTAAGAAAATGTTTAACTTCTATAAAAATACACAATATCAAGAGCACAGTGGTACAATATATCACAATGAAAATATTGGAAAGAACCCCAATACAACAAAAATAATCAAAAATAACAAATATAACAAGTTACTTAAGATTAAACCCTTATGTACATTTCGATGACCATGTGGTTATCATCAGAGGGTTTTATTACAAGACATTACAAACATCTTCATTCTAGTTTGTAACTTCTTGTGTGCTAGATTGTATTTTGTTATAAGACCCTCTGATGATGATGACATGGTCATCGGTACATAAGGGTTTACTCTTAAGTAACTAGTTTTATTTGTTATTTTTTATTATTTTTGTGGTATTGGGGTTTTTTCCAATATTTTCATTGTTCAATAAAAATAATATAAATTGAATTATACAAATCCTTATATTCTTCTTAGAGATCATATTACAATAAATATTAAATATAGTGGTTGAGTTTATAATAAATTCAGTTTATTTGAGCGAATAACAATTTTAATGGCGTGGTCGAACTGCGTTCTCAGAATCAATACCTACCCTAACTAATTGGTCGATTGGAGAGTGTGTCGAACTGCGCAGCCAACAAATCGTTTCGTATGGCAAAAATGTAAAGTAAATGTAAAAATGTGAAGTAAAAGTTATAATTTACAATGAACATTACAACATTACAATGAACATTACAACATTACAATGAACATTACAACATCACAATGAACATTACAACCTTGAAGAGAAGAGAGGGCGATGAAAATTCAATTGCAATTTTAAAAAGATAAATATTTTCTTAGAATATTTCTTGAAAACGTAAATCAAGACTACTAATGTAGGTAAGGTTAGGGTGGCTAAATGTATTGTACATATTAATTAACGAATAGAGAGTTGTTGTAATTGCAGAGAATTTTCAAAGTAATTCTCAACGAAAGTGTAACATAAACTCCATCTCGTCATGATAAATAGCATAAACTGTCGGCCAATAGTAAACTAGATATTTTTGTGTGAAATAAATATCTTTTCAGACCTACCATTTACAATCTAATACTTTTTTTCTCAGAGTTGACTAAGAGACTAGTAGGCCTACGCTAAAAGGCGCGATTAACAGTGCTCAATTGACCTAGGTTTTACCTTTGCAACTCGATCATAGTCCCGGGCCCAGAAATAATCCTCTTACTAGTTTCTTGACCACAGTTCCACCCTGTCCATTTTTAAATATTAACCGAAAAAATTGTTGTAACATCAATGACTAAAAGGCTGTAACCCATCTTCTAACGGCGAACATAAACAAGTGTTTAATGTCTCGTAATACTGTACTCCTGATTTATCCCTACAGAAATGAAACAAGCCGTGGAACATTTTAGGTTGAACACGAAAGCCATGATCAATCAAGAAAATGTAAACAAAAATTACAGATTTTGGATCGGATGAATGTAAAAAGAGGACACAAATTGTCGTTACCTTCATCTGTACTCTCATTAGTTGAGTCACACGCCGTTAACTTGATGTAAGATCCTTACATTGAACTGCACGTTCGTTACTATGAGAGATACGACTATTGACCCATATACCTATGTCTGTTGCCTGTGATTGTAAGTTCGTCACCAAGAGCTGCACGCCCATTACCTTGAGCCTTAAGTTCGTCAAGTTGAGCTGCACGCCCGTTACTATGAGCCATAGCCCGTCGTTACCTTGACCCGTACGTCCATCACCTTGAGGTGTACGCCCTTACTTTGAACCGTAAGTCCTCCACCGTGAGCCGTACGTCCGTCCTCTTTAGCTGTCATAGCCCGCTACCATGAGCTCTACGTCCGTCGCCTTGAGCTGTACGACCGTCATCTTGAGCTGTACGTCCATCACCTTGAGCTGTACGTCCGTTACCTTGAGCCGTACGTCCATCACTTTAAGCTGTAAGTCCGTTACCTTAATCTGTACGCCCGTTAACTTGAGCTGTACGTCCGTCGCCTTGAGCTGTACGTCCGTCGCCTTGAGCTGTACGTCCGTTACCTTGAGCTGTACGTCCGTTACCTTGAGCTGTACGTCCGTTACCTTGAGCTGTAAGTCCGTCGCCTTGAGCTGTACGTCCGTTACCTTGAGCCGTACGTCCATCACTTTGAGCTGTACGTCCGTTACCTTAAGCTGTACGCCCGTTACCTTGAGCTGTACGACCGTCGCCTTGAGCTGTACGTCCGTTACCTTGTGCCGTACGTCCGTTACCTTGAGCTGTACGTCCGTTACCTTGAGCTGTACGTCCGTTACCTTGAGCTGTACGTCCGTTACCTTGAGCTGTAAGTCCGTTGCCTTGAGCTATACGTCCGTTACCTTGAGCCGTACGTCCATCACTTTGAGTTGTACGTCCGTCGCCTTGAGCTGTACGCCCGTTACCTCGAGCCGTATGTCCGTTATCTTGAGCTGTACGTCCGTTACATTGAGCCGTTCGTCCGTTACCCTGAGCCGTACGTCCGTCGCCTTGAGCTGTACGTCCGTTACCTTGAGCTGTACGTCCGTTACCTTGAGCTGTACGTCCGTCGCCCTGAGCTGTACGTCCGTCGCATTAAGATGTACGTCCGTTACCTTGAGCTGTACGTCCGTTACCTTAAGCTGTACGCCCGTTACCTTGAGCTGTACGTCCGTTACCTTGAGCTGTACGTCCGTTACCTTGAGCTGTACGTCCGTTACCTTGAGCCGTACATCCATCACTTTGAGTTGTACGTCCGTTACCTTGAGCTGTACGTCCGTCGCCTTGAGCTGTACGTCCGTCGCCTTAAGCTGTACGTCCGTTACCTTGAGCTGTACGTCCGTTACCTTGAGCTGTACGTCCGTCGCCTTGAGCTGTACGTCCGTTACCTTGAGCTGTACGTCCGTTACCTTGAGCTGTAAGTCCGTTGCCTTGAGCTATACGTCCGTTACCTTGAGCCGTACGTCCATCACTTTGAGTTGTACGTCCGTCGCCTTGAGCTGTACGCCCGTTACCTCGAGCCGTATGTCCGTTATCTTGAGCTGTACGTCCGTTACATTGAGCCGTTCGTCCGTTACCCTGAGCCGTACGTCCGTCGCCTTGAGCTGTACGTCCGTTACCTTGAGCTGTACGTCCGTTACCTTGAGCTGTACGTCCGTTACCTTGAGCTGTACGTCCGTCGCCCTGAGCTGTACGTCCGTCGCATTAAGATGTACGTCCGTTACCTTGAGCTGTACGTCCGTTACCTTAAGCTGTACGCCCGTTACCTTGAGCTGTACGTCCGTTACCTTGAGCTGTACGTCCGTTACCTTGAGCTGTACGTCCGTTACCTTGAGCCGTACGTCCATCACTTTGAGTTGTACGTCCGTTACCTTGAGCTGTACGTCCGTCGCCTTGAGCTGTACGTCCGTCGCCTTAAGCTGTACGTCCGTTACCTTGAGCTGTACGTCCGTTACCTTGAGCTGTACGTCCGTCGCCTTGAGCTGTACGTCTGTTACCTATGAGCTGTACGTCCGTTACCTTGAGCTGTACGTCCGTTACCTTGAGCTGTACGTCCGTCGCCTTGAGCTGTACGTGCATCGCCTTGAGCTGTACGTGCGTCGCCTTGAGCTGTACGTGCGTCGCCTTGAGCTGTACCTCCGTCATCTTGAGCTGTACGTCCGTTACCTTGAGCCATACGTCCGTTACCTTGATCCATACGTCCGTTACCTTGATCCATACGTCCGTTACCTTGAGCGGTAAGAGCAAGATAAATCTTTGAAGCGTTTTTACTATGATTATAAAGAGCGGAAGGAGAGGACATAAGACTACCTGCAGTCAGAAACGTTAGCCCGAAGTAAACCTACTTTCCAATGTGGTCATGAGGATGCGCCTATCTGAGTGAAAAGACATTTAGGAGGAATAAAATGTTAAAGTATCACTGGTAGTTTAGTAACATTATGACTGGAGCAGGCAGTGATTCTAATCTGAAATACTTTCGGCTGATTACGTGAAGAGACCTGCTCTCTATTGGGATCAAATAAAGACGTGTGGCCGCTACTCTCCGTGGCCTTGGGAAAAACATACAGTACTAACAAAGGGACTAACCTTGTTTCATAATGTAAAGGTAAATATAAATTACATAACTAAATGAAAGTTAGCTTCGGGGTTCACAAATAGGCTGTTACGAGTGGTAAACACTTTACAGTAATGGCATACGTTAGATTAGACTACTCACAATGTTGATAGTAACAAATATAGTTTAATAAATTTTAAAATTTTTTGCAATTTGAAATTAACATTTTCAAAAGAATATACAACTAGATTTGTATTGGATTTGTTTTTATTTTTTTTAACGTTTTAGAGATATAGCCTGAATTTCACAATAGTGGCAGGTTGTATGTAAATAGCGGACAAAGAATTACTAAGCATAAACGTTGGGACAAAGTTTTACCAATTTCCTTCGCATCGTATGTAAAAAAACACAAATTCTAGACTTAGAAGGGAAGGAGGAGGTTAAAATGATCAATGAACGTTGAGCAAGGCTGTGAAAGAGTTGTAAACAATCCGCAAGACTTTAGTGTAAACAATAACAATAAAACAGTCAGACAACAATGTCCTAGTATTCATTCTAAACTCCATAAAGCTGTCTTCTTTGATATATTTCGAAAATATGTTATACCTAATTCAAATTTTCACAAATTGTTTAATCTTAAAAAGTCAATCTTAAATATAAATAGTTTTTAATAATCTGAAAGCATTCAAGTAATGGTCGAGTTAAATAAAATTCAAGGTATATTTCTATTATATAAACAATTTAAAGTCTTACAAAACTGTAACACATGGTTGTTCTTCGTTCAAAACAATTTCTTTTGGCAACATTTTTTTAATTTCTACTGACATTGAAGTCTTAACGTCTCTAGAAACATTGCACTATGTTCCGGTATTATAAATTGTCTCCTGTAGTCTGTTTAAAAAGGTGGACTATAGTGCTCACTCGTAGACTACACAAAGTGATCTTTGATGGAATAAAGTTCAATTCTGATGGAAACATTATCCATTTCTAGGTAGATATAAATAAATACGTAGCCTATTTCCCCGTTGTGTTTGTCAACACATTTTTATATAATTCTAACGGTTAAAAAATATGTATTAATTGTTGAGGTAATAATTATCGAGCTAAATAATAACTGTGTTTGAAATAGAAAATTACAAGCATACAGTTTGGGATTTATTATTTATCAACCTTTTATCTTCTCTCTTTTTTATTTGACGTTTAGATTAATTTTCTTAAAGTAAGGAAGCGAGGTACTTATGCTCAAAAGAGAACGCGCAACCTCTGGTGTAATAATGGAGTTACGGGCCACCTTTTACAATCACATTAAACGTAAATCTAAATTTCAAACAAATTTACATTATAATTTTAAGAAGTCAAAACATTCTGAGAAATTCAAAGTAAGCAAATAACTGAAACACAATATTAAAGTATTGGTCACCAGCTATGGAAGTCGCTCCATGAGACTGGACAGAATGTAAGGGTCAAGATATTAGCTTAAGAGTTCTCGTCCTGTTTACCATCCAACCTGATAAACAAACCACGCAAATAAACACGGATAACATTTATAAGTCTTAAATAAGGTTTAAAAAGTTAGATTTTAAAAAAAATTAATTTAATTAATTTTTAAATATTAGTTGCTAATCAGCTTAGTAATGGTTTCAATAATGGTTTATAGGTTTTGGATACGTAATGATTTGCAAAGAATATTTATCAGCTGATATTTTTCAGGGAAAGAAATATCTCTCATTGGTAACTTTTAAACTAGTTTTTACCTACAATATTAAATTCTCCGTTTAAGAGCAAAATACAAAACCAAGTATTTAGGTTGAAAACATCAATGGGTTGAAAACAAGGTTGCGATGTTAATGGGGCAAAATTATTTTTAAGGGTTATAACGCGCTTCGTAGAATCGTCAAATAGGTGAGCAAACGCTCAGTCAAAAAAAAAGATTTATTTTTTTTTAAACCTCTTTTCTACGAAACCAAACTTTCACCGGGCAATAAAACCATTAAAAAATTGAACAAAGCCAAAGGGGATGGAAAAAACCATTCAAACTGAATTGATGCGCGTCGTCAAAAATGGTCGCTTTAATTTCAACATTTCTCGGGACAGAACACTGATTTACCGTCGACTTTACCACCAAACCCTTTTGTTGTTTCGTTAGGCGTAAATAAACGTCGCTCAAAAACAGAAATTATTTTGAAAATTTTAGTTTCGTGAAGAAAAAAGTTTGAATTGAAGAATGTCAAATTTTGTTCGTTTTTTTAAAAAAAAAGTTCCTGTTTCACTACGAACAAGACGGCTTTTGGAGGACCCGTTCGTACATTTTAAATTTTACATTTGTTTTTTTACAATGATAAACTCTTACATAACAAGTTTAAAATAATTTTTTAATATTTAAAGAACGAACTGTGGTTTTTAATATAAAAACTTGAAGCTGCGAAGTTACACAATATCAAGTATAGGATGTACGGCGAGGTTACTACGCAGCTCTGTAATGCAGTAAGGCTTGTGGATTCACGTGCATATTTAGGTGAATAAAAATAAAGTATCAAATTAATACGAAACTCCTGTATGGTAAGGAGAGAAAAGATATCTGGAGTGTCCTGTTGCTCTACTGGTGTTATGGAAAGATATGTCTATCAGGGCAATTTGACTTGAATGAAGCAAGCTGTCTGCCTACACATACGTGACCTTTGTCAGAATGTTCCATGTACTCTGAAATTTAATCCATATACAAGCGTAATAGTATATAGATCGCTGGATTAGAAAGGATATTGAATCCACCTCAGTGTTCTTACGTAAGGTATTTCTAGACGTCCTTTAAATTGATTCTCCATTAGGATAATTTGCTTTTAAAAAATAATTCTTGTAAAATCGCTGTAGCGTAACCATTACGCCACGAATATTTACTACCCCCCTAACTACTGGTTCTAATCCATATAGGTCGCCTCGTTATTCTCTTCCAGTTACAATTTTAAAAAATGATTGTTTTGGAGTTTTATATAAAAAAAAATGTATCTGTGAGTTTTAGGTCAAGGAAATTTAAGCCAAACTGAGGACCTTTGATTGTAAACAAAAATGTATGTCTCAAAACCCTTTGTTAAAACTATTATAGTACGCCTTATGAAGGGGGGATTGGGTAAATACAAGTCGTATTCTGATAGGGAGAGACTACCCATCTCTCCTAGTCTGGGAAGTACCATAGATTTAAGCGCCAGCACCGCATCTTCAACTAGTCATCTTATCTCCCCAAGAATGGGAGATGGAATGATTCCTTAACAACTGTATTGCATCTTGGTCTCTACCTGGACCGTGGAGCCTACGCACAATAAGGCCATACACGGGTACTCAACTTCCACAGACTATTAAATGAAGGATCATGACCTAAGTGCAGGATCTCATCTTCAAGGTAGGACATAGACACTACCTAGGTAGAGGAGATGTGTCTACGAAGCACATTGAGAGTTGATGTAGTACCAGTAAGTAGTAGGCGATATATAGGCAGGATAGCAGTAGGATATAGCAGGCATCAGTATTGGGAGAAGGGGACGTGCTTCTAGCTCAGAGAGGACTGTTTCGCGTGGGCAGTAAAGTGCTGCTTTCTACCGCTGCAAAAAAGGTATCTCCCCTTCACGTCATCATGACAGTCAGAGAAAAAGCAGATGATTTGTCAATTTAAAATCCGAGGACATTTCTCCACGTTCAGTTTAAACGCTTTTCGTCTTCTGTTGGCAATTTAAAAAATTGGATGTATTTCTTTAGATGGCTTCTACACGTGGAGAAAGTATAAGCAAGGAAAACAAGCAAAATGTCATTCGGTGCGCTCGTCTTCCAATATCAGTGGTTGGAAATCCAGGACGAGTAAAGGGTGATGCCTCTCACCCTTCACCCCTTCCGGGCACCAATAATTTGCCTATATTACCATAGCGGCGCTGCGCAAGTCCACTTACCCCTTCCTTCGGTGGAAAAGTGAAACTTTAAATAAAAAAATATAAAAAATATTCTTATTGGTCGTACAAGTTATATTCAACCAATAAAAATACCGTGCCGCGGAGAAGAAGGGGAGGGGGTCGCTATGGGTATTGATTTTAATGATGCACGTCGAGTCGGCGCAACACCAAAACCCGCTTTCACTGGGACATTTGGCAACGTCGCACGGTTTGTCATAACTGCACCAATTGAATATTGAATTATTCAGCACAATCTGGCAACAGTGACATTTGAAATTACCGCTTACTTAATTAATTGTGGTTTTTACGTTTATGTCAAGTATAATTAGTTTTATTTTTTAAATGGTTTGAATGAAATGTTTTATTTGTTATGTAAGTTTTATTATGTAAAAGTATTTTTTTTTAATTTAATTTACTTGTCATATGATTAAAAATGATTTATTTATTTCTTAGTTATTTAATAGTTTAAATTTTCTTCAATGAAAAAAAACACTGCATTAAAATACTAATGCACAGATATTAAATGTAACCATAATAATAACGCCATCAAATAACCCTACACACTTGTGTTAAAAAAAATGTCTTATAATATAAAGATAAAACTTAGAATATCACGACACATAAGAATAATAAGTAAGGAAGTATAGATATAATTAGAAATAGGAGCTTAAGAATAAAAGTTCAGGATATTTCAAAGAGAAAAACATATTTATAAAGATTACATGACTTTAGCAAACAAAATATAAATAAATGAAAACCATACAATACGAAACTAATAGTAAAAAAGAAATATAGCCTACAATGAGTAATAGGATATATCATGCGATGCCAAATGTTAGCCTCGTAAATTAATCTAAGAATAGAATAATAAAAACAATGGAAATAATTCACGGAAAACAGCAATAAACAAAAGAACAGTAAACAAACTATTTTACATCACCGAAATAATAACAAAAATATTTGTAAATAAAAATATTGCGAAATAAGAAAACATAACTACTTATATTAAATCTTTGCAAATAGCATTAATGATTAGGAATTAATACAGCCTAAAATAAATTATTTACCCTCAAAACCTCCTAAACGTTTTCCTTATTTTCTTTATTTGGTTTTAAAGGATTATAAGATAAAAAGTAGAAATGAAATTTAGAACATAAAACACACACAAAATCTCTAAATTGTAAACTAAAAACGAACACAATATAAAATAAATTGTAAATTACCAACATTGGACTATCAAATTTATACATCGTTTTACCGAGCTGAAAACTTAATGCTTGTATGGTAAGTGGTCTGTCTATAGTCTTGAGTAAGCTTGTAGCGTGGTTCTAGTATTAAAAATAAATAAAAGTTGCCATTTACTGTGAAAAATATTTTGCTGAGTTAAATCAAGTACCCCCAATTCACATTTACTTTCATTTCTGAATTTAGAGTGAAATAGACTTAAAGTGAAAATTAAAAATACATTGAAGCATAATTCTTCTTTATTTTTTAAAGTTGCTAGCAACAGAAAACCCGTTACTTACTGTCTTGAGCAGGTATAGGATATGAATTAATTAAACGCAATAAATACCTAATAACTTATAACTTCAATTTAATAACCATATTTTAAAAAATGATCCAAATATACATTTACACAAAGAACTAGCAGTTTTAATTTGTAGTTAATAAATTAATTATGAAAAAGTCGTCGTGGAGTTTAATTATGTCTATTTTACAGAAAAAGGTATTAATTTGAAATAGAATTCATAGTAAATTGTAATATTAAATTTTAGGTATGAATTAAAAAATGTATGACAATAGAACAACACAAAATACACAAAATATAAAAAATATATTAACCTCAAACATATTTGATTATAAATGAAAAAGTAAACGAGTTTATATTTCATGAGTATAGAATAGGCCTACTAACATTTTTAGTAGGGTTGGTTTCTTTAATTATTTTCATTATAGAACGACTAATAAACTAAGTGACATTTTAGTTTTAGTGGGGTTGGTTTTCTTTAATCCTTCCCATTATAAAGCGACACACGTGTTAATGCACAATTAAACTACACGGCTTAGCAACCCCATCGCTCCAGGCTAAGTCCACTAACGGCATCTATTTATATTTGCCCTGCACCAATTGGATTAACTAAGTTATTGAATGGAATTAACGCAAGATCCATTAAATGCCATAATTAGTTGTTCCAAGTTCCATAATATAGTTTGACAACTTAAGTTGTAGGAAATACTTAATCTTAGACAGCCTATATGAAACATAACATACTAACGAAGGTGACAATGAAAACAAAGTAAAAACAGGCTCTCTAGTTCGACCGTGTTATCCAAATTTTAACTCTAGCTACCCACCAGGAGAGTAATGTGACAATTTTTGCACTTCAACCCCCCCCCCCCCACCATTACTACACGAAGGACGCTACAAATGCCCACTAAAGAAAGAATGAATAAGAAATGTAGAGTAAAATAAAACGCTAAACATCTCCTAAGACCCTTACAGGATATTTATTAAATGTTTGTATACTTTTCTGCAAATTGTACTTCTGCCTCTCATTACTAAATTTGACTTGGAGGGTACAAATTGACGATTTGAAAATAAAAAAGTTTTAAAATTACTATTTTAAACACACCAGTGTTGGTTTTATAAAATATACAAGCTCAAGTCACTTTAAGACAAATCTTCAATTTTTCGACTATTCACAATTTTGCGTGAAAATATTTTATAATAATCTTTTTCATTTTGGTGGCTGGACTATATAGCAATTCGACTATGCAGTCAAATAGCACCAGATAAACACTGATATAATTAGATATATCCATTGGGAACTAGAATTATCCACAACTCACATGGCACGCTTGGTATCGTTAAGAATGCAGGATGTGCCCTGCCCTAATATAGGGAGTAAGGCATCTTCCTAATTTGTACCCTAGCTAACTGGATAAATTAACGAAGAAAGAAGAAACAGATTAGGACAGGGTTGTTTCAAAAATACAAGAACGAACTAGACTCCAAAGTTTGCTGCATATCCTTTATTTTGAGTAAAGGTAGAAATATAAAGTAAATGCATAGTTCATATTTTATTACACTCTCGAACCTCCATATGGTAAGCCTCGATAGTTGCATATATATATATATATATATATATATATATATATACACTTCTAAACTTTATGAATGCTTTTGTGCAACGTTTGGTGAAACAAAAACTTGGGCCAGGGATCACTTTCATTTGGTATAGACGTTTCGACAATCAAGTTGGCATCTTCAAAGGAAAATAAACTAATTTGTTTGAAGTCAAACTGAAAGAGGATGGTGAGAACCTGTCAAAATCTATGCAAGGAAAATATAATTTATTCTTTCATAAAACCTGTATTTGCGTTGAGTTTTGTTTTAAGAGATGAAAAAATCTGATTCACGAACTTTTGGATTAAATCAATTATTAATTAGAAAATATTTGGTTTACGTTGAGGATATATTGGGAAAAGGCAAAGTGACTTCAAACGTTTTTCCAAAATTATTTCTAAAATGTCTACAAAAGCATTCAATTATTTCGATTTCTAAATCTAAGTAAGAATTAATAATGTTATTTTCATGGAATTCGAAGAATAACAGCCTAAAATCACTCAGGTAAACCAATATTAGAATCCACAATGGAAAACCCCAAAATGGAAACTGTCTAGCTTGGGTAAACCCCAGTTGTATAAATGCTATTTTCGTCCTTTCAAACCCCTCTCGAAAAGCAATAATAAAAATATTTTAAATGATTCTATTACAACGTAATGATTCTATTAGCCTACAATGTAATGATTCTATTAAAAAGTATAATTTTCTTTAAAGCAAAACATAAAACTACCTGCTCAAGTTTAGAATTCTTATTAAATTCGTTACATTTATTGCTAAATTTAATGTATTGGCCACTAAAATAAATATTGAATTAGAGTTCAAAATCTTGCAAGTACTCTTACTCAAACTGGAGAAACAAAAACTCAAATAAAAGACAGGCTCTATGGTAGTACCTGATCAGAACTTCCAATAAACATTGCCTCATAATAGCCTTCTGCAAACCTTTTTCAAGAAACTCTTTAGCTTGGAAGATGAAATAGATGCAGGTAGTAGGGGAGAAAATCCATTTGGTCTGGCAGATAAAGGAGAAACAGATAGTAGAGGAGAAGACCCATTTGGTCTGGGAGATGAAAGAGAAGCAGGCAGTAGAGAAGAAAACCTCTTTGGTCTGGGAGGTGAAAGAGTAGTAGGTATTAGTAGAGAAACTCCCTTTGGTTTGGGAGATGAAAGATATGCAGGTAGTAGGGGATAAAACCCATTTGGTTTGGCAGATAAAGGAGAAGCAGATAGTAGAAGAGAAGACTCATTTGGTCTGGGAGATGAAGAAGAAACTAGTGGTAGGGAAAAACCTTATAGGCCTGAGGGATGAAAAAGAAGCAGATAGTAAAAAGAAAACTCCTTTGGCCTCGGAGGCAAAGGAGAAACAGCTAGTAGGTGAGAGAATATTGTTTGTCTGGGAAATGAAGGCGAAGTATGTAGTAGGGGTAGAAGCCCCTTAAAGTGCGTGAAATAAAAAAGAAGCAGAAGGTGAATCTCCCTGGTCTGGGAGATGAAGGAGAAGCTGGGTGATAACTTATCAAGGGAGGAGGAGGTGAGCAAATTTATCAAGGTCAGTGAGACCTAGCTATTTTCCGTTTAGGAAATGGAATGACAGTTGGATTATAAGAAGGAAAGTTCTTGTGGCACACAGAGAAGAGGACTTATAGAGTATTTATTTGAATGATACACAATCCCTTATTACGGCCATACAATGGCCTTTAGACGATAAAAAATAATAATAAAAAACAAATACAGAAATACAAAATTCAGGAAACAAAACACTATAACGCTCTTGCAGTGATGTAGTCGTACAGCTCTCCATATCAATACGCGCAGACATCAAGTACGTCTGGATAATGGTGGACGAGAGTAACGGAGATTAAAGGATAGGGAAATGCAACCTTAGTAAGGGAGGAGTTGTGTACCGCATACACAGATGCTTCTCCCACACAGACCTGCTCTTGCAGTGATGTAGTCGTACAGCTCTTCGTATCAATACGCGCAGACATCAAGTACGTCTGGGTAATGGTGGACGAGAGTAACAGAGATTAAAGGATAGGGACATGTAACCTTGTTAATGGGGGAGTTGTGTACCGCATACACAGACGCTTCTCCCACACAGACCTGCTCCTAGGGAGACTTTTTTTTAGCTATGTTCGTGTATGTTCAATTGTGATCGTGGCTCCAAGAAACTGTTATTGTATTTGGAATAAAATACGGACCATAATAGTAACAACTGCATATAAATCCTACCTCGATGGGCTGTCCTGTATATTTACTTTTATTACCCACCGCTACTTTCTATTCTTCCTGCTACTGGATTCGGATATTTGCGTTAGATGTTTATGCGAAATGTCCAGTCGCACGCCATTGTATACAGGCATCAGTGTTGGCTCTCCTCCGCTGGATAGTTTCAGATAGATTACTTAACTCAGATATCATAGAAAAGGATAAAACAGCATTTATTATTGTTTTGGCAAACTTTAATTCTCCATTTTTCTCAGTCATTTAAATTTTCAAAAGACTATTATTTTTCACGTGCATTTTTTTGTAAATTTAGGACAATCAGCCAACAAGGTTATTATTCCCTGGAAAGAATATAAAACCATTGTAGATATAGACAGTGATCATGTTATCACGTGTCATAATGATAAAGTGATGTTCTCCTCATGCTTAAAGAGCTGCATACTTGTTACGCCTCCTTGTAGGAAGAAGGTTAAAGAAGGAAACATGAAATTGAATAGTGGCATTTAAAATAGCGGATATTATCACCCGCGTAGACACGGTTGCTTACTAATAATGTGACATTCAAAGGGATGTAATACAAAAAAAGTAATGTCATAATTTATATTTTCAATGGCGTAAAAATCGATATCATTTTGGGTACAAAAATAGCTCTAGTTGTGTTTGTAACCTAAAATGTTTCACTTTAAATCTTTTCATATTTTACTTAACGTCTTTTTGTCATTACGTCATTATCTTAATCTCCTCTATATTAGTACTTGGTAAGCAAGTTCCTGAAGTAGACTTACTCTCCATAAGGAAATGCCTAAGCGTTACACTCTTTTTAAGGAAAAGTAAGTAAGGACAGATGGGATTAGGTAGGACATAATGATCTTCTCGCGTGGGCAGGAACTGGAGGATAAAGTTTAAAGCTAAACACATGATAACGATGGTGAAATTATATTGGTATTGTAAAGACTAAGAATTAGTTGTGGGTGAAGAGATTAAAAATGTGTTATTCACTCTCCAAGCGTCCATGGGATTCACTCTAAACCTCGTCATCCAGGCAGATGAAGATATGAAAACGTTTTATAATAGTAAAAGCCTTAAATCTAACAAACTAGATCATGACTTTAGAAAATTATCAGGTTTACAATTTGTAATATTTTGCACATAATGTCATAGTTAAACCATTAATTTCAATATCTTTTAAAAAGTTTATATCTTTCTATAGCTATGAATCATTGTTACATAATTTCAAAGCACTAATTTAATGTTAATTATTCATACTTTTAAATTATGTAACAATGATTCATAGCAATGGAAAGATATAAACGTCTTAAAAGGTATTGAAATTAAGGTACAAACTATGACATTAGGTGCAAAATATTACAATTTATAATTTTGCAAAGAGGAGTATGATTGCATCTAGGCTACTATATCGTTGGTACATTTTATTATATTTTTACATAGACTATATAAATTACTTTCATACAAGATTGGCGTTTACAGTTTTGGCCTCTTTTCCAACCTCCATTTTTAATCATTAGTTTTAAAATTCTTTTACATATTCTACACACAATCCTAAATATTCTACTATAATCTAGTAATATTTTCTTCGTATTGCCAACCCAAAAATATAAAACGTCTCTGCGTGTAGTAATTTAATGAAGCCTCTTTATTATAAACATTAATTCTCTGAATCCTTCCTTATACCTCCGGCCAGAGAGTTTATTCAATTACCTTAATCGTGATAGTATTTATAATCCTACATATCGTTCATTGGAAATGGATCATTGTAAATCTTGGATGATCGTTTTAAAAAAATAACCTCTAATATTTATATCTTAGGCCTACTATAGGCAAGTTTTTACATATATTTTTATGTTAAAGTGTAAACAAGTAGTTCTATTTGGAGTTTAAATCAATTAATATACCTCCATTATCTGTTTTATTTACTTTTCAAACATCCAATTCTATTTCAATTATAGGCCACTACAAATTATTCCTCAGTTATCTAAATATTGTAATATAAAAATGCACATTTTTAACATATTACCAACTTAATATTTCAACTCTCCCGACATTTTTTCCACTTACAACCGAACGCCTTAAGCTCCAACGAATCAGCTGTTGCAGAGTTATTTAAAACTTCAGCAAAAAATTAAATGTTGAAAAATACCATATGGACATGAGGGCAATAGAGGGATGCAGGATTTGCATTTCTTGCATTGTTAGCGGACCTCATGCAGGGCGACCCTTGTGGGGGTAGGGCCTTCACCTGTGTTCTGAGCTCGTGGGGGTGGGGTGGGGGAGAAGCTTTAGCGCCAAAACACTATCGTCAAACGTCCCTTTTCCAAGGCAGTTTAAAACAATCCTCATATACGTTTGTCATGTTGTATATTTTTATTTTTTGTATTTTCTAGTTAGATCTTGTATCAGATATCTGTTCAGATGACCACTGAGTTTTATTTTTTGTATTTTCTAGTTAGATCTTGTATCAGATATTTGTTGAGATGACCACTGAGTTCGAACATGACCACATGAGGGTAGCAAACAGTTGAAAATATTGTTGTAAATGCTTTTTTTAAATTGGTATTTTCTTAAGCAAACTATAATTAACGAAATTTAAAAGTTATTATTTTTTAAAATCTAAAACTTAAACGTAGAAACTGAAAGTGAAATATGAAATGAAATTAAAATGGTTAATTAATAAACCATTTAAACTATGAATTTACTGTAAAGTATATCTAGCTTCTTAATTGTAGGCCTAACTATTGCCAGAGGATGAATATTTAAAAAATGAAACCATAAGTTCAGAAGCGAAGGTTAAGAAATTGAATCGAGAAACATATTTTTGTCTTGCATGTACTGTAAACCAACGGTTTATATCTTTAGAACATACTGATATGTAATGCGTATTACTGATGAATAACTGTAATAAATGACACAAAAATGATGAAGAAAAGTAGTATTAAAAGAAAAGAAGTATTGGATCCTTTCTTATAAATAATGAAATTAATTGACAAATAATATATTTAATAAAACAGTAGTAAAAACAATTATAATAACATTTTCTGTTTTTAAAAATAAATTTGCTATGTTTACATAAACTATTAACTTGAGTAACATGACTATTACAGATTTTGTAATGACCAATAAAATAATATTTGTTAATAGAAAGTTAGACTAAATAAAGAAAGTTACAACGTCGGTCAGAAAAAGTTACACGCATAGCCAAAGGACGATATAAGTTGTGTCAAAAAAACTCTATAAGAAAAAGTTACAGACTAGATCAAATTGATTAACACGATTAATAAAAGAAAGACATAGAGGCTGGACCAAAGACAGTTACAGGTTTGGCCAAAGAAAGTCACAGGCTTTGCCAATGAAGTCACAAGCCTGACCAAAAAAAGTTACCGGCTCGGCCAAAGAAAGTTACAGGCTTTGTCAATGTAGTCACAAGCTGGAAGGAAATTACAGGCTCGGCCAAAGTAAGTTAGAGGAGCGCTAATAACAATCCTCAGGCTTTGCAAAAAAAATCACTTTTGTAACCAAAGAAAGCGTCAGGCTTTGACAAAGAAAGCCACCAGAGTCT
Organism: Prosapia bicincta; assembly: GCA_036971475.1. Lineage (NCBI taxonomy): Eukaryota > Metazoa > Arthropoda > Insecta > Hemiptera > Cercopidae > Prosapia > Prosapia bicincta. Next base: position 161,283,617 of record JBAIZL010000005.1, read on the forward strand.
ATGACCAAAGATAGTCACAGACTCGGCCAAAGAAGTTACAGGCGCGGCCGAAGAAAGCCACAGGCTTTGCAAAATAGTGTCACATTTATGACCAAAGAAAGTCTCAGGCTTTGCCAAAGAAATTCATAGTCTTGGCCTATGAAGACTACAGTCTTAACTAAAGAACATTACAGTCTCATGTAAAGAAAGTTACAGGCTCGGTTAAGAAAATTACAGGCAGTTAGAGACTCAGCAAATGAAAGTTATAGGCTTTTACAAAGAATGTTTCAGGCTTGGTAAAAAGAATACATATATTGAAATCGTGATGAGTTATTGATACGTTAAGGGTTAAGAAAATTATTTAGATGTTTTAAATAAAGGAAACTTTAACTGTCAAAGATGGCGTTTTCGGGCTGATAACCTAATATTTTTTGATAAAAAGATAAATAGAGCTTAGATTGTTCAAAATGTCCCAAGATCGTTCTTCGTTAAGATACATTTTGAAAATGGAAAGACTAAATGTAGAGAGCATGAATGAAAAAAATAACACCAGTGGTATTCCTGTGATTCTGAAGTCAAACCGTGCAGAACAAGTAATATGGAGCGAACGGTTTTGTACAGAGCGTCCAAACACTCCACTGAAAAGTTTTGCATTGACGGCTTTAATTCTCTCAAATAATTCACAAAAATGTTCCTCCATGATCGCTTTAGTTCCGAGGGTGAGCAAAAAGGTCTACACACTTATTCATACTTTTCAAGACACCCCTAAGGGTTGTATAAATTCCTTCTTTGGGTACAAAACACTAAAAAACCTTTACTCTTAATCTCACACTTTTCCCAGGTTTTTTCAGAATGTTTATTTCATGACGGTAACGTATTCACTGAAGCAAAAGGTTAGAGGGTGGTTGATTGGGGCCAGATAGGGGTCGGAAATGTGACGTCACAATAAAAACGGATTTCACTAAAAATTGGAGCAAAATCCCACGCGGTTATATTCTATTTTGGGTTGAAGGAAAACATTTAGGGTGAGTTTTTTTTTATTCCGATATCAAAGGAAACACCTGAATTCTGTTTGGGGCGAAATGTGGAAAGGGGGAGGTTAAGTAGGTCATGGACATTTCTGGTAAAATCGATGTCTACCCCTTAATAATTTCCCATTGTCAATGCTAGGTCTTATTATTCGGTAGGGGGTGGAAATTGGCTACTCCGTATAAAGATTAGAGCCTTTATTACTGTAGTAAAATATTTTAATAAATTACATCCCCTAAAATAGTAAAATATATGAAATGTTTTATAAACATTTGGGCAGATCACTAAGAATAAACAAATACACTTAAATTGTTACTGATAAAACTTATAGTAGTGTTTACTATCCAAAATATCTTTTAACCTTCCAATTAGAAAAATTGTGAACTGAATAAACACCAATGAAATTTCTTACTGAATCCTTAGATCTCTGTATTTTCATGAAGGGTAAAGTGTTTAAGGTGAAAAAAATAGGCCTATTATAAAGATAAAATATTCTTTTGGTGTATGTATGAAGAAGCAGTTGAATACAACTCAATTCACTCAATAGTTTCAGAAATCACTTCAATGACAACAAATAAGCTCTGTTAGAAATGTTAAGGAAGATTTGAATTTATGTTTATGGAAGATATGAGAGAGAGTCTAATCTTGTCTTTTGCTTTTGGCGTTGCTCTTATTGACCCTATATTGTTTACAAAAATAAAGTCCTGCATAATTGAATTTAACGATCTTAACATTTCCCGAGCACGCTACGCCCGCGGGTTTGAACCCGTCGTACCTAATGTAACATAACCTCAAATGTGACACGTTTCTATCACGCCACAATCCGTGCGCCGGAGCGATCAAATGGCACAGTTGGCAGACAATATGGGATATTTTGTGTTGAAACGTTGGCAACTCGGGGTGATAGTTTGTATGTAACACACGTGATTGAAAACGATAAATTCAGTCGAGTCGGGACTCGAGGTGAAATAATCGATACTGGTATAACGATTGTGCATAGGACGTATGTGAATCCGAGCAAACGGAGCACGAATTCGATATTCTGAGGCGGCGCAGTTTGGACACGTTCGATTTCGAAATTAGGTGAGACTTTGGTGAAAGGACGGAATTGGGGTTTACACGATCGTTTAAATAGCTTCGCTTGCGGCTTCGGTTGTTGTCACTGCTACATGATCAGCTGGGGAAAGGGGGATAAACTCCTTTCTTATATCGTAAATCATAATTATGTACGAATAAAACATTTTCAAATTTTAAATTTAAATTGTGTATAAATTGTCTACATTACTTTCACCAAAGTAAAAAATTAAGAGAAGTAATATAAACTCTTTCGTACTTTTTTAAAGCTTCAGCAATATTCAGTCTAAAAAAGCAATTTTCTCTTAGCATTATTTAGAACTAGATGTGGTGGTATTTGGTTATCTTCTAGCCACATATTTTATTAATTAATTTTTAAAAGATTGCATTTGACTTGTGGGTAAATTTTGTTCAAAATCCTCTACCAACACTAATCTAGCACCCAGTTCGCTCTTGACCTCCGAAAACTATCTTTTGCTCTTTTTGGTCAACCAAACCTGTAACGCCTGCCAATTTTCCTTAAAACCCTAACCCATTCCAATGTTTTCCTTTTCGGTAAATTTGTATTTAAGCCACGAAGAAGTAATCAGAAAAAAGTCGTGAAAGAAGTCAGTATCTATTACCATTTCATTGTAGCTAACATCTGCTGCAACATTTTATTTAACTTCTTGTTTGGATCTAATCTAAATGCATTCTGATTTTGAAATGCGTCACAAGAAGAAATATGAGAGCGAAAGAAGCATATAGGACTAAACAGAGGCCTGAAGTTAGTCGCCTGCACGCAGTGCATTTAAAAAATCACTATCTTTTGTAGATTCCAGGGCTGTTAGATCCAGAACGGCTCACAGGACAGGATCATAGAGGGTGCCTAAAGAAAATTCATAGTTGAACGTATTCGGCTTTACAGTGGATTTCTGCCCCCTGCAGCATGTATGGAAGCGAGAAGCACGACATGCGGCATCTCAACATCAACCAAGTACAACAATACAGACTACGATACTACGTTAAAATAGATTATTAAAAAAGTCTATAAGACAAAGCACTTACAGCAAATGACAACTCGTAGTGGAGCAAATGTTGGAGACATTTGATTGACCATCCCCTACCACTGGACCTGCACAGAGCCGTTGAAATTGACCTTTCCAACTCCCTACTTGACATGACAACCCATATTCATTCTTAACAAAATAAGAGTTAAGGACATCCCACACTGTCCACTGTGTGACAACTAGGATATTATCTATACATAGCACATATTTGTACAAAATTAGGACATGTTGCAAATAAGGTGATGATTTCTACATGAGGAAACGCAATTAAAGCGCCTCAACCAACCTACAGAAAGACCTCATAAACAGAATTTTAGACGTTGTGCACAGCTATTATGTAAAATAAGTGGTATTTAATGTGCTAGAAATTGTAGAGGAGGAAAGTGTATAACGTTCAGGAAATATGACTAAACATCTTAAGGAAAATGTTGCTCCTTTTTCCAACGGCCGCCCTAGGCAGATCGCATTGTAGAAGAGAATGAAATGGATGTATGGAGAAAAAAATTCAAAAGAAATAACGGTACAGAAAAACAAAGAGAAATCAAGAAAAACAAGGTACAAAGTTGAAGTATAAACGTGGTTGATAATTTTACAGAAGGGTTAACAGTTTCATCCTGAGATAACAGAGTGACGAAGGAGATAAATAATTACATAAAACACTACAATGAAAAAATTCCAAGAAAAAAGTATATAGGCCTACAAAAATATTAAAATAAAGCAGGGGTGTATGTTATGCAAACGTTTCAACATCCTGAGAAATATGAAGTTTAGACAGGAAAGAGGATAATTATTCTGATAAAAGGGATTTAGGCCTATATTATAGGAAAGGTCAAGAAGAAATATTGTCGACGAAAATTCATCAGCAAATTGTAAATGACGTTTCACAGTTTGGGTTGTTTTGTGGTCGAGAATGTGTTTGCGAATATACGGAGTAGAATATAAAGATGGAAGAGGCTATAAAAATGTATCACAATGGATGATCATGAGTAACCTTGGATTTTCCAACTTTTGTTTATAATTAATTAATAGAGGTTTCACTATAGATAATTTTTGAAGAAGGTCAATCCATTCTAATAATATGCAGTAGCCACTGACAAATAATTTTAAATTCATAAAAAAGCGCACAGGAATGACGTCACTAGAAGAACAGGTGATTTCATATGTTTCATGTTCGTAATCTTGATCGTGGTTTGGCTGACAAATACTTCTAGCTTACGCGAGCTTTACTCGAAGGGTTACATCCTCTTTGAAACAGCTGTTATAGTAATTAAACCTGTATAAGACAAATGTGGATAATGCAGAGACAACATGCTCTGCGTTGTATTAATTACTACCATTATACGCGATGAGTTTGCTTCGATATTTTGTCTGTAGAAGGAATCTAAATAACTGTATAATGGGTTCCGCTGACGATAACACAGGGGTAAAGTATTTATTAGCTAAATCAGGGCTATGATTTCAACTTACAGTTTTTCATTGCTGATCGCATTATAATCTACAAATTCTGTTACATTTGAAAATAATATATTTAATTAAAAAATTAAGACAAATATTTTAAAAGAATATAGGAGTGAAAACGGTTTTATTTATAACTGAAGAGATAAACAAACACATTCTTTTAAAAAAATAAGAAAACCATGCAATTGGTTTTTTGTATCTAGAACGTGTAATGACAACAATTTTATAATGGCATAAAAAGAGAAGTATATTATAATGGTGTTTTAAAATCTACAAAGTAAAATGAAAAACAAGCAATTAAAAAAAAAAATTCAAGTACATTCCTAATGAGGTCAACAAAGAGAAAAATTATTTTAGTTAATTTTTATTTTATAATTACATATACGTCGTTTAGAAATTTTATTCTAGATATTGGGAAGTTGGCTCAGTGCCAAAGCACGGTAACGTTGAAAATGAAGATACACAGTTCGAATAGAGTTAGACCCCTCAAATTTTTATAATTTAATTATTGAATAAATATTTTAAAAAACTGCATTAACATCAATTATTGTCATCCACTATTGGTTAAAAAAAGTATATTTGAACTTGATTGGATAAGTAGAAACGTATTTGATTAACGATTGAAAATTCGTACAAGATATGTATCAGGAGAGTATGATCTAATAGAATGAATTAAAAAAATAAGAAAAAAGCTTGTAATTGATTATGTTTAACCTACAAAGTGTATTGAAATGAAGTCGTTACAATGATAAAGGAAGAGTAGAAGGAAAAATAAGGAGGTTATATATATTCTATAAAGAGTAATTAGAGAAAGTTACAAATAATAGGGAATAATTGATCTTGGTTAATCTAGAACGATTGTTTTAGCTGTTGACTGATGAAGGCTCATTATGTCAATATAATAAATTGATGAATAGCTTATATATAGAGTGAGACTAAGTTCTTCAACTACATTTACTTCCAAACTTGCGTGAATTCATATCCTTTCACTAATCTACTGTAATACGAGTACTTTGTACATTTGAGTAAGTATATTTGTATATTTTTGGCGTAAATAAAGTGATTATTGGGTTCAATTCTAGGCCCATATTTCTTTATCAACGTCACTAAAAATCAACATGGGCGTTAATTAAAACTACTAAGCATCCCCTCCTATTACATTACGCTCGTTTGAAAATAAGTGAATGTTCGTTGTTTGATAATCACTGACGATTACATTCAAGCACATTTTCAAATGACAAAATCTATTACAAAACATTGCTTTACTTGATTATGTTCAACCTAAACTACTAGTTTACACCTATACACTTTAACTTGTAGCCTATTAATAAGTACACACTTGCCTACAGTAATGCTTACTTTTTGCTTAAATGAGGACGGCCGTTTCGGGAGATGTGGTGCATTGTCGAATAACTGTAATTGAGTTACATCTTCCGAAACCGCCTTCTTATTTAGGCAAAAAGTAAGTTTATGCATCAGAATGTATAAGTACAAAATATATTTTCTATGTTTGTTTTATAGTGTAAGGAACACATTTTAAACTGTAAATAATCGCTAAAAATTGCTAAATTATCGATATTTTCTTGAACGCCGTCTTTCTTTCATTCTTAAGCATAAGATATTATTAAATACATTTATCTAGCTATATTATATAAGAACACTGTTCTTAGGTCAGGTATGCCTACTCAACCGCCATTTCGGATGCAAAGCTCGGTCGCGTGCTCCAATCAGACAAACTCAACCCTTTCCAGCACACGCTTTATCAATTCGTTCAACCCCCTACAAAAAACCCTTCCGCATACGTGAAGTGACCTCGTGTACCGGCCCGCGACAATATTGTCAACGTATTTTGGGTGGGGGGGAATGGATGGGGAGGTTAGTCCCCTTCACTAACAGCTGTGCATGCAAAAGTTCGTCATATATATTTTTTGTAGACGCAGAGTTTTTTCTACCTTGTAAAAAAATATTTCAACTCGGTTAGGGTGGTTATTGATGTTCAGAGGGTTGGCAGGGGTGGAAAGCAGGCCAACTTGTTACCTGTCCTGGTCCAACTTCGCGTTTTTGAGACACAGTATACTAGTCTGCAAGTTTTATAATAAATCTTTAATATTATTTCATTGTTAAATCAACGTTTTCAAATATACTTTTTTTAAATTATAATAATTTTACAAACTAGTTATGAAAATGTTAAGTTGTATATTGCTCTATTCTTAAGAGGTGTGGGTAATTATCGATTATCCAGGCGTACCGATATTGCCTAAAATAATACCTGATGTAGAAAACTCTGAAACACTACATTCCTCAAATGTGACGCTCAAAAAATTACATTGTTTGAAAACATACATTAATTTCATTTTGTAACACACACGAAACTTCATAAAATCAAAGGTTTTTTATAAAATACAATGTTATACTGGATTACAATATAACTATATTACAGTATGTTCGGATTCTAGAAAGAAATAAATTTAACCAACTCGAGTTATTAAATCGACTTGTGACTTGAAAGATGCCATCATCTTTTGTGGCACAGTGTAATAATCATACACTAAAATTGAAGCCAATTCACGTGTCCATGTTAAGAGGTTAGCTTGCGCTAGAAAACCTTGTTTTATTTTTATAACCAAATCTATCCTAACTAAATACTTTTCTCTTAGGGAATAACTACTGAAAATACGTTTAAAATACCCACAAAAATTTATATAAAATGTTAAATATGTGTTACTGTAAAAACCGGATATTGGTAAATCTTAGTATTTATCAACATGAGTTGATAAGTAAGGGTTTTATAAATGAGAGATGATTTTACCATTAGAGTTAGGGAAATACTAGGTTTTACCAATGACAAAAGACGAAATGCAAATGTTGGGTTTGGAAATAAAACAACGAGTATTTAATAATTGTTTTCTAATTAATTATCAATCCAAACCTTACATATTTCTCTTATTTCTCCGTAATCAGTAATTTATCTTCTTATATGTTTTTAATATACATGGTAAAGTTATGTTATATTATATTTATTTGACAAGATTTACCATGTCTCTGAGGTAAAACCAAAGATTCACCCACATTATGATGGTAAATTAACGATTATCACAGAAAAGATCAGACTTACCATTAGGAGTAGCTAAGTCTTAGGTTTTACGGAAAAATCTTCAATTTATATGAGCGTATATAGTAACATATAAAATATGAAGTTGCTTGATCTAATCGTCTTGAATTCACTGATTAAACTAATTTTAAAAATACTTAAGTAAGTGAATACGTAGTTGCTTACTTGCTGGCGCATTTCAAAACATTATTTCCTTTTACGAGAGTAGAGGGTTAGCTTCGTAAAAGGAACGAATGTTTTGAAACGCGTCAGCAAATAAGCAACTACGTATTCCTTTAGTTAAGTATTTTTAAAATAGTTTAATATAAAATATCTTAACTTTTTTTTACCATAATACTACCTATATTCACAACTCTTTCCTATGCTTTCTAGGAGATAATAATAGCTATAAATTACTAGCTAACCGCTTGAAAATTCGACAAACTAAAAATAGAAACATCTAGGTTTCATTGTTTTCTTACACGATTTTGATTTAAAATGGTATTGTACAATAGTTTATTTTACTAAACATAATTAAAAGGTAAGAGAGTGAAATTATTAAATAAAATTTGTATCAAGTCTCCATTTCTTAAGATCACGAGAATTAGATGTTTATTTTATACTTCCTAATCTATCCTGGTGTTGACATCACAATATCGTGTAAAATAAAATTTAAGGTAGAGGCGGTACGTTGCAGTGCGGCTTACACTGTCTTTCCCTTAATATACTTTATCGTTTACGTGAGAAATTAAAAATCCCACAACAGATGTTACAAAGTTCTAGTTCTGATGGTTGACTTTTGTTGTTCTAATTGCACACCGTGACAAGCGGATTTCAAGATGGAACGCTCACCGACATGTGCAGGCCAGACAGATTTTAGCAACAAAAAAACCGCATTAATACCCTTATTTCCGGCGCCCTAAAATGCAGTTTTTTACCCCGCCAAGATTGATTTACATAATAAACAATGCTGCTTAAGCATCAGTTGGAACCCTCCATTGTTGCCAGTCATACGATAGCCGACGCGAAAGCTTAATTTCCCTACGATGATTGTGTGATTTCCCACAATATTCATTTGATTCTTTGTCCTTTATTAAGGCTGGATAGAGGGTTGGCCGCCATATTTCTGATTGATTGATGACTCAGTGGTAGATAGAATAAGGAACATTTCTACACCTTACTTTATTTCATAATGTTAAGCAGAATGTCTTTTCGTATGACAACAATCTTTCGAATGTAAGTTAAACGTTTTATAAACCTTGAATCAAATCAGGAACTGCTGGAAGGGTTTATGTACCAAACTGTAGGTATATGTGAAATTTTCCTCTGCTATTGTTTAATACCAGTTTCAATTTAATTTTTTATGGTTTTAATGAGAACAGCACAGTTAGATTTTATCGCCTGTGGGAGTTGTTAAAGGTTTGTGAGTTAAAGGTTACATAAAACAAATTACATAAGCCCATCTTGTCTGGGGATGGATGAAAAAGTAGGCTCTTGAGTTTGGTCACTCGTCTCCTGTAAATTTATTCTAATAATGGTCACAAGGAGATACCGCATGCATTTCCAGGAGTGATAAATAAACCTTGATCTAGGAGTGGGGAAGAGCTAAAACTCCTGTGGATAGGGTGTCCTACGTCTTGTGTTATTGCGTCATAGGGCTGTTTACCTGAAGCATTGAGTTTAGTAATGCGGAAATAAGGGTCAGTTGTCAAATCCGTACAATAAAACTTGCAAAACAAAGACTGTGAAGAGTATTGGAGGGCTTAGTGATTAAAATGGGCGCTGGTAACTCTAGTTAGCACTGGGGATTCTAATTACTTTAGTGAGTATTGGTAAATCTAGTGGGCGCTGGTGAGGTTAGTCAGTACTGGTGAGTCTAGTGACTCTATTGAGCGTTAGTGATTTAAGTTTCTAGTGAGCGCTGGTGAGTCTGGTGTCTCTGACAGTTGTGAGTAGTAACATTATTCAGCGCTGGTACGTTTAATGACTGGTGAGCATTGAATCTAGTGACTGTAGTGAGCACTGGTGAGTCTAGTAACTCTATTGTGCGTTGGTGAGTTAGGATTCTAGTGAGCGCTGATGAGTCTGGTGTCTCTGACAGTTGTGAGTAGTAACATTATTCAGCGCTGGTACGTTTAATGACTGGTGAACATTGAATCTAGTGACTGTAGTGAGCACTGGTGAGTCTAGTAACTCTATTGAGCAATGGTGAGTTACGTTTCTAATGAGCGCTGATGAGTCTGTTTTCTCCAAAAAGAATTTGTGAGTAGTAACATTATTCAGCGCTGGTACGTTTAATGACTGGTGAGCATTGAATCTAGTGACTGTAGTGAGTACTGGTGAGTCTAGTAACTCTATTGAGCGTTGGTGAGTTACGCTTCTAGTGAGCGCTGATGAGTCTGTTTTCTCCATTAAGAATTTGTGAGTAGTAACATTATTCAGCGCTGGTACGTTTAATGACTGGTGATCATTGAATCTAGTGAGTGTAGTGAGCACTCGTGAGGTTAGTCAGTACTGGTGAGTCTAGTGACTCTATTGAGCGTTAGTGATTTAAGTTTCTAGTGAGCGCTGGCGAGTCTGGTGTTTCTGACAGTTGTGAGTAGTGACATTAGCCAGCACCGGTACGTTTAATGACTGGTGAGCATTAAATCTAGTGAGTGTAGTGAGCACTGGTGAGTCTAGTAACTCTATTGTGCGTTGGTGAGTTAGGTTTCTAGTGAGCGCGCATGAGCCTGGTGTCTCTAGCGAGAATTTGTGAGTAGTGATATTAGTCAGCGCCGGAGCGTTTAATTACTAGTGAGCACTGGTGAGTCTCATGATCCTAGTAAGCACTGGAATAAATTGGAAAAAATTGAAACATTTAAAGGTCTTGAATGAAAACTCTAGAATGGACTTTTTACTTTTAAAAACCGTATAGTTACTGAACGGGATAATAATTTAAAATTGCATCACCACATAATTAAAATCTAACGACATTATTAAACATAACCACAAGGTATCAGTGAGCCATGTCCCGTCACTCAGTTTACAGACACCTACTAACCTATTACAGTCGCCACGTCACGCGCACTTGGCTAGAATAGCCCGAAAACACCTTCAAACTGTAAGCAGTCACCATAGAGTCAACAATAATAGAGCATAACTGTTATACGATTAGGAAACGTTCAGTTGGCAACCTGCCATCTTGATATTGTCACACCTGAACTGCGAAACATGCAATAACCTTTTATGTAAAGCAATCAACGTAACAAATGTCTATTTGTAAGCGCATGCGTTGCCTGTAATGCTATTTAGCGTTGCAAAACAATGCAGCCGAACTGATTAAGTCTGAAAGTAGCTAATTATTTTTATCTCAGCAGATTTTTAATTATTTTACGTTTGATTGTTGAATCTTTGATTTCATACTCCGTTACGTTCAATTACCATTTAAGTGTGCCAGATATGATTATAGTAGCACTTATGTTTTTTTTTAAATGAGGATGGCCATTTCATATTAAAGTGCAGGCCTATAAGTAATCCATAATGCTTGATTATATTCATGAAAAAACTTAAAACATAATTAATTAAACCACCCAAGAAGTGATCCAAACGAGAATATTATATTACACTACGCGTTTATTATAATTCAAAAATATTATAATAAGAGAATATTAAAACGTTCTTCGTATTTATATCAAATAAAATACCGGTATAAAAATATAAACTTCATTTCTACAAAAAATGATAAATAAGTAATATAGAACACTCATGACCTATAGGCTAACTTATTTCCTCATGCGTTTTTTAAAGGCAAAGTCATTATCATCAGTGTGTAGTTCTTTAACTATGCACACTTTAAACTATAACCTACAGTTTAGTCTTGTCCTAATCTAGCATTTACATAGTTATACTCTATAATCATAATAACTTTGCTATCAAAAAGAGCATGAATCTTATATAATAAATTTGTCTTGATTATTATTTAATTATTTCAAGTATATTACTTATTTAATTATAATTATTTTTTTTGTTTTCATATTTACTTTCAACTGACGCATTACGGAAAAACTTTAGATTTTTTTTAATCGGTCTAAGTGTTTTACCTTACCGGTGTAGAAATTCTAAAGTTCTACAGGTGGATCTATGACTTTCACATTCGGTTCGATCCATCCAACTCATATTTCTATTATATTTTCTATTTGGTAATCTTTACGTTTGGTTTTAAGAGTTCGACAAATTCAAAGTTTCTTTTCAAGAGGCTATCTTAAAGATAAAGTCGTTTTCATTATTTTTTAAATTTACCTGAGAAGCCTTCCTTTTTCTGAAAACCTTCTCCATAACAAAACAAAAATTCAACAACAACATGTCATGCATGTTAAATAAAAAGAAACAATGAGCTAAAGAAGAAGAAGAAGAAGCTAAATGTACTTTTACTGCAGTTTGTAGCATAGTTCGTCAATACTGTTATTTTGTAATCTCGTGTTCCGATAAGCACGGTGCTTTCATAAATGTTTAGAATAAATATTTAAATCAATTGATGCATAATCTTATTTACTTTAAATAAAAACAAACATTTTTCATGACAATATATCGGCGACAATTACTAATTTCTTTACCTTAAAGGGTAAGTGAATGTAGAATTAAACCCGGAACTTTAAAATAAGATTGATTCTAAAACATCAAAATTTATAAATAATGAAAAACATTATTTTAAATTTTGAAGTACAAAAAACTTTATTTGAGACATTAAATAGGTTAGAATACATAGCTTGTTAGTTAAAAAATAAATATATTAATTATCAGATTCACAAATTCTAATATCTCCATATTTGGGGGTGATATCCGTTTAAGTACATGATGGGAATTTGTACCACATGTAGTAAAGACAGTGTGATTTGGAAAGATTAAATAATTCAAATTTTGCCCTTGTAAAAGTTCTTCAAGTTTATCTATCCCAAAATACAATAAACAGACCAAAGACAAATAATTGTATAAGTTCTAAAAACATAAATTCCCGTTTGTGTTTACAAGATCCAATTTTCTTTTCAGATTTCAATCATCAGCACAGAACAATAGCAACCGGTCTGGAAAGGAAGTAAGGCTAGGTAGGCAAGACAAAAACACAGGCCTCAGATAGAAAGTTTAATGTTTGGCTATGCTATTAACACAGGCATGCAGAATTCCGACCCTCCCTGTTGGTACGCTCGCGTGCGTGAACTGGGGGTTGAAATCTTGCAGTTTTCTCTTGCGAGATGGCTTCTCAAGTGAACAAAAAAAGGTTTTCTGAATATTCTTACCCCGTCCCCCACCCGCCAACATTGTTCGTCGGCTACCTGCACGAGGGTGAGATGGGCATCAGCCCCATTCATGGGTCATTCTAGGTACAGTTTTACCTAAGGCTTTGGAACAGTCATACACTTGTTGCAGAGGTGGGGGATTATTCAGTTTCAAAGTGCACAGGTGTTGATTTTTATGAAATAATCAATCCCTTGTTGATCGATTAAAAACAAGGATTGTTAAGGAATTTTAAAATTTTATTCACTAGAATTTGAAGTATTTTAAGTATTTATACAGATGTCGACACTAAACACAAAGGGAAAAGTAGTTCAAATTTTCAAGTTATAGAAACTGAAATGGCTATTACTGAGGTTATATTGTAATTGTGTACTGAAGTTCATTTTGTAATTTTAAATAAATTAAACTTTTCCAATATCTTTCTCGCGCATTAGAGAAATTTTTCATTCATAAATCGACGTCGCGAGTTTTGTGAAGCCTATTACATTAAAACGGATCTTTTAAAAGGCTTCACCTTATGACCAAGTTGGACTGAATTCATTATTAGAGAATATCATGTAGGCTTATATACTTGAAAGAATCGAAAATCGACTTAAGAGGCGAGAATCGGAAGAAATATTTGGGATCAAATTCGGATTCAGAACCGAAAATGTTAGGTATCGGCTCATCCCTATTCTAAAACATAGTAAAATCACTCAATACAGCTTGCCGAAAATATTATTATTATTTTTAATATTTATACGATTTTCATTTTTATTAAATATGTGATTTAAGCATAACCTCTAAATAAATTTGAAACATCTTTTTTATGAAATAAATATTTTAGGTTGGTTTAGAAGAGAAGTATAAATTTGAAACATCTTTTTTATGAAATAAATATTTTAGGTTGGTTTAGAAGAGAAGTATAAAAGATAAATTATTTTTAAGGTGTGTAGGATTAATCTCAAAAATAAAAAAATTAATTTCATAATTTTCATGTTTAAAATTTAAAAAAAATCACATGAAAATTTCAGGTCAAGACAAAACTTCTGTTCGTGCCTAATTTGTGGTTTGTATTTGTTTTGCAGTCGTTATTTATGCCCATTTTTTCGAAATTAAATTCTTTCTAAAGTGTTTACTACGAAATAAAATGAATATATTTGATAGCCATTTAGTGTTTTCACTTTTCTACTCCAACTGCCAATTTTGCTGGTAAATAAAACCAATTCATATTTTTAATTTTCAAGATATGTTTCCAATTTTGTCAGGCCAAAAACTATACGAAATCGTAGTGGAAGATATAGGAGGGGGTCGTAGCAATCAGGAGCAGGGTACCGTACCTGGAGTAGACATTCTCTTTATAGAGCTAGTAAATGCGTCGACACGTTAACAACCTTGTAAGAAAAATGATAAGTCGGATGGAGTTAGATTCGTCGAAGCAAAGTTCAAAATGAACCAATGATACTGGGAATAGGCTTAACCTTATTTGTTCTCGACAGGAGTCAAGTCAGGTGTTAATTATCTTACATTGTAAGCAGAGGGAATAACAAGGACATATAAACAGAGAGAGAAAGAGAGAGAGAGAGAGAGAGAGAGAGAAATGATAAAAAGACAGACAGGCAGACTGACAGAAAGAGAAATCACGCATATAGTTCTGCGAAATTCTAAAACCTTTGTTCAAATATAAGCAAACAATTCGCACATCTTAACTTGGAGTCGAGCGTGTTGAGCTAATGAAGATCGGAAACATAATAACACTAAAAGGACCCCAATGATAGAAACCAATTTAAACACGAATCTTGTGTCTAGTTCCATAAATGATTTACTACTCTTATTAATAAAAACGTTTTTAAATGAGCTATTATTATATTTGATTTAAACCACATTTGACTAAAACACAACGATACTTACTACTTATTCCGGCACTACTCGGATGGATCTGAACCACAAATTCCTCCAGATTGTGTTTCTTTGAAGTTCATCAGTTACTCTGAAATTTAAAGAAATACACTGCAGCCACTAAAACGTTTATAAATATCTCACATTTGTTTAACGGTCGTGTTTCAAAATTGTAACAGGATTGGTTAGGTTCAAAATTCCATATATATACGAAATGATTTCTCATTAACGTAGCTGCTTTAAACATAATCCGGTTTATGCAGGCGAAAACTTTCCACGTTTGACGGAAGCCGAAATGGTTTTCCAAGAATTCAACATAACAAGATATATTTATAAAAGTAAAAATGATGTTAAATTTAACTCCAAACATTCTGACTGTGCACTCTCTTGTTCGTTCTGCGTTTTAAAGTTGGAATTAAAAAAAACCATTATTCGATTATGATTATTATTTTATTTAAATAGAACTTTTTTATTTCAAAAATAATATATGATAAATATAGTTTTTTTAAAGGGGCAACTTTGCGATGATGAAATGTTTTCAATTCTCGTTAAAATCGTCAGTTTCTCCAAAAAGAAGGTTATGTAGATCTACTGAAGACTTCCTAACACTAGATGTTGCGCTTATAGCGGGGTCGCCTAACACTAGCTGCTTTCGCCTTTTGATAGAGGCTATTTGCTGAATAGGTTTCAATCATTTTCCAATACAATTTCCTGTATATTTAGAGATATGTTACATTTGATAAGCGGATAGAGCCCTTGACTACGACACTAAAGGTTCTGGGTTTTATTCACGGTATTGCCAGAATTTCAGTGTTTTTCAGCCTCCAAGTTGAAATTGACAAAACGAGACCTGGCTGAAACTCGTTTTATCCAAGTTGAAATTCCACAAAATACATTAAAATATTCTATGCTCATTTGAAAGCATAACACTTTAAGACCTGGAATGGGAAACATTTAATACCCAATTTGAAACGACAGACAAATATAAATACACTGGTGGAAAACTCTAAAAAATTAATAATGTTGATTCCGTGAATGACCGAATATTTAGCAATATTTACCGCATCAAGGGACATTTAATATTATAAGTCAAGTAAAAAACAGACGACCATGGCCACTCTTCAATGTACATATTTACTTGTTGTAAGCAATAACACAATAGAAAATACAACATTCATAGGAGTTATGTTACCTACTTTAGCCTTAGGTTGAATATACAGTTTTAGTGTAAGACATAAAGAAATGAACCTGAGGAAACGAATATCATTATATAGGGCAATAAGGGATGGTTAAAGGTACACATTACCTTTCATGGATACATTATGGCCCGAGTAAGGCAACTCTACTCTGTTTCTCTCACACCATGTTCATGGTATATAAAGGCGTCATTATTAGAGGCCTACCCCATTACATTCAATATTGTATTAGGTTATGTAATAACGATTGATTTCATACAACTATTGCTTCCTAACTTCCACAGGTAATGTTATTTGGATTAACTCAATAAATGATAAATCATGTTTATTTTAAAATCTTTATTGACATTTACGAACAATGAGTAAATTTTAAAAAAATATATATTTGTACATATTTCTACGTTGTATACGGCTGCTTTAGAAAATAACATTTCGTATTTTCACATAGAACAGATTTCAATTAATTTCGATAAAAAACATTTTAAGTAAATGTTTGAACACAATGCATTTAAAAATTACCTATATTTTTTATTCAAAATTTTTCTTCTCTCCAACAGTAGAAATTGTTGTGGTTTATTTCGTCGCGTCTATTGATGTGCAAAGTGCAAAAATTTCAGATTCCTCCACAAGTCCTTATGACAAGATCTGCCAGTTCTGGAGCCCGGTGGCTATGAAGCATTTCAATTGTTGGTGCTCAAGTTGAAAGAGAAAACCGACAATGGCTTGACACTAAAAAACATGATCTGGGGTTAGTTGTGATTGGGGACAGTACTTGCAAATGGGGTAAGATTTTATACTAGTTGGTGATATCTTCATACCCAAATATCGAGTACATAGCCTAGCTATTGTAAAGGAAAGGTTTCTTAGGCAGTTTAGATCGGGGTGGTTGCCTTGCTAAAATGCTGGTTGATGTAGCAGTAAAATAAAGTTATAAACATCAACCGGGGCATTAAAGAGATACCTGCAATTCATATATTTGGTGAGCCAGGTAGCTGGTAGACTTTTATCTTCATCAGATTTGACGATGTATCTTTTTCATCTAAGCAAACCTTCCACGCAATGGATTGATTTTTCTCTATTCCCTGTACTCGAGGACTATTATGTCCTTCCCTTATTCCTATCTAATTCTAATTATCTTTTTTTGTTCTTATAGAGAGTGCAACTAGAAAAAGACTTAGAGAGTAGGCCCGCTTCAGGTACGCGGCCCTCCACACGTGAAGCTACGATATCCTTTACCAGGAGGGTCCCTACTAGGCGAAGATACATCAATACCCTCGCATGTATTCACAGCACGTGCCTGTTATTTAGGTACGCAGAACTCCACACGTGAAGCTACGATATCCTTTACCAGGAGGGTCCCTACTAGGCAAAGATACATCAATACCCTCGCATGTATTCACAGCACTTGCCTGTTATTCAGGTACGCGGCCCTCCACACTGAAGCTACAATATCCTTTACCAGGAGAGTCCCTACTAGGCGAATATACATCAATACCGTCGCATGTATTCACAGCACTTGCCTGTTATTTAGGTACGCAGAACTCCACACGTGAAGCATAAAAGTTTAAACCTTATAATATTACAAGTGGGCTAAACTTTTGATTAAAGTAATTTTTTAGAAAATATTTTTTACTCATAAATTCAATTAATAATTTGCATTTTAAATTTAATAAATTTGCTGAATATCATGGACAACAAAATCACAAGTATTGAGTGTTTTTACTAAAGAAGTTTAAGTAAAATTAAATCCATATTAATATTTTATGTTCAGAAACAAACAGATCAATTTTGTAGAATGGTGAATGTTATGAAAAAGATACCAGTAGTGTTTGAACAAATTTCTGCTTACCAGTCATTCCTAACTTATCAAGCATTCAGAAAGTTTCAAACTAGATATTCAAACAAATTTATGAGTTTTTAATTTATTTTTACTATTTATCAACATAAAATATGGCTGAAGTACCACAGGGGAAAGTTATGAAACCTGCTTGTTTTATTTTATATTCAGGATAATACTTGTACTAATATACTATTGGTACCAATTGGCAAAAAAACAATACTCAGTGATATTTTTCAGCAGATGCTTCTCAGACTAGATCAGTGCATTCTTCAATGCTGTGAGTCATCCTCGCATGTATTCACAGCACTTGCCTGTTATTTAGGTACGCGGCCCTCCACACGTGAAGCTACGATATCCTTTACCAGGAGGGTCCCTACTAGGCGAAGATACATCAATACCCTCGCATGTATTCACAGCACTTGCCTGTTCTATAGGTATTCAGAACTCCACACGTGAAGCTACGATATCCTTTACCAGGAGGGTCCCTACTAGGCGAAGATACATCAATACCTCGCATGAATTCACAGCACTTCCCTGTCATTCAGGTACGCGACCCTCCACACGTGAAGGTACGATATCCTTTACCAGGAGGGTCCCTACTAGGCGAAGATACATCAATACCCTCGCATGTATTCACAGCCCTTGCCTGTTATTTAGGTACGCGGCCCTCCACACGTGAAGCTACGATATCCTTTACCAGGACGGTCCCTACTAGGCGAAGATACATCAATACCCTCGCATGTATTCACAGCATTTGCCTGTTATTCAGGTACTCGGCCCTCCACACGTTAAGCTACGATATCCTTTACCAGGAGAGTCCCTACTAGGCGAAGATACATCAATACTCTCGCATGTATTCACAACACTTGCCTGTTATTAGGTACGCGGCAATCCACACGTGAAGCTACGATATCCTTTACCAGGACGGTACCTACTAGGCGAAGATACATCAATACCCTCGCATGTATTCACAGCACTTGCCTGTTATTCAGGTACGCGGCCCTCCACACTGAAGCTACAATATCCTTTACCAGGAGAGTCCCTACTAGGCGAATATACATCAATACCCTCGCATGTATTCACAGCACTTGCCTGTTATTTAGGTACGCAGAAGTCCACACGTGAAGCTACGATATCCTTTACCAGGAGGGTCCCTACTAGGCGAAGATACATCAATACCCTCGCATGAATTCACAGCACTTCCCTGTCATTCAGATACGTGGCTCTCCACACGTGAAGCTACGATATCCTTTACCAGGAGGGTCCCTACTAGGCGAAGATACTTCAATACCTTGCATGAATTCACAGCACTTCCCTGTCATTCAGGTACGCGACCCTCCACACGTGAAGGTACGATATCCTTTACCAGGAGGGTCCCTACTAGGCGAAGATACATCAATACCCTCGCATGTATTCACAGCCCTTGCCTGTTATTTAGGTACGCGGCCCTCCACACGTGAAGCTACGATATCCTTTACCAGGACGGTCCCTACTAGGCGAAGATACATCAATACCCTCGCATGTATTCACAGCACTTGCCTGTTATTCAGGTACGCGGCCCTCCACACTGAAGCTACAATATCCTTTACCAGGAGAGTCCCTACTAGGCGAATATACATCAATACCCTCGCATGTATTCACAGCACTTGCCTGTTATTTAGGTACGCAGAAGTCCACACGTGAAGCTACGATATCCTTTACCAGGAGGGTCCCTACTAGGCGAAGATACATCAATACCCTCGCATGAATTCACAGCACTTCCCTGTCATTCAGATACGTGGCTCTCCACACGTGAAGCTACGAAATCCTTTACCAGGAGGGTCCCTACTAGGCGAAGATACATCAATACCCTCGCATGAATTCACAGCACTTCCCTGTCATTCACGTACGCGACCCTGCACACGTGATGCTACGATGTCCTTTATCAGGAGTGTCCCTACTAGGCGAAGATACATGAATACCCTCGCATGAATTCACAGCACTTCCCTGACATTCAGGTACGCGACTCTCCACACGTGATGCTACGATGTCCTTTACCAGGAGGGTCCCTACTAGGCGAAGATACATGAATACCCTCGCATGAATTCACAGCACTTCCCTGACATTCAGGTACGCGACTCTCCACACGTGATGCTACGATGTCCTTTACCAGGAGGGTTCCTACTAGGCGAAGATACATGAATACCCTCGCATGTGTTTACAGCACTTCCCTGTCATTTATAGACTGTAGTAGTATTACTGACTGTTTGACATAAAAGTAAAAATATTATGGAAGATAGATTTTATAAACAATAAAATATTTTTAAATATATTTATTAAAGGCCTAAATATTCCACTACTCCAAATTTATCATATTTTCAAATCTTTAAGGGTTGTTTTTAAACGTTTGCTTATTTACAAAATTTTCGATAACCTTTTTAAATGTATTATAAACTTTGAATACAGTTTAAAGTCATGTTAATGTAAGAGTAGAGTTTAAGATTTTGTTAATGTAAGAGTACAGTTTAAAGTTTTGTTAATGTAAGAGTACAGTTTAAAGTTTTGTTAATGGAGTCGACCGAAGCGTGTGAACGGAAAGTAATGTTTTAATATTAGGAAAGACAGCACAATGTACGCAAATGTATATTAATATTCCAACGAAACAATGATTATTAGATGAAGAATTTAATTTTAAATATTTAAAAAATGGTTTTAATATAATGGAAAATATAGTCTAAAATTTGCTAATCATCTTGAATTAATTGATTAAACTATAATTAAAAAATACTTAACTAAGTAAATACATAGGACTTACTTGCTGACACGTATCGAAACAATCGTTCCTTTTTACGAAGGAAGACCTTTACAAGTAGGGGCATTGCTTCGTAAAAGCAACGATTTGTTTCGAAACGCGTCAGCAAGTAAGTCCTATGTATTCACTTAGTTAAGTATTTTTTAATTGTAGAAAGATATTCTTTAATGATCACACTTTAAAATGGGCTTTAAAAGCTTTATGTGTCCCTCATATTAACACAAATAGATCACTAAAAGTAGTGGTTGAATAGATTTTATATTTTCTTATTTCCTTTTTCTCCACATTACAAAAATCCAGCTTGTGAAATTTTTGAACTTTTCCCAATTATTTTTCTCTAAACAAGTAGGTACCAAACCTAATTAAAGCAATGCAAAATTTAAAGCAAATGTTTCAGTTACTTCTTTAAGTCGTTGTTTTAATACCAATTGGAAATTGCCTAATTACTTCTCCCATAACATCCATCGGCAAACGAATTTCAAGTCACGTCTCTGCAACGAAATGATGCGTGTAAAGATGTTGCAAATCGGAAACTAGCATCGCACGAATGCGTTAACAAGAGCCCACATCGTGCATTACTGTTAATGTACGTAAATTGGCAAGACTGATTAATTGGCCTAGCTTTAATAGTACCGACCGTTGAATAATGTCGTGCTAACACATGTTACCCACTGCCTTCTTAATTAAACATGCAACGAGATGGCTTCTTTACAAACGCAATGGGAGTTGAGTTAGCTTTGAAGTTGATATGAAAATGAGCTAATCTGTTCTACTCGCAGGAATGTTTAACTTGTAAGAGATTCTTTTTTTTAACCTATTCTATCCGACCTTAACATAATCTATCATATATTAATTTCTTCATGTAATCCCCTAACAACTGATATGTACTGGATCAACTCCTATTTCTCCTTTGGAAAATTCATTCCAAACAAGAAAAAATATTTTAAATGTCGCAAACATGCATAATTGGTTAGGTTATTGTAAGCCATCAATAGTGATTTACCAATTAGGTTATATCATAACATTAGAAAATCTCAACTTAGAATAACACATGAAACGGTATGTTTTTTTAAAATTTAAAATAGATAAAACCTCTCAACTACAATTAAATCTTTTTTAAACTTTTATGTAAATTTCAATTACCAACCAGTCATCCTCAGAATAAGTTATTACAAAAATGTCACCTCTAAACAAATTATTTTTGTAATAATATCCTCTAAATATTATTGTAATTTAAATGTACACAAAGTTAAAGAAAACTGTTAAGAAGTTTTATTTATGGAGAATAAAAATTTACGCCACGGTTGCTTCAAGTTGTCATAAATATTTCATAATAAAACGAGACACACTGTATTACACTACATTACTATATAGGGAAGAGGGAGCAGCAAAGTGGGTTTTGGTAGTTAAAAACATCCCCAGGAGAATGATGAAGTATAGTTAAATCTTTTATCAGTTAAAAATTATTTAAAGTTGAACAGTTATGTAATAAATTTTACATTTATTAGTAACCTTAGAGCATCTACTCAAATTAATGTGGCTTTTACAAAGTCCACAAAAGTCTTCAACCTACCCAAACTCCGTTTGACTATGGTCGTATATTTGAGAAAGAAAACACCTGAAAGCGCCTAAATGTACTTACAATTTATGATATGTAAATGTATCAGAAAATAAAGTATTTTTACAAAGTTTCAAAGGCGCCTTATAGATGCAATATAGGGCTGTATTTTTTTAGACTTGTAATTCGTGAAAAGAAACTTTTTGAGGCTTAAGACCTCCGTTATGTAGTAATTACAAACTTATTCTAATAAACAAGAGCTATTTGTATACTTTTTTACAACAGTTCTATTTAATAAACTATTTTAATAAATTAAATGGTCGCTGAGACTCTTTAATTTTGAAATATATTTAAAGTTACAATAAATTTATTTCTCATTTTCTAAACTTATGTCTAACATTAGTTTCAGAATGACATAAAATGACGTTTAGTTTTAAAAACGTTGCCTTTGAGGCAGAAATAAGGATAAAAAAGAAGCCATACAGGGTTTATATTGAAGTAAGCTAATCGCGTACGTCCTAACATAAACCTACGTGTGTCGTTGCAAGAAGGAGAAGTAGGTAATGAGAAGTAGTTATTCGTATAGTTTGGAAATAGGTTATTTAACGTAGGAATGTATATTTTTATAAAAAACGAAATCAACTCTAACTCTGTAGTGGGGGAATCAACATTTTCATATTCATATTTTTTTCATATTCAATTGTTTATATAAAAAAAGTTTTTCATAAATAATATTTCTGTGCATTACAATATTTGTTTTTGTTCATATCGCAAAATCATAAGTTTCCAAATTACAATGTATTAATTAAATCCCGTGGATCAACTTGTTTGCTACACGTTGGAGGCTTGGAGGTTGTCACGTCTGGTTACCTTTTATAAAATAAATATTGTAAATTTCAATCATAATGAAATGTCATATTTATAAATTATAATCCTTCTAGATTATAACTTCCATAAATTACAATCTTTATAACTTTATAAAAATACTTCCGTAAAACATTCACCCCAACCCTTTGTAGATATTTTTAATATAGCTCTATAGCAATGTGGTATAACAAGATGCGGTAATTGTTGAAGAGCTACATGGTGAGGAATGTGCTTTGTAAAGAGACGATAATATTATGTGTTACAAATATTGTTTTTCTATGATGATAACTAACGCAAATTATTACATCAAAAATATTGGCAAAAACACCAATACCACGAAAATAACTTATAATCCAAGTTACCTAAAATTAAACCCTTTTGTGAATTTCGATTACCATGTCATAATAATCAGAGGGTCCTATTACAAAATCAAAATCTATAATACGATAATGTACAAACTATACTAACCCTCGGGTCAAAGATCAATCTGATTTGTAAATTATTTAATTATGGATTGCAATTTTGTAATAGTACTCTCTGATGTCGATGACGATGATGATATGATCATCGAAATGTGGGTCTAAATAAGTGTTCAGTCTTAGGTAACTTGTATTATTAGTAATGTTTTTATTATTTTGCTTTTTTGTGGTATTAGGATTTTTGCCAATATTTTTACTGTACACCTACGCTCTTAATACTATAAATAACGTAAATTATGTCAACAAAAAGAAATCTGATCTCGTCTAGTCTTTTCCGAGTATTATTAGCTTCCTTCACATAACCTAACCTAACCTATTAAATATGCTGTTTTCTTAAGAAACAGTCGCTTTGGAAAAAACAAATGCTTACGCAATTTAAAACAGCTTTTGGTTTATAACAGACTGATAATCTACTCTGATTGAAAGTTAATAATGAAGTATTGCTTTTTTAGCACAAGTGAGATAAAACATAAAATCTTTTGTTTGGTTTTCAAGATAACCTAACTATTCGCGTAAACCACAGTATAACCTAACATGATTCAAGTGTTTTATAACAACATGTTTGTTTTCTTCTGAAAATTCTGTAGCAAACCTAACTTATACACATCTTTACCTGGATTTGATAATCAATGGATTAAATAAACTGTTGTTTTTAATTGAACAAATAAATCTTTTTAAACAGACGGTTATACAATTTACCGTAACCTTCACAACCTAACCTTGCCTAATTTAACATTTCTTAAGAACTATTCAATTTGATTACTAATAATAATAACAACACTAACAGAAACTATTCAACCACTTACGATACTCAGTGTCTTTGTCTGGGATTTCTTTAGTAGAATTACATGTTTTAGCAGTTCACTGCATAGCCTTAGGTGTTATAGGTACAAGGTGTTATTTTGTATAGTTAAATGTTTTGTCATTAGCATTAAATATTTGTTAAAACTTCAAAAAAGGACCCATTCCGATGATCCCTTACACTTTGTAACGTATAAGAGTTTTACCTCTCTAATGAATATAAAAGAGGTTATTCTCGTATATATAACTAACCCATTACAGAATATATATATATATATATATATATATATATATATATATATATATATATATATATATATATATATATATATAACTTTGAAACACTGATTTCTTGTATTTACTTATCACTTTCACTATGTACTTAAACAAGAATCTTACTTGGTATTTATGCGAGTTAACTTTCAAAGATTGATAGTATCTCCATTATCGAAGACTTACTATAATTGAGCCTACTACAACCCCCGGTCAGTAATGCTCGATAATGGAGATACTATCAATCTTTGAAAGTTAACTCGCATAAATACCAAGTAAGATTCTTGTTTAAGTACATATAGTGAAAATGATATATATATATATATATATATATATATATATATATATATATATATATATATATATATATATATATTTATATATATAAGTAGTAACACATTTTTCAAAGATTGAACAAGTTTCAGTAAAGTCTATGCAGTAAGAACCAAGTTTGCGTCAGGTAACTTTATATTTCGAACGCCAAAGTTCGGTCTAAATCAATCATTATGCATGCACAAACACGCCCGACGAGTCCAACGCCTATTCAATTCGCGACATGATACTTGATAATAATTTAATACATAAATTTCTCTTGGACATGTAAACGAACAATCATCGTTCCACTTGGCCAGTGCTAGAGTCACGTCACATTCCTCAGGTAGGCCTATTTCCAGTGCTGAATACATATCGTCTACGTATGCAAATAAGCCTGTTGAAACTTGTTAATCATAATGATTTAATGAATTCAGAAACCAGTTTGATTTATAAAAACTGTGTGTCCTGTTTCGCTGAATGACTGCTGAGACATGTGTCGCCACTAATCCTAACTATGTAGTAGCACCAACACATGCCTACGTAGTCAGCGATCAGCTACGTATTTAGAAAAATGAAAATATTTTGATTTGTGGTATATTATAGACTTATATCATCAAATATTTTCTATAACATTACAAATAAAATAAAAAATATAAACGTCTTTTATAAAAACTATTTTTTTTAGGGTTAATGAGGTTTACTATAAACTTAGTACCTAACCTGGATAAACCATTTATATTACATTATAAATGATTTAAAAAAACAAAACAATAAAAAAGATTTTTATAAACAGTTTTACCACATTATCAATGTAGAAATCAGTATAAATATATTGTATAAAAGATTTGTTTACTACAATTATTCATGAGTAAAGAGTGTAAATGCCCTATACAAACAGTATTTTATCACATTATCAATATAAATTTGTTATGTAAAAGTTTTTTTGTTACTATCAACCAGGGTGAATATCTTATATAAATACTTTTTCTATCGCATTATCACAATTTGAAATGTAGCAAACACAAATAAAAACTAATTTTTGTCGCATTATCGAAGGATATTCCGATTGGAAGAGGATTTTCTTCAGTACATGTACCATATGAAAAGATGTTTTGGAATAAAATGTTGAACAACATATGCGGTCTGTTACTTAAACACATAGGCCTACAAGGTGTTATAAATGTCCAACTTTATTCTTGCTATTTTGTATAATCACCCTAACAGTTTATATAATCCTACTCCACATATTTCTACAATTCCAATCAACGAATTCTATCTTGGCAAAACGCTTCCTTTTATTAATTATATATATATATATATACATATATATATATATATATATATATATATATATATATATATATATATATATATATATCAAACCTGAAACTTATAACTCAAACTTAGCTACACACGCCATCAAAAACAAACACACATTCCCCACATTAAAAAACGTACACCTAATAAAATAAGTACAAAAAGGCATCAAAATGAC
Organism: Prosapia bicincta; assembly: GCA_036971475.1. NCBI lineage: Eukaryota > Metazoa > Arthropoda > Insecta > Hemiptera > Cercopidae > Prosapia > Prosapia bicincta. Next base: position 161,310,064 of record JBAIZL010000005.1, read on the forward strand.
AATCTGGGAACAACTACAAATTTATAAACAAAAAAATAATATCATTAACAAATATTAATACAAATAAAATTTAAAAACGATAAATTATTCAACCTAATAGACAAAATGATCCCCAAAACAAACTTAAAAGACTCGAACAGTGCAGTGAATCCAAAAATAGAACATAACGGTACACCAGTGACAACGGGAATTGTACACAGCTGCAGTCTACTACAACCCCCGCTCAGTATACCCGAAGATGGAGACAAGGCCAGTCTTTGAAAGTTAACTCACATAAATACCAAGTAAGATTCTTGTTTAAGTACATAGTGAAAGTGATAAGTGAATACAAGAAATTAGTGTTGCAAAGATACAAATATATATATATATATATATATATATATATATATATATATATATATCCGAGCATCCTGTTAGTCATTCTTCAAGGCCTTTGATAATGGACAGCCAGCAAATCGAGTAGGAATGAAACGTTAGAGGTGAGCGGTAAAATTAGGCTAATAAAGCTGAAGGCTACGAATATTTGTAGCATCTTTTTGTACTTATAATTGCTAAAAATAGCTTCCGATGTACTACTAAACACCGGCCTGAGGACTGTAAGCAAGGGAGACGTTGGTGTTAGCCTCGTGAACGCTTAGAGCTTGAGTAGAAAGACCTGGCAAGCACATAGTACAGAGTGAGGGTCAGAGGGGAGCGGGAGACGCCGTATTAACAAGTGGCCGATGAAGGCACTACTAAACACCGGCCTGAGAACCGTAAGCAAGGGAGACGTTGATGTTAGCCTCGTGAACGCTTAGAGCTTGAGTAGAAAGACTTGGCAAGCACATAGTACAGAGTGATGGACAGAAGTGAGCGGGAGACGCCGTATAAACAAGTGGCCGATGAAGGCACTACTAAACACCGGCCTGAAAACTGTAAGCAAGGGAGGCGTTGGTTTTAACCTCATGAACGCAGGTTGCTTGGGTAGGAATGTTTGGAAAGCAGAATAGACCCGAGTGCGGGACAGAGAGGAGCGGGAGAAGGGCCGTATAAACAAGTGGCCGATGAAGGCACGACTAAACACTGGCCTTATACGAAGGACTTGGGGCCCTCATATTACGCACGCCTTAAAAAAGCAACAAATATATCCTATGCTTAATAAAACAAGCCCGCTTTCCCTACGGCCGGCTACAACTATTTACGTATCAATATTGCTTCTCCCAGATAATTCACACACACACACACACACACGGAGACTGCAGTTATTCCAACACAAGGTTTGGTGAATAATCACGAAGGCACCTAGATGCAGAAGATTAACATTACTTCACACTGACTTAAAAGTGTTTTTCATCAAACATCGAGACTTATCAACACAGGTTCTAGAAACTCACCCGCGCTCATACAATATCCACACTTATTTCCTCACTGCGTAGGTACGACCTAACTCACGACAGATTGCTGCTGTCCCTACTGACCGTCTAGCTCTAATCCTAACGCTGTAAATACAATATACATACTATTATTAATCTGCTTCGCAGTTCTGTTTCAGGTGAATCCCTGAAGGGCACATCCGGAGGAGGGCTGCTTAGCTTCAACGGAAGAACTAATTTTGGTTCTTATGCTTTAAGAAGAAGAGCATGCCATCCATAATATTGCCTCCCTAACAAGGTATTTGTAAGTTAATACCCGTCCTTATACCTTAACATGAATATATATACTTCCCCCAGAGTTCCTGTATGATCTATCGTGGGGTTTTTCTTGCCGAGTTTCTTTCTTGCTAGGTTTTTCATCCCGCTCTTAGCGTGACGTACTTTTTATTTTTCTCTATCTCATGGTTTTTTATGAAAAGGGTTTATCAACTTTGTAAATGGGCAATCTATCCCAATTCCTTCTCCTGTGATAGGGATACTATAAATTAACTGGGTGAACATATAAGAAGGAGCTCACTGAAAGATGGATATCACGAGGGATAGTTGGGTTTTGGTGGTCCAGATACGGGGACCAAGGAGCCAAAATAAAGGTTAGCTACTGTTGACGTTTGGATCGAGACTTTTTGGTGAATCCAATGATTGCAAACGCAAAAACGGAAAGTAGAAGTGTCACTTGTCGTCATATGTTACAGCATTACACACATGTAAATTATAACATTATTATAGGTGTAAAACTAAAAACTAAAATCAATGCATTATAAATAGGGATGGGCCGATACCTAAAATTTTTTATTCCAATTTCGATTCTAAAATTTTTCTTTCGATTTTCGATTCTTTTAATATAGGCCTTCATGATATTCTCTAATAACGAATTTAGTTAACATTTTTGGTCACAAGGTGAATGAAGCCTTTTAAAAGTTCCACTTTAATCTAATAGGCTACGCAAAACGTTCAACCTTGGCTTATGGATAAGAATTTCTAAAACCATGACGAACATATCTTAAAGTAATGGTTTATTTAAAATTACAAATGTGAGCTTCAGTTCATAATTACAATATAACTTCAGAAATAGCTATTTCAGTTTGTTTAGCTGGAGTAATTGGAACTACGTTTTCCTTGTGTTTTGTTTTGACATCTATGAAGCGGTGGCGGGAAGAGAGAGAGAGAAAGAGAGAGAGAGAGAGAGAGAGAGAGAGAGAGAGAGAGTGTGTGTGGAGACCTCCCGAGTGAGAGTGAGGTAGCAGAGCGAAAAGAGCAGTGACAAAGGACCAGAAATGCTTCAGTCTTTGTTGTTGCGTTATAAACAATAATATTTTCTTTATCTCAAATCGGCATTTGCTTTAATAGTTTAATTCATCCAAAGGAATTAATGCCAAAATTATTGATAGTTAATTATTTTTCCTATAAATTACACCGAACACGTTTTTAACACCTAACAGAACAAGAATCGGAATCGGAACTTTAATCAATGGATAATTTTGTATTGATGATTACTCGATACTATTAGAATCGATAATTCCTGGAATCGATAATCGGAATCGGCCCATCCTTATTTATAAATCTACTTGTGTTCCTGTGTTTTATTTGTTTCTAATGGCGCATTGTATTATTAGCGTTTTATAAGCATCCCTTTTTCCTCAAGCTTTTGAAGAAAAGAAATACAATAATTAAAATTGTTAGACTTACTACAGACTTGGCAAACAAGGAAAAGAGGGGGAAGCTTTATTCGGCATGTTCCATCTAGTTAGTATAAACAAGTAATACTAACAAATTTTTGTCAAATCAATTCCTACTTAGGTCCACAGAGAAAAATTTTATTTTAGTTACTTCTACTAAGCAATCACAATATAAATAAATATATAATTAAATAAAAATTACAATTAAATATAAATAAAGTAAAATAACCTACGCGTTAAAACAGCTTTTATACCACATAACCTATAACATAAAATCAGCTGTTTAATGAAATCATAAGTTATCACTAATTTTAAGCAAAATGGGACGAAATAAACATATTGCAAAATCTGCCCCTTTTATGAAAAGCGTTGCCCTCATACAAAACTAATATTAATTCATAATTAAATATAACTAATATTTTTAAAAAACTGCATTAACAAGTGTCATCGACTACAAGTTTAAAAATATGTATTTGAACTTGAGTAGATGAATAAAACGTATTTTATTAACGATTGAAAATTTGAACAAGTTATAAATAAGGAAATTGTGAACTAATAGAAGGAATTGAAAAAAAAGAGTGCTTAGCGGGCAACACAGTTAGAAGCTTTAATTTGTTTGAAAAAGGGACGATTACTAACTAGTCAAAAAGAGTAAAAGCTTATCCAGGCAATACCAGTGGTAAATGAAGTCTTTCACGTTACCTTCATATCTTTAGAATATAAACTATTTGCTGCCAAGGACATAAGAATGAAGTTTAATTTTGGTTAGTAAAAACGTTTACGTAAAGACTTTTAAAACCTGAACAATTTTCACTTTATATAGCCTATAAGTCTACATAAATACACCAAACACTTGATGTACATTTCTCATTTTTCCTTGATATGTATTTATACAAATATAAGCATTTAGCTGTATCAATGTATTTACTTAAATTCCATTTTATCTTAGCATATCATCTAAATACGAAGTAATAATCAATATTATATTAGTCCGGATATAAACGTTAGGTTGTCCTCCTTCAGATCTCCTTTTAACCCTCCACTCCTACCGCGTTATGAGAATTGCTTCACCTTATAAATATACTACCGCACACCACTGGAAGCTTTCTATCCGTTGAGTAGGCCTACTATTTTCCATTCTCGAGGCTTTATAAGAGAAAAACCCAAGTTACAGTAACTAACAATTCATATACGCAAAGATGTTTGTATAAGTTGTTTTTAAATTACGTTTCTCCCCAGAATTCAAGTTACCAATTTAGCTCCTCCCGAATAACAAAACGCACAACTCTATCAATGACGTCACACATTTTTCCAAATTGGTTTTTATTAAAAATCGATAAGAAGTCGTTTGCACGGAAAAGCACTTAAGTAGGGTCATTATTCATTCGCTAGACAGAGTTCGGTTAATAGCTCGATTTCACATCTCTTGGTTTACAGTTATCACTGACATAAGGAAAACAAGCTGATTGAACCATAGTGGTGCCTACCCAGTTTGCGTGAAATTTAAATTAATCTGGAATTGATGAGAGATGTGTTCATTTTAAATTTACTTTTTTGTTTGAAAATAATATAGTGGCATAGAAAATAAATGACGGTTGGCAGAATTTAAAAATGATTACCTAAAAGTGTTCTAAGAGAAAGACGACCATCCCTTATAGAAATACTATTGCTTAAGATAAAATGTTTATGTAGGTAAATGTCTGTGTAATGTAAGAGAAATGTTTATTGAAATCTATATAAAAGGGCCATTATAATCAGATATGCTAGAAAAAGGTAAAATAAATGTCTGAATTATATTGTTTATAAGTTAACTACATTCCAAATTTAAATCGTACTAAAGACATCCAATGTAAGTTACATGTATAGTGTAGCATTTATTTAGAAAATCATGTTACACGCCTACAAGGAATAATAAAGTTTTAAAACCAAATTTTTAAACTTCATTCTCACAATTCTGCAGAGAAATATCTAGTCTATGAATTTTTTTTAAAAATTCTTTCAAAACATCCTCCTCTCATGGAAATAAGTGATAAGTTATTAGCTATTAGGGCCTTTTCGTAATTTTATTTCTCAAATATGGGGATCGCCAAAGATTCACAGTTTAAAACATTTTATGAACATGCGTACGTATTACCAGCTATCAGTTTAGTTTCGAATCTTTTTATAGAACATCTACTCGTATAATGAATTTATAATATTATATTTATTTATGAGAGTATGAAATTAATAAGAAATGAGTGTCACCGTTGTTAAATTAAAATAAGTTTTCACCGGTAAAATATTTAAAAGAGTCCCTAACCTCACCGCTGTCTCTCTTTGAGTGGTTTGGCTAAGGAAAGGATAAGGGCACTGTAGTTTATGTTTGTTTAGGAGAAGTTATACGAAATGGCCCTACGTCTCGTCGTATGCAAATGCTAGACTATATAGGTAATTTGAAATAATAATGACTGAGGCAGATGTCATAAATAAAAGTGTTGAATTTATAAAATGAGAAAGATTCTGTCATATGAATTACAACCAATACTGTATGAAGATACTGTCATACAACCAATCAAAATTAAGCCCAGTGTGCGATTGTCCGGGTAGCAGGTAGACATTCCTTTCACCCTGTCATCACCACTCTACTAGGAGTTCTATAACTCTACCTGAATTCAATCTATATTCACTTGACTTTTCGTTGACTAACCGTCCCACTGGTTGGTTGCCTTAAAGGAAGAAAATGAAACACATGAGATTTTTCAATCTCAGAGAGGGGTTTGTGACGATGGAGCGAAAACGTAGCAAAACTGGAAATGATGACATAATAGACAAGTTTTAATTGAAAAAGTTCGAAATAGAAAATAAATACAATCCTAATACAATTCTCCAAGTAAAAGAGGTAAATAATGAAAAAAAACATAGGGCTATCACTTTGTCTGAATGTAAGCGAAAAATTCGAGCAAATATTTATGCAGGAAATAGTTTAAAGAAGTTCAAGAAATAGCAAGATTTTAGAAGTTAACTTTAAAATTTTATATTCACAAACGACAATTTTATAAAGATCTATTGACCTATGAGACCTTATTCTACTATACATATTAGGCATAGCTGATCGTATTAGGTCTCTTCCTAAGTTTTATTTCTAAAATTTGAGCATTGCTATACAAAGTATTTTATGGGCAATGTGCTCGTATTGACAACTCTCAGTTTAATATCAGTTTAAACTGAATCAATTGTTAAATTATATCCTACCTGTTGTATATGTTTGGCTAAAATGCCACCGTTCTGTCTTCGGTTCAAACAACTGTAAAATTTGTAAACTATCAAATTTATTATTTTGTAACAACAGTCCTACAGCTGTTTGTCTTTAAAGATCAAAACGTCTACTTGTTACTGTAAAACGTCGAAGTTGAACTTCCGAAGCGACCAACAGCTGTGACAGACGGGCGTGGTGCGTGTGGCCAACATTTTACATATTCCTCACGGTAACATCAGTTTATAGCGTCCCACTTCCGTTGTGCGTGCCTGGTGCGTGGCGTGCGTGAAAGAATCCGGTCCGACTATCCCATATGCAAATACAGAGATGACAATTAAACAATTGTGTCTTGGCAAGGGACCGCAGAAGTAAACAAGGATAGAATACGACTTTGTTGTGATGAGCAATTTACATGTTGGTCACCATAGATACTTCCGAATTTGTGATTTAATCCCGTAAACGCAAACGCATAAACCATCTGTGAACTTTTCTTTGTCTCTTAATACAAGAATCCCGAGTACCGGGTAGACACGTCCCTTCGCCATGGTTGAGGCAGGTCTAGTTCAGGTACCATTCCTGCCCTTGCAATGCCATAATTTTCTCCTTGATCATTTCATCCCTTCCTTAGTTATACTATCCTCTCCTTAGCTCTACCTAATTCAATCTACAATTTCTTATTCCTCTTCCTACAAGACGCTATAACGGGTAAACATATCACTTCACTTTGATTGATAGTATTTCTACTTCTGGTAAGCGACCTTGCCCAACCGATGTAATAATTTTCCCTCAATTCCACTCTCTTATATTATTCCCTTAGTTGTATCGTATTTAATTCATTCCTTTTCCTTTTTCATACATACCGTTGTAACGATTAGATACCTCTTATAACCCCAATTGAGATTAGGACTACTATAGTTACACAACTCTGAACACTTAATACCATAGTATCCCCCCCACATCCTGTTCCTGGGATGTTTATCTTCCTACCTTTAATCAAAACAATCATTTCACAGTTTTCGTTGGTAAAAATAGTAAAACTGGTTGATCGCCAAAAACAAAAAAAAGAACTTGTGATCCTTTGATTTTCAAGGATGAAAAATCACAAACCTAAAGCTTGAAGTTTTTGTTACACTGACTTGAAAATGGTAAAAACATAACCTCCAGATGAACAGGAAACAGCTGAAATCACACGCTGTTTAGTGAATTGTACGAATCAGCTGATCGGAGACACTTCTAAATTTTTTTTCTTGAGAATGCAACAGATGACGTGAACGTGGAGTTTTTTTAAATAGAAAAATGGTGAGCCTATAGAAGGTTTCACTTAATCTGTCAAATAATAAGTTTAAAAAGTTCGTAAGTTCCCAGTGGGAATATATCGCAACGGGTCATTCAGCTTCTGGAAGTTTCCGTTATTTCGTAGCAGGGTTATTCATTGAAGCCGATAATTTACAAAACGTATAATCAGATCAACGGGGTGGTTTTCAAAGGTGAAATATCCAAGATCTGAATCCGTTAGCGGTCGCATTAAAAGAAACAAACAATACGAGATATTCATGGAAATAGGGGTAAAACAACCCCAAACCAAAGGTTACACCCCAAACATTGTTACCCTTTCTTTTGTACAGGAATACGGAAACGAGAAATGAAAAGATTAAATATCTCAATCCGAGAAACGGCGGAAGGGGTCGATCTTGAAAAAATGACTGAATCAAGGAATCTCACGCGATTTCAGAGAGGAAGTGTTGATTTGTTCTGAAAGGGTGTTTTTATGTGATCGGGGGCTGGTACTGTCAATCAAACCCGAAGCGTTTGTCAATAGTTCTTCGCGCGACAGAAAAAAACAGTTTAGCAGTTGTGTATAATGGAGTGTGATGAAGGAAAGGGTCTAGATTACGCCTTGCTCCGGTGGCGGACTCGGATTTCTTTGGCACGCACGGATTATCGGACAGCTGTCGTGCAACGAAGAAACGATTCGAAATTAAGGTGTTGCTCTTTGTTATTCAACCGTTGGTAGAATCGAAGCTAGAATGCTTCAAGAAAAGTTAAACTCACTCAACAATTCCAGAAACTCTGAAGATAAACTTTACATTAGAAGCGCGCTTTCATCGTTCGAATGTAGAAGGAAATACTCGTCCGTCTGATACAAGCATTTTGTAAAAAGTAATAGAAATAACTTGTTTCTAAAATCGAGTCAAAACTTTAATACTTTAATATAAATATAAACTAACGTGGCTCTTATAACTACATTACAAAAAAAAAAAATATTTGAAGGTTAGTGTATACCAATAGCACTCCTGTTACTACATGAAAGAATTAAAACATTTAAAAGTTATATTTATACCAACAGGATTTCTGTTACTACATAAAATAAAAGATTTGAATGTAAAATATACCAATAGGACTTCGTTACTACTTAAAACAAATAAAACATTTGAAAGTAAAATATACCAATTGGACTTCTGCTACTACATAAAACACAACATTTGAAAGTAAAATATTCCAATAGAACTTTTGTTACTACATAAAACAAATAAAACATTTGACAGTAAAATATACTAATAGGTATTTTGTTACTACATTGAAGAATTAAAACATTTAACGGTAAATATACGTGTATACCAGTAGGATTCTTGTTTTTAGACAATCAATTAAAATATATATTTTATAATAAATATATAGCAATACGACTCCTGGTAGTACTTTATCAATAAAAACATTTGAAGTCAAATATAAACCAAATTTTGTTCTGTTACTACATAAAGAGTTAAAACATTTTACAGTAAATATATGCCAATAGGACTCCTGTTACTACACAATAAATCTATACATTTTTAGACATATATATATATATATATACCAAAGTGTCTTTTGTTACTAGATAAAACAATAAACATATTTGAAAGCAAATAAGTAAAATGAATAGGAAATAAATAAAAATTGTTTTTGCTATTACAAAAAAGTATTTAAAAATTTGATTGAAAATATGTGTGTATTCCATTAAGATTCCTGTTACTATAGAATCAATTAAAAACCTTTGAAGTCAAACATAAATCAAAGTTAGTTCTGTGTCTACACACACACACAAATTTTTATATTAAATACATAACTATGTGAAACTGTTACTAGATAACTGTTATAAAATTTTGAAAAGTGTAAGGGCCCTATATCAACATGACTTCTGTTACTAAATCAAAGAAATTTGAAGATAAATAAATACCATTTTCCACATATTAATCAAGGAAAACATTTGAAATGCCAATTTGTGTACTAAAGCAAATAAATAATTAATTTAAATATTTGTATATAATGTGCTTTCTAATTCGACCTTTCACTAAGACATTTAAATTTAAATATTGTTTGTATATTAATTGTATCAACATGCTCTTGTTTTTAAACACTTGTTATTTTAGGATAAAATTTTATATTTCAAATCTGAAAAAATGCCTTTGTAATGAAATATCCATCGATGACGTCATGAATACGTTCTTCATCGCAACCAATAAAAGAATATAAAAAGTAGATATGTTTAAACACTAAACTTAAAATTATAGCTTATAATATAATCAATCGTAAATTAATATAAGTTGTTTTGACAAGCGAGACAAATCGTTTATTAGGTTATGGTTAATTACACCCGACTTGCTGGCAACCCAGGTGTGACAATATCTGCATGGCAGGCTGCCAACTGTTGAGTTTAATCATATCTAAATCATTGTGCCATTAATATGGAGTGGTAGTATGTAGTTGTACTAGCTACGGGAAAATTCACTTTAGATTGGGATAATAATAAGAAATTGTTCGAGTATGTCAAGGTTACACAGAAATGCATAGGGACTAATTTCAGAAAACTTATAAAAAGATTTTACCAATTTCGAAACTAATGGTATTTAGTTGACAGTTATCCTTGTCCAGAAAAACAACTAAGAAAGGATCGGCTAGGAATAAAGGTAGGACTGAGGAATTAACATAATGCCACAGTGGTACTTGGGATAAAGAAAACATATGCGAAACTTAGGAATGGTCACTGAGCTCAAGTATACCTACTCTCTATCGGAGTCACATCGAGGTATCTAAGTGTTACACGCCAGTGCATGTAAATAGAATAAGAAATAAACAATGTCACAGCGGTACTTGGGATAAGGACAACATGTGCGACACTTATTAATGGTCACTAAGCTTGAGTATATCTACTCTCTAACACAGTCACATCGAGGTATCTAAGTGCTTCACTCCAGTACATGTAAATAGAAAAGGAAATTGACATAACGTCACAGCGGTAAGTGGGATAAGAATAACATTTGCGAAAATAGGGAATGGTTATCGAGTTCAAGTATACCTACTTTCTATCGGAGTTACATCCAACGGTTTAAGTGTTATTCGCCAGTTCATGTAAATAGAATAAGAGATTGACTGGGACATGAAGAAATTTGTGATACTTAGGAGTAGAAACTGAGCTCGATTATTCTTACTCTCTGTCGGAGTCGGATCGAGGTATCTAATTGCTTCACGCCAGTGTATGTGAATAGTTTAGAAGAAATAGACAATGTCACCGCGGTAATTGGGATGACGTATTCATATGCGAAACTTGGGAATGGTCACTGAGCTTAAATATACCTACCCTCTATCACATCATGGTACCCTTAGAGTCACATCGTGGTATCTAAGTGCTACATGCCAGTGAATGTAAATACATTGAGAAACAGACAATTTCACAGCGATACTTGGGATAAAAAAAATCTAAATGGTACACGCCAGGATATATGAATATTTTCAGAAATAGAACAATGTCACAGAAGTAATTGGGATGAGGTAGTCATATGCGACACTTGGGAATGGTCAATGAGCTTAAGTATACCTACACTATATGGGAGTTACATCGAACTGTTCAAATGGGTTACGCCAGTGCATGTCATTAAAATAAGATATTGTCATATATTTGAAAATGGTGCTTGGAATAAAAAAATGTGTGACGTTTGGGAAAGGCAACTGAGCTCGAATATACCTACTCTCTGTCGGAGTAACATCGAGGTATGTAAGTACTACACGCCAGTGCATGTGATTGGAATACTTGGAATAGGGTAAACATATGCGATACTTAGGAATGGTCACTGAGTAGAGTGTACTTACTCTCTATCGGAGTCACACAGAGATATCTAAGTGCTAGACGCCAAGGCATCTGAATAGTTTAAAAAATAGACAATGTTACAGCGGTAATTGGGATGAGGTAATCAAATGCGAAACTTGGGAATGGTCACTGAGGTCAAGTATACCTACTTTCTATCAGAGTTACATCGAACTTTTTAAGTGGGTTACGCCAGTGCATGAATTAAAAAAAATTGTGACACATAGGAATGGCAACTAAACTCGAGTATACCTACTCTCTGTCGGAGTAACACAGAGGTATCTAAGTTCTGCAAGCCAGGATATTTGAATATGTTAAGAAATAGACAATGTCACACAGGTTTTTGGGATTAGGTATTCACGTGATTAGGTAAACTTGGAAACGTCACTGAGTATAAGTATACCTCCTCTCTATCGGAGTTACATAAACTGTTTAGGTGTTATACGATATTGCATGTAAATAGAAAAAGATATTTTCATATATGTCAACATGGTACTTGGAATTGGCAACTGAGCTTGAGTATACCACCTCTTTATCGGAGTCACATCGGGCTATCTACGTGTTAAACGCCAATGCATGTATATAGAATTAGAAATTGACATAACGTCACAGCGGTACTTGGGATAATGTATACATAGGTAATACATGGGAATGGTTACTGACCTCAAGTATACGTACTCTCTATCGGAGTCACATCAAAGTATCCAAGTCCCATACGGCAGTGCATGTAAATAGATTAAGCAATTGAGATAACGTCACAACGGTACTTGAGTTGAGGTAAACATATGGGACACTTTGTAATAGTTACTGAGCTCATGTATATCTACTGTCTATCGGAGTCACACAGAGTTATCTAAGTGCTACAGGCCAGGGAATTTGAATAGATTAAGATATAGGCAATGTCACAGCGGTACTTAGGATAGGGTAAACATATGGGATACTTGGTAGCGTTCGCTGATATCAAGTGTACCTACTCTCTACCGGAGTCACACAGACTATCTAAGTACTACAGGCCAGGGAATTTGAATAGATTAAGATATAGACAATGCCACAGCGGTACTTTTGATAGGGTAAACATATGGGATACTTGGGAGCGTTCGCTGATATCAAGTGTACCTACTCTCTATCGGAGTCACACAGAATATCTAAGTGCTACAGGTCAGGGAATTTGAATAGATTAATATACAGACAATGTCACAGCGGTACTTGGAATAGGGTAAACATATGGGATACTTGGGAGCGTTCGCTGATTTCAAGTATACCTACTCTCTACCGGTGCCACACAGACTATCTAAGTGCTATAGGAAAGGGAATTTGAATAGATTAAGATATAGACAATGTCACAGCGGTACTTGGGATAGAGTAAACATATGGGATACTTGGGAGCGTTCGCTGATATCAAGTACACCTACTCTCTACCGGAGTCACACAGACTATCAAGTGCTACAGGCCAGGGAATTTGAATAGATTAAGATATAGACAATGTCACAGCGGTACTTTTGATAAGGGTTTAGGGTCGCTGAGCTCAAGTATACCTACTCTTTATCAGAGTTACATCGAACTGTTTAAATGGGTTACAACAGTGCATGCAAATAGAATAAGATATTGTCTTATATGTCAAAATGGTACTTGGGAAAAAAAACTTGTTACACTTAGGAATGGTAATTGAGCTCGAGTATACCTACTCTCGATCGGAGTCAGAACGAGGTATCTAAGTGCTACACGAAAGTGCACGTAAATAGAATTAGAAATTGACATAACTTCACAGCGGTACTTGGGATAAGGAAAACATATGCAATACATCGGATTGGTTACTGAGCTCAAGTAGACAATAGGTACTTCTTTAACGGAGTCACATCGATATACCTAAGTGCTTCACAAAGATGCATATGAATAGATTAAGTAATAGGCAATTTTACACCGGTACTTGGGATACGGAAAACGTTTGTGACACTTGAATCACATGGAGGTATTTAAAAGCTACACGCCAGTGAATGTGAATAGATTAGGAAAAAAACAATGTCAGAGCGGTACTTGGTATAAGTAAAATATATGCGACACATGGGGTCACTGAGCTCAGGTATACTAAATCTCCATCGTAGTCACAATAGGGTATCTAAGTGCTAAACGTCAGGGCATTTGAATAGATTAAGAAATAGACAATGTCGCAGGGGTACTGGAAAAAGGTAAACATATGTGAAACATGGGAATGGTTACTGAGCTCAAGTATACCTACTCTCCATCGTAGTCACAATAAGGTATCTAAGTGCTACACGTCAGGGCATTTGAATAGATTAAGAAATAGACAATGTCGCAGCGGTACTGGAATAAGGTAAACATATGTGAAACATGGGAATGGTTCCTGACCTCAAGTATACCTACTCTCCATCGTAGTCACAATAAGGTATCTAAGTGCTACACGTCAGGGCATTTTAATAGATTAAAAGATAGAAAATGTCGCAGCGGTACCTGGAATAGGGTAAACATTTGCGAAACTGTGCAATGATCAATGAAATCAATTAAACCTACTCTCTAACGGAGTCACAATAAGGTATCTAAGTGCTACAAATCAGGACATTTGAATACATTAAGATATATACAATGTCACAGCGGTACTTGGGAAAGGGTAAACATATGCGACACTTAGGAATAGTCACTGAACACAAGTATTATCAGTCACATCGAATTATTTACAACCTATTGGCAAGTGCATGTGAATAGATTAAGAAAAAGGCAATGTCAGAGCGGTACTTGGGATAAGTAAAATATATGTGACACTTGGGTTCACTGAGCTAAGGTATACTAACTCTCTATATGAGTCACACATAGGGATCTAAGTGGTACATTCCAGGGCATTTGATGTGATTAAGAAATAGATAATGCCACAGCGGTACTCTGTATAAATACAACATGTGCGACACATGGGAATGGTCGTTTAGCTAAAGTATACATACTATCTATTGAAGTCAGATCGAAATATCTAAGTGGTACACGACACTTTGTCACAGTGGTACTTTGGATAAGTAAAACATATGCGTCACTTGGGGTCACTGAGCTAAAGTATACTAACTTTCTATCGGAGTCAAACAGAGGGATCTATGTCCTACATGCCAGGGCATTTGCAGAGATTAAGAAATAGACAATATCACCGAGGTACTTTTTCTAAGTAAAACATATGCGACGCTTTGGAATAGTCGCTAAGCTCAAGTATACCTACTCTCTACCGGAGTCACACAGACTATCTAAGTCCTACATGCCAGGGCATTTGAAGAGATTAAGAAATAGACAATGTTACCGAGGTACTTTCTCTAAGTAAAACATATGCGACACTTGGGAATAGTCGCTATGCTCAAGTATACCTACTATCTATCGGAGTCACAATAAGGTATCTAAATGCTACATGCCAGAGCATTTGAAGAGATTAAGAAATAGACAATGTCACCGATGTACTTTTTCTAAGTAAAACATATGCGACACTTGGGAATAGTCGCTAAGCTCAAGTATACCTACTCTCTATAGGAGTCACAATAAGGTATCTAAGTGCTACATGCCAGAGCATTTGAAGAGATTAAGAAATAGACAATGTCACCAAGGTAATTTTTCTAAGTAAAACATATGCGACACTTGGGAATAGTCGCTAAGCTCAAGTATACCTACTCTCTATAGGAGTCACAATAAGGTATCTGAGTGCTACATGCCAGAGCATTTGAAGAGATTAAGAAATAGACAATGTCACCGAGGTACTTTTTCTAAGTAAAACATATGCGACACTTGGGAATAGTCGCTAAGCTCAAGTATACCTACTCTCTATAGGAGTCATAATAAGGTATCTAAGTGCTACATGCCAGAGCATTTGAAGAGATTAAGAAATAGACAATGTCACCAAGGTAATTTTTCTAAGTAAAACATATGCGACACTTGGGAATAGTCGCTAAGCTCAAGTATACCTACTCTCTATAGGAGTCACAATAAGGTATCTGAGTGCTACATGGTAGAGCATTTGAAGAGATTAAGAAATAGACAATGTCACCGAGGTACTTTTTCTAAGTAAAACATATGCGACACTTGGGAATAGTCGCTAAGCTCAAGTATACCTACTCTCTATAGGAGTCACAATAAGGTATCTAAGTCCTATATGCCAGAGCATTTGAAGAGATTAAGAAATAGACAATGTCACCGAGGTACTTTTTCTAAGTAAAACATATGCGACACTTGGGAATAGTCGCTATGCTCAAGTATACCTACTATCTATCGGAGTCACAATAAGGTATCTAAGTGCTACATGCCAGAGCATTTGAAGAGATTAAGAAATAGACAATGTCACCGAGGTACTTTCTCTAAGTAAAACATATGCGACACTTGGGAATAGTCGCTATGCTCAAGTATACCTACTATCTATCGGAGTCAAACAGAGGGATCTAAGTCCTACATGCCAGAGCATTTGAAGAGATTAAGAAATAGACAATGTCACCGAGGTACTTTCTCTAAGTAAAACATATGCGACACTTGGGAATAGTCGCTATGCTCAAGTATACCTACTATCTATCGGAGTCACAATAAGGTATGTAAGTGCTACATGCCAGAGCATTTGAAGAGATTAAGAAATAGACAATGTCACCAAGGTAATTTTTCTAAGTAAAACATATGCGACACTTGGGAATAGTCGCTAAGCTCAAGTATACCTACTCTCTATAGGAGTCACAATAAGGTATCTAAGTCCTATATGGCAGAGCATTTGAAGAGATTAAGAAATAGACAATGTCACCAAGGGACTTTTTCTAAGTAAAACATATGCGACACTTGGGAATAGTCGCTAAGCTCAAGTATACCTACTCTCTATAGGAGTCACAATAAGGTATCGAAGTCCTATATGCCAGAGCATTTGAAGAGATTAAGAAATAGACAATGTCACCGAGGTACTTTTTCTAAGTAAAACATATGCGACACTTGGGAATAGACGCTAAGTTCAAGTATACCTACTCTCTATCGGAGTCACAATAAGGTATCTAAGTGCTACATGCCAGGGCATTTGAACAGATTAAAAGATAGAGAATGTCACAGCGGTACCTGGAATAGGGCATGCCAGGGCATTTGAATAGATTAAGAAATAGACAATAACACCGAGGTACTTTTTCTAAGTAAAACATATGTGACACTTGGGAACAGTCCCTAAGCTCAAGTATACCTACTCTCTATCGGAGTCACAATAAGGTATCTAAGTGCTACATGCCAGGGCATTTGAATAGATTAAAAGATAGAGAATGTCACAGCGGCACCTGGAATAGGGTAAACATTTGCGAAACTGTGCAATGATCAATGAAATCAATTAAACCTACTCTCTAACGGAGTCACAATAAGGTATCTAAGTGCTACAAATCAGGACATTTGAATACATTAAGATATATACAATGTCACAGCGGTACTTGGGAAAGGGTAAACATATGCGACACTTAGGAATAGGCACTGAACACAAGTATTATCAGTCACATCGAATTATTTACAACCTACTCGCAAGTGCATGTGAATAGATTAAGAAAAAGGCAATGAAAGAGCGGTACTTTGGAAAAGTAAAATATATACGACACTTGGGTCCACTGAGCTAAAGTATACTAACTCTCTATATGAGTCACACAGAGGGATCTAAGTGGTACATTCCAGGGCATTTGATGTGATTAAGAAATAGATAATGCCATGGGAATGGTCGTTGAGCTAAAGTATACATACTATCTATTGAAGTCAGATCGAAATATCTAAGTGGTACACGACACTTTGTCACAGTGGTACTTTGGATAAGTAAAACATATGCGTCACTTGGGGTCTTTGAGCTAAAGTATACGAACTTTCTATCGGAGTCAAACAGAGGGATCTAAGTCCTACATGCCAGGGCATTTGCAGAGATTAAGAAATAGACACTGTAACCGAGGTACTTTTTCTAAGTAAAACATATGCGACGCTTGGGAATAGTCGCTGAGCTCAAGTATACCTACTGTCTACCGGAGTCACACAGACTATCTAAGTCCTACATGCCAGGGCATTTGAAGAGATTAAGAAATAGACAATGTCACCGAGGTACTTTTTCTAAATAAAACATATGCGACACTTGGGAATAGTCGCTATGCTCAAGTATACCTACTCTCTATCGGAGTCACAATAAGGTATCTAAGTGCTATAAGCCAGGCCATTTGAAAAGATTAAGAAATTGACATAACAGCACAGCCTTACTTGGAATAGAGAAAATCCATGCTAATTTTTGAATGTTCGTTCGATGACCACAAGTATACCTACTCTCTGTCGGAGCCACACAAAGGTATCTAAGTGCTGCACGCCAGGATATTTGAATATGATAAGAAATAGATGATATCACACAATGTTTGTGATATCATATGCGAAACTTCCAAATGCCACTTATAAGTATACCGGCTCTCTATCGGAGCTACATAAACTGTTTAAGTGTTAAGTGTTATAAGATAGGGCATGTAAATAGAAGAAGATATAGTTATATACGTCAATGTGGTACTTGTGATTGACAACTGAGTTGGAGTATACCTCCTCTCTATCGGAGTCACACACAGGTACCTAAGTGCTACAAACCAGGGCATTTGAATAGATTAAGAAATATAATATGCCACAGTGGCACTTTGGATAGTGTACTCATATGCGACAATTGGGAAAGGTCGCAGAGTTCAAGTATACCTACTCCCTAATGGAGTCACATCGCGTTATGTAAGTACTACAAGCCAGTGCATGTATATTTATTAAGAAATAGAGAATGTCACATTGGTACTTTGGATAGTGTAATCATATGCGAGAGTTAGGAATGGTCACTATGCACAAGTATACCTACTCTCTATCGGAGGCACATCGAGGTATCTATGTTCTACATGCCAGTGCATGTAAATATATTAGTAAATCGACAATGTCACAGCGATACTTGGGATAAGGAACCATATGCTAATTTGGGAATGGTCGCTGAACTATGTATACCTACTCTCTGTCGGAGGCACATCGAGGTATCTATGTTCTATATGTCAGTGCATGTAAATAGTTTGAGAAATAGACGATGTTACATCGATACTTATGATAAGGAAACATATTCTAATTTGGGAATGGTAGCTGAACTCATGTTTACCTACTCTCTGTCGGAGGCACATCGAGGTATCTATGTTCTATATGTCAGTGCATGTAAATAGTTTGAGAAATAGACGATGTTACATCGATACTTATGATAAGGTAACATATTCTAATTTGGGAATGGAGCTGAACTCATGTTTACCTACTCTCTATCGGAGGCACATCAAGGTATCTAGGTTCTACATGCCAGTGCATGTAAATAGAATAAGAAATAGACAATGTCACAGCGATACCTATGATAAGGAAACACATTTTAATTTGGGAATGGTAGCTGAACTCTTGTTTACCTACTCTCTATCGGAGGCACATCGAGGTATCTAAGTTCTACATGCCAGTGCATGTAAATAGAATAAGAAATAGACGATGTCACAGCGATACCTATGATAAGGAAACATATTCTAATTTGGGCATGGTAGCTGAACTCATGTTTACCTACTCTCTATCGGAGGCACATCGAGGTATCTAAGTTCTACATGCCAGTGCATGTAAATAGATTAAGAAATAGACAATGTTACAGCGATACCTATGATAAGGAAACATATGCTAATTTGGGAATGGTAGCTGAACTCATGTTTACCTACTCTCTATCGAAGGCACATCGAGGTATCTAAGTTCTACATGCCAGTGCATGTAAATAGAATAAGAAGTAGACGATGTCACAGCGATACCTATGATAAGGAAACATATGCTAATTTGGGAATGGTCGCTGAACTCATGATTACCTACTCTCTATCGAAGGCACATCGAGGTATCTAAGTTCTACATGCCAGTGCATGTAAATAGAATAAGAAGTAGACGATGTCACAGCGATACCTATGATAAGGAAACATATGCTAATTTGGGAATGGTCGCTGAACTCATGTTTACCTACTCTCTATCGGAGGCACATCGAGGTATCTTGGTTCTACATGCCAGTGCATGTAAATAGATTAAGAAATAGACAATGTCACAGCGATACCTATGATAAGGAAACATATTCTAATTTGGGAATGGTAGCTGAACTCATGTTTACCTACTCTCTATCGGAGGCACATCGAGGTATCTAGGTTCTACATGCCAGTGCATGTAAATAGAATAAGAAATAGACAATGTCACAGCGATACCTATGATAAGGAAACATATTCTAATTTGGGAATGGTAGCTGAACTCATGTTTACCTACTCTCTATCGAAGGCACATCGAGGTATCTAAGTTCTACATGCCAGTGCATGTAAATAGAATAAAAAGTAGACGATGTCCAGCGATACCTATGATAAGGAAACATATGCTAATTTGGGAATGGTCGCTGAACTCATGTTTACCTACTCTCTATGGGAGGCACATCGAGGTATCTAAGTTCTACATGCCAGTGCATGTAAATAGAATAAGTAGTAGACGATGTCACAGCGATACCTATGATAAGGAAACATATGCTAATTTGGGAATGGTCGCTGAACTCATGTTTACCTACTCTCTATCGAAGGCACATCGAGGTATCTAAGTTCTACATGCCAGTGCATGTAAATAGAATAAGAAGTAGACGATGTCCAGCGATACCTATGATAAGGAAACATATGCTAATTTGGGAATGGTCGCTGAACTCATGTTTACCTACTCTCTATGGGAGGCACATCGAGGTATCTAGGTTCAACATGCCAGTGCATGTAAATAGATTAAGAAATAGACAATGTCACAGCGATGCTTGGGATGAGGAAACATATGCTAATTTGGGAATGGTCGCTGAACTCATGTTTACCTACTCCTTATCGGAGGCACATCGAGGTATCTAAGTTCTACATGCCAGTGCATGTAAATAGAATAAGAAGTAGACGATGTCACAGCGATACCTATGATAAGGAAACATATGCTAATTTGGGAATGGTCGCTGAACTCATGTTTACCTACTCTCTATGGGAGGCCCATCGAGGTATCTAAGTTCTACATGCCAGTGCATGTAAATAGATTAAGAAATAGACAATGTCACAGCGATACCTATGATAAGGAAACATATGCTAATTTGGGAATGGTCGCTGAACTCATGTTTACCTACTCTCTATGGGAGGCACATCGAGGTATCTAAGTTCTACATGCCAGTGCATGTAAATAGATTAAGAAATAGACAATGTCACAGCGATACCTATGATAAGGAAACATATGCTAATTTGGGGATGGTCGCGGAACTCATGTTTACCTACTCTCTATGGGAGGCCCATCGAGGTATCTAAGTTCTACATGCCAGTGCATGTAAATAGATTAAGAAATAGACAATGTCACAGCGATACCTATGATAAGGAAACATATGCTAATTTGGGGATGGTCGCAGAACTCATGTTTACCTACTCTCTATGGAAGGCACATCGAGGTATCTAAGTTCTACATGCCAGTGCATGTAAATAGATTAAGAAATAGACAATGTCACAGCGATACCTATGATAAGGAAACATATGCTAATTTGGGGATGGTCGCGGAACTCATGTTTACCTACTCTCTATGGAAGGCACATCGAGGTATCTAAGTTCTACATGCCAGTGCATGTAAATAGATTAAGAAATAGACAATGTCACAGCGATACCTATGATAAGGAAACATATGCTAATTTGGGGATGGTCGCGGAACTCATGTTTACCTACTCTCTATGGGAGGCCCATCGAGGTATCTAAGTTCTACATGCCAGTGCATGTAAATAGATTAAGAAATAGACAATGTCACAGCGCTGCTTGGGATAAGGAAACATATGCTACTTTAGGAGAGGTAGCTGAACTCATGTATACCTACTCTCTATTGGAGGCCCATCGAGGTATCTAAGTTCTACATGCCAGTGCATGTAAATAGATTAAGAAATAGACAATGTCACAGCGCTGCTTGGGATAAGGAAACATATGCTACTTTAGGAGAGGTAGCTGAACTCATGTATACCTACTCTCTATTGGAGGCCCATCGAGGTATCTAAGGGCTACATGCCATTGCGTGGAAATAGATTAAGGAATTGACATAATGATCGCCTGTTTCACATTATAGAAGAGGTATAAGTGGAAAGGGTTGCTTACTAAAGCTGACCTACATTCTAGCGTGGTATTAGAGTCTCTACTAGAGGGATAGACACAATAGTACTAATGTTTACCATTACAAAATAAAACCTAAGGCCGAAAGCCTATTTTGGAAAAAGAAACATTAATTTACTAAAATACAAATGTTTATAGGTTAGGTGTAATTCAGAATGGCCTCGTACTAAAAATACATTCCGCACGAGGTACAAGCGGTAATGGGGTAATGTTGGATCACTTCGTCCCACAGAACGGACGCGTCCCTGCGTACAGTGAGCTATCGGTTCGGTTAATAAAGAACGCCAAAGCTAATTGTAGTCCTAGTTAAGCAATTGAGAAGAGGCGGCTTATCAAAGACCACGCTAAATTAGCATACCGTAATGTTAATTCCGGGAACTGGCTAAGAAATTAGAGCGGAGCGCTCGTGGGCAAGTAGCCTCACTTTGTAAGAAATACTGCCAGTCATTTTACACTGGTCGGCTCATCTCAGGCACAGTACAATATCCGATAAAATAGCTATTTTCACTTCCGTTGGAAACATACATCTAATAATTACATCTGAAAAGATACAGAACGATCATAGATCACAAAAGCTTTTGTAATTATTAATATACTCATCTTAATTTCTGTTAGGAATATTTCTATATGTTTGAGTACATTTTTCTGCCATTCCTAACTTTTCGATATTCTCTTTTGCTGACGCGTTTCGGGAGCACTATTGAAGTTTTGAAAATGGAGTTAATCCGAAACGCGTCAATAAAAGAGAATATTGAAAAGTTAGGAATGGCAGAAAAATGTACTCAAACATATAAAGCTTTTTGTGTTTCC
Source organism: Prosapia bicincta (assembly GCA_036971475.1). Taxonomy (NCBI): domain Eukaryota; kingdom Metazoa; phylum Arthropoda; class Insecta; order Hemiptera; family Cercopidae; genus Prosapia; species Prosapia bicincta. The sequence continues at coordinate 161,332,491 of JBAIZL010000005.1, forward strand.
GATACTATGCAGTAAGTGTTGGCCTAAATGATATTTTTAAGAGTTAAAAATCGTTCATATAGGTTAAGTTACACTACGTTAGGTTAGGTTTGGATAGGATTGTCAGGTTAACTTAGGATATGTCCAATGCACTTGGGTTTTTCTAATTTCAGGAAATACTGCTAGTCATTTTAAGTGCTGCCCAGCTCAGCAACAGTATAATACACGATAAAATAGCTATTTTCACTTCCGTTAAAAACATACATCTAGTAATTTACCACCATATGAATACAAATAGGATGGTCATAGAAGATCACAAAAACTTATTGTGTTTTCGACACTATACTATAGAAGTAAATGATATTTTTCAGAGTTAGAAAAAATCAATTATTTTGGTAGGTTAGATTATGTTAGGTTAGGCTTGGATAAGATTGTTACGTTATGTTAGGATAGTTCTTTATTTATAAATTATTAAGCTTTGAAACTGGATGCCTTATCATAGAAACAGTACAAGGTTTCACGCTAAACGATAAAATTCGCTATTTTCGCTTCCCTTTGGAACGTGATCTAGTTAAAACCACATGTTTAAAAATATTAGACAATCGTAGAAAGATTATTAAAAAATATTGTGTTTTTGACCCTACAGTATAAAAGCAAGATATAGTTTAGATAAATAGGTTATTATTTCGCTCCTCTACATTACATTAGGTTAGGATATATCCAAGGTACTTCTCTTGTTCGACAGAGCTCTATTCTTCTTGCTCGTATGAATGCTGTTTCTGAAATCTCATTTACAGCATTATGTTATATGAATATAACCTTATTGTGAGAGTGGCTGGTTTTTGGCTAATAGCTTTAGCGGCTCTTGTGATGGCCATTTACTTTTAAATTTTGCACTTGGTGGTTTGGTACGGAGAAGTGAAATACTTTTGACTGTTGGTTGGAGAGATTTGGTTTGGCTTGGACCTTTCTGGGAGCGTTCGTACAAAGTTATATTAGCTGAGTCATATATTAGTGAATCATATATTTAGGAAGATTTTACTATTATCTGATATCATCTTTTACTTGAGCTACTTAACTTCAATGTTTATACTTATACACACTTCAATATATATATATATATATATATATATATATATATATATATATATTTTAAAACAACACAGGTTATTCAAATACAAGAATATTTATTATTTTAAATCCAAAGCTTTTCATTGGCAAACAGTACCAACATCATCAGGAATGAAAATTACAATATATATATATATATATATATATATATATATATATATATATATATATATATGTGTGTGTGTGTGTGTGTGTGTGTGTGTGTGTGTGTGTGTGTGTGTGTGTGTGTGTGTGTGTGTATGTGTGTGTATGTTTGTGTGTGTGTGTGTGTGTGTGTGTGTGTGTGTGTGTGTGTGTGTGTGTGTGTGTGTGTGTGTGTGTGTGTGTGTGTGTGTGTGTGTGTGTGTGTGTGTGTGTGTGTGTGTGTGTAAATAGCAGCAGTATTTATTTAAACAGGTACGGAATATTTAGAATATTTCCAACTCAAGTATAACTCGACTTAACCAACTACTGCACATTATAATTTATACACCCGTTCCGTTTTCACTACATTGCAGAAAAATAATCTAATACAGTTAATATACCAAAGTTAAGCTAGGTCAGGATAGATTTTTTAGAGTAGAATAGAATATGCCAAAATTACTGGAGTTTTCGTGATTTCATTGTTGCTATGACTTTTCTCTACATCTGTAAAAGAATCGCTTCATTTACAGTAAAGCCATATATCAGAGACACACCAATATTTTTCTCTTAGGGTACAAGACTCCACCCCCCCCCCAGTAATGCAAAACGTAGCATCGCTGAATCACTTGGAATACAAATTTTATTTATTCAGTTGATCACAGCTGGACTTTTTCAAATTTTTATTGCCTGCGAATAGGTTTACATTGAAGTGTAAGTATAAGTAGCTCAAATAGAAGAGGAAATCAAATAATAGTAAAAACCTTCCTAAATATATGATTCACTAATATGTGACGTCGGTGATTTCAATTACTTAATCTCCTACTTAGGGTCTCAATCGACTACAAGTAGGTAAGATTACCCTAATACCTTGCTTACATAATTTTCCAATCCTGAATCCTAACTATCTTTCGACATCAGCGTATTCTATTATTTGAAGGACAATAAGTATAAACGTTTCTAAAACTGACATCACTGTAGGCAGGCATGAAGTAATTGTAATGAGCGATCATACATAAAACACCGCTCTGAAAGAGATATTATTTAACATTTTTATTAATCCTGGTGCTGTAATTTTTAAAATTATAAAAAAAACATAAAACCTGCCCTTTTTGTGCCATTTCTCTATACAATATGCAATACTTTGAAGATTAGAATATAAATACCAGGAAGCATTCTCTTACAAGCTAACCGAAAACCCATTAAAAATTCAGGAAAAGACTTCAATGATCCTATTCAAAACTCCCCCGATGGGGCTTCTAAGTAAATGGTGTGCACGGCGGTTTATTAACTGATAAATTCTTCAATCCACCCCTGCGAAGGGGTTGCTTCGAGAGGGTGGCAAGCTTCATATTTTGCTTCAATATTCAGTCATGTAAAAAGAAAATAGCCTGTTGTTGTTAAACAACTTGTAGGGTGAATATTGACTGGGGGTGGGTTCCAATATGTTCGCGTCGTATATCTTGACCCTTGGCCACCTGCCAGGATGTGATAACGTGGCCCCCCTATTGCCCAGGCGCGAATGTTTTGTCATATTTTACACGCGTTGGAGACGTATCGACACCGACACGGAAAAATAAAAAAAATTAAATTTATTTGTATAACTAACAAACTTAACGTTTTTGTGAAAACCACCACTAGGGCAAGATTTAAGAAAAGGCATTTTTCAACTTTAAGACCTGAGACGCCAACTTTAGGAGTTCCCATCAAGAACATTTCGGTAAGGCAAACAGAAAGCATAAGTTGTTGAGTTAGTTTGGTGTATTTTTTATGTTTAGAGAAATGTTTGTTGATTAGTAATAAAATAATTGAGTAGATAGAGCAAAGTTGGAGTTTATATTCAGTGAATTTATCCAAAGTATTGTAGTAAATTTCCACGAAACTTGAAAATTTGTTATTAACAAATGGATGGTACATAAACGTCTAAATTGGAGGCTCTTTCCATAATAGTTCATGTAAAGCCTTTTGAAAATCAAAGTATGCAAACTACTTCATCTTGACAAATGGCAGTTAAAATTTAATCAGAAATACCTCCTGCTTGTAAGAGCCTTTATATCCCAGGTCACGACTAAAAGCAAACAAACTGCACTTCTACTGTTGACTTTCCTCCATTGATGCCACTGGAGCTATGAGAACAGGGATTTATTACTGCAACAAAACGTTATGAAGAAATAAATGCAACATTTTTTGGCCACATGGGCTCTTCATAGATTTAGAGTCTGGCGTCGCCGCCGTCGGCCCAAGACCAAGCCGGCAAGTGTCGAGGAGCTTAAGAAGAAGTATTCCTTCTGGGACTCCGAGGAAGCTGACGACACCTGCACTGAGCTGATCCCGGACGACGAGCTTGAGACCTTTTTCCGAGAAATTACTGAGCTCGTACTTGCTCCGGGGGTGATCATCAAGGACAAAGATTTCGCCATCAGCGACATCCAACTCTACGAGGAAGATATGAGAGATGATGTAGAAAAGGAGCTCAGGACTAAACGCCGGTGGCGGAACAAGCAGCAGGCATGGCGAAGGCAACGGCGGAGAGAAGCTGAAGCAGCCTCCCTAGTAAAATATGTTTTTTATGTATCTAAATAAAATTGTATTTTTTCTTATTCTTTTTAAATATGTATTTCTTTGTATAAACATTTTTTGAGTAAAAATTCCCAAGTCTATAATTTGGTAATTCGGGTTTAGGCAAATCTCGGGTGAGCATAGAGCTGTAGAAGTGCAATCTGATATAGTGCGAGAGAGAACGAATGTGGAAATATTTCTACCTTCACATTCTGTTTAGAGAAGTTGAGTTGCAAGAAATAAGAGGTCTCTATTTGCTACAAATTGCAGTGTTTTTATATGTAACTCTTAATTTACTTTAATTAGTTCTAAACTCATTCACTCGAATACTATTTAGAATTTTTAATTGCTCTTTTTAGACTGATCATTGTTAATAATTTTTCTTCACAATTCCTACCTACAAGCACTATAGCTAATGAATGTATAGAATTTAAGTAAAACCTTTAAAATAAAAATTTAATTCCATGATACAATGTCCGCCAAACACCGCCAAACATTTTACGAGTTAATAATTAAATAATAACACCATCTCACAGTTAACAATTCATTTCTTATGCACGTTTCAAGGCACCATCATCAATGAATATATCTACACATATTTTAAACTACAGTTCTGATAGAGATATACAATCTAAAACTAAATATATAAGCCTACTTGATATTATAATAGAGTTAAATTATACATAGTTCAACTACTGTACTTATAGTTTGGGGTTCATGGTTCATGTAGCTATACTCACTTTTGATGACGAGCTGTTATTAAAACGCGTTAGAGAAAATAATTATTGATCAACCAGTGGTGTTCGTTATTAATATCCTCGTTCCAAATTAAGCCTAATTTTTTGAATTTTGAGTTAAACTAAAATGAGTTGAACCTCGCTTAACGCTGCATCGGCAGCTAAACTCTCGACAAATTGCCAAACTTTAACCACTCACACAAAAAACACTGTGCTTACGGTTTTAACAAAATTAACTCCAGGTTACGGGTTCTGCGAACGGCCATTAACTGGTTCACGACCAGTCGGACTCATTATTTACATAAAACCGAGTCTCAGACCGCGGTATTCAATTACACTGATATTTCAAATATAGTCATAAACTGATGGTTTATTTTGTTTAATGATGTGTTATTATATTGGTTTATTCTGTAAATAAACAGCAAAGCTGAGCGAACGATTACACCGGCGGTCGTAAACAATCCCAGTTGAAATCTATGCGTTCTGCCTAACCCGTTTTATTGTTTTCGAATTAGTAACAATGCTCCTTCATTTATTTCTCTACTTTGCCTTCAACTCTTTGTACTTTTCAATCTCTGTGATTTGTGTTTTATATCTCTTCTAGACTTTAGTATATTTTTGTATTGTAATATTATATGTTGTTTTTTTTTAATATTTTTCTTTGTTCTTTCATATTGTTTTGTAATTTTGTTTTAACTTATCCTTTTCAGTTCAATTTTTTAAATCTATTTTTCTAAATCTTTACATTTGCTATATAATTATTTTAATTAACTTTACATATTAATTAACTTTTGTCATTTTTGCTTTATATCTTTGTAAGTTTGTTCATAAATGAGATTATTTTATCATTGATACTTTTTTGCTTTGTATCGCCATTTTACCTCTCCCATCTTCTTCATTCACCGCTACTAGACGCGTGTAAGTCGAATTAGGGTGTTTGACAACCTTTCATCAACTGTTATTTTTGTCTCTAATTTTCTGACGTATCGGCAATTTTTTGATATTTTTTTGTTTTCAATCCTCGATGTGTTCGTGTGCGATATGCTACACACAATTACCTCTGAACTTAACAATTTGTCGCAGAACATTTCTAAGTGTGTCTTATCTGAGTGTTTTAGCCGAGGCCTCTAGCTCACACGTTTTGCTCGCAATCATAGAATATATGAAAATATTTTTAATTACAGGCTTACTTATGTTTACTATTTATTTATTACTCTATCTGTCTTCTAATATTCCTTTACATTATTTACCAAATCAAAATTATAAAATAAGAATTTTATTTAGATTAAGTGCCTAGATTATTGTTTTATATAACTATAAACGTAACACAAACTTACAATAAATATATTTATTGAAGCTAAAAGCGTTTAATTAACCGCACCGTCATCCTGAGTTACTGCAACTACGCTTTAGTAAAAGTAAATTATAATAGTGTACTTTCCTGTTGTTTGTAATTAAAATCTCCGAAAAACCCTCAGTTACTGGAACTACGCTATACAAAAGTAAATTATAATAGTGTACTTTCCTGTTGTTTGTAATTAAAATCTCCGAAAAACCCTCAGTTACTGGAACTACGCTATACTAAAAGTAAATTATAATAGTGTGCTTTTCTGTTGTTTGTAATTAAAATCTCCGAAAACCCCTCAGTTACTGCAACTACGCTTTACTTAAAGTAAATTATAATAGTGTACTTTCCTGTTGTTTGTAATTAAAATCTCCGAAAAACCCTCAGTTACTGCAACTACGCTTTACTAAAAGTAAATTATAATAGTGTACTTACCTGTTGTTTGTAATTAAAATCTCCGAAAAACCCTCAGTTACTACAACTACGCTTTACTAAAAATAAAAATTATGATAGTGTACTTTCTGTTTGTAAATTGTAATTAAAGTTTCCGAAAACTGATCATTGAATCGCGTTATATTTAATAAATATATTTACTGTTTAGTTGATTTTACTCATAAATAATTTTATAAACTAACTAAAGTAATACCCACTCAGAATCAATATTCATGCTATAAAAACAGGTTTATAAACCAACAGATTTTAAATAACTGTTATCATCAGTGAGTATAACTAGAATTTTTGTATTCAAACTGTTGATGACTTTATTATTGAACTGCGTATAGGGGTAATTACAATGTATTGATTGTGTGTTATTTAACTATTATACATGATCACAAGTTGAGTTCAAATTTTCATATAGACTATATGCTTTGATTATTGTCATTAGGTGACTGACATGGGACAACGGCCTATTGTTAGTGTGTTTTATTGTCGTTTAGAATGTGTGCGGTTGATTTTTGTGGTATTTTCATACTTCGATGTTTTCTGTTGTGTTTAGTTAATTGCCTTTTTTATAAAATGTAGAGCTTTTAGATTTGTACTCCACAACAGGAAGCTTCGAAGTATACAAACACCACAAAAACAAAAACCAACACAACCCGTTCTAAACAAGTCACACAATAAAATAATATATTTCAATGCATAATAAACAACCACTGTATAAACAATGACATATCACAGATCACCAAAACACCACTGGCTTACAATAGAACACACCTGAGCAACAGTCTTTTCTGTTAGTCACAGCATTGGACAATGTCCTGATCCATAGCAAAACGCGTCTGCTGAAAAATATTAGTAAGTAGTGGTACTATGCCAAGTGATATCAAAATTAATATATTAAAAAAAGCTTCAAGATATAGGCCTATAACACAAGAACTGCAAGCAAGGGAACGCTAGTCGTTTATACGTCAGCCGCTTAGCCTACTCTCAGCACACGACTGTCGGAAACACATTTTAATTAAGTTACAATAGTTAACACTACGTATATCCATGACAACAATTTTCAGGATACACGCTTCTTATTTCACGCGACAAAGCTGCCTGAAGGTCAAGTAAATAGGCCAATATCTTATTTCCCGCCGACAAAAACTTCACGAAAATACCTCAGCAAACCCTGGATTTATATTATTCTCATGTTTTTAATGAAACGATAAAAACGTTTTTACAATTTCGACCAGACATCGGCCCCTTTGCAACGGCATTACATATGTATGAGGCGACCGGTTTGCGTTTGACGAAAAGCGATCAAACATTTCGTTGGAGGCTGTGTTGACTCTGCCCGGCCTGTGCACTACATATGTAAAGACGAGTCGTGCGCGCGTGTGCGCTTCGTTGCGCATCAAAGGGGACTGTCCCCAACATCTGCAAAGCCACTTGAGGACTTCATTGAAGATGTACCCCATCCTTTGCTCCCGTCTTTGCGGACGAAATCAAGAAACCATTGTCATATTTACAGGGAAAATTTAATTCCTTTAAAATTAAGCAGACAGCTGTTTGTGCGCTTAGAGTCGTCAGGTATGAGCAGTTTTACTTTAATTTGCCATACATCTGGTTGCCTGTTGCAGTATATTGAGCAAAAGAAAAGTCGTAATTATATTTGGATATTTATATTTGAAATACATCCAACAATCTTGACTTTGAGCTTGAAACAGATGCCATTTGTTTATTGAAGTTTACTTTATTGAATACATTTTTAATCAACATTATACAGGGTATCTGGATTTTCAAAACAGCATTTTCCGCGATAAGTAAAGAATTATTGGCAGATAAATACGTAACACGGGCCGAGGCAATGATCACGTGTCTCTCCGTTTTAGATATGTCATCTCAATCCATTATTGAAATCCGAGTAAATTGTTGCTGTGAAAAGTAGCTATGACATAAAGTAAGCTACAAATTAGGCCCAATTACTGACGAAACAAAACAAATTGTCTCACAAGGTTTGAAGAAACCGTTAGTCAGTACCTATTCAAATTCTGCTTCAGTAAACCCGTACTTCCAGTTTATTTAGAGTCATATTCGAACAATTCAATCACTTCCTGCACTGCGACTAAAACTCAAGCAAACTTATCATAACTGGGTATAAATACAACTTATAATAACAAAAAATGCTTTATAAAATCAAGGTAAAAGAGAAATAAATTCATTTGATTAAATAAACAATGTAGCAAACATTTTATTAATAAATAATCACCATTTAATTAAATACTGGTCACTAACATTATACATGAGGGATTATACAGAGTGTAGGCCTATACTTTTTAGATTGCATGTGCAAATTTTTTTACATCAGAAATTTCGTAGGAATACCCGATATACAAAATCTGGCTACATCACTGATAAACAGCTGTACAAAATTTGATGCTGGTTTGCTGTACATAAGCCTAATCATATGTAGAAGTAAAAAGTCTCGTTAAAACATCTACGTTTCCCAAAAGAGTCAATACATATTTTCATAAAACTATGTTAATTATTAACATAAAATTATTTATGCAACTCAAAATTTAATGCATATAGTGTAAAACGTAAAAAAATATAATTACATAAAATCATAAATTTTTAAAGTTTGAAAAAATTAAGTTAATTTATAAAAAATAACCACTGATTTTATCAATTTTAATTTAATAAAATTTACTTATAAACTAATAAAACTTTACAAACAAGGGACGTCGATTTGGCTGATTTATCAGAAAGAAAAGAATATTTGAGTATTTAGGCGTCATTGGTTGCGGAAATTTAAATGAAGCTTAAAGTTTCAGGACATATGCTTAGGAAGTTAACTAAATTGATTCACGGGTTTCGGAAGACACTGAAAACAACTCCTAATGAAAGTAATTAAACTAAATTTTTATCCTGCCGGCAGATGTTTTTAATTACTTTACAACGAAACATCCATTAGGAAAGGAGGTGATTTGTGTCATGCTAGGGCTGGAAGTGCAAATTTAATTTGTAAAATGTTCACAACTGGTTGACTTAATAGTGTGAAGACAATTTCGGACAGTACTTGTGTCTGCCCGTCATCATTTCCATGCCCGCATTGCCTAATTCTAACAGCGTGTCTTTAATTAGGGCAGAAGTGGGGTCGAAACTTTAAGGCTTCCATAGGTCAGTAGAAAACGTTTCTAAGGCTATTTTATTATTTACAAGTATTTTACGTAATATAATTTTGTGATGTGAATTAATATTTATAATGAGAAATGTTGTGAATTAAAAATTGTAATTCAATGATTTGTTATAAATAAAATGAATCATATGTCGTATATTTGTAGTGAATTATAAAACATATTTTGAGGATATCGAATTTCAAAAAATATGTTTTAAGTTTATTGTGAGTTATACAATTTCTTGAGAGTATTTGGCAAAATATACGTCCTGTATTTGTGGTGAATTATCATACATATCTCGAGTAATTTTGGTGAATTATAAAACAAATCTTAATTTTCTGCGTCACAGAAGATATCTCGTGTGTTTGTGTTGCATATTAATACGTATTTTAATAAAGTGTGGTGAGACTTGTATATATGTAGCGCCTTGTGGCTTATATTGTTTTTGTGAGTTATAAACATTTCTCGGGAATCTGTAGCTAAACGAATGTTATATATTTGTAGGGAACTACGTTACAAATCTTTGCATTTGTGTTGAATTAAAACCGTATCTTAGGTACTTGTGGTGAGGTAGGGACCTACAAGGAGTATCCGTGTCTTTGGGGAGAGTTGTAAACATATCTCAAGAATCTGTAGTAAAATATATCTCCTGAATTTTTGGTTATTTGTGATATAGATATCGTATGTATGTGGTGATTTATACAACCTATTCTAAAAATTGAAAAAAAATACTTTTTATGATTGTGGTGAGTTATAAACATATTTCAAGAACATGTGATAAAACATACCTTTTGTTGCTTGTTGTAATCATCTTGAATTCACTGATTAAACTATAATTAAATTATACTTAACTAAGTGAATACGTAAGGGTTTACTTGCTGACGCGTTTTTAAGTGAATACGTAAGCGTTTACTTTCTGACGCGTTTCGAAACCATCGTTCCTTTTACGAAGCAAAGCTTCTCTACTGGTGGCGATTCCACTAGGTACTTAGGTACTGGGACGCGCCAGTAGAGAGGCTTTGCTTCGTAAAAGGAACGATTGTTTCGAAACGCGTCAGAAAGTAAACGCTTACGTATTCACTTAGCTAAGTATCATTTAATTATACCTTTTGTGTTTGGGGTGAATAATGATCTCGTATAGGCTATTTGTAATGAATTATAAGCCATATCTTGAGGATTTGTGGCGAGTTTTATCTCATATGTTGTATATTTGTGGTACATAACTCTAAAACATTTGTGGTCAGATACAATAGTAATTTTTTTTTGTGAGTGCAAAAATATCTTGAGAAAATGTTACAGTGAAGAGAAAATTATCATCTGTATTTGTGAATTGTGAAGCATATATCGAAGAGCTGTGAAATTTAAAATTTATTTAGAGCATTTTTGATGAAACTATCTTGACTTTTGAAAACGTTATTTGGTTTGTGCCAATACACGACCGGAAATTTGACAATTTTGTTTCGGTTACTGTTGTTATTTCTCAAGTCGGATTTTACCCTATTATGGATAGCAACTAATTGTGTTGAATTTATACTTTTAATTGTAAGCATATCTCCAAAAACGTAAACAACAGGAATAGTAAAAATTAAACTTTACCAAGACTGGATGACTGAAATAAACCAAAATGATCTGGATATTTTAAAATTGTATCTATGTTTGTGACATCAAATAAAAGCCAATAAATTAGTCATTTGAAATTATTTGCCTAAACATTTATTTTTGACAGTAAAACCGCATCAAGGTCAATGAAACTAAATATTAATATTACAAGAATTGATTTTAAAAAAATTTTTAAACATTGAAAATCACTAAGTTTCCATAAATTTGATTAAGTACCTAACTTTTCGATAGCTTTTTGGTTTTTGAAACTGTATTGGGCTATATTTTAAGATTCTATTTATCCAATTTTAAAAAAGAAAAACTGATAATTTTATTTGAATCAAAATACAAATTGTTTTAATACGTTTTGAGACTTACGGGGTATGGAACGTGACCTCTTCAGCAAGAGAGCTTCACTGGAACTTTGATATAAGGTCTGTTATCACAGAAACAAGACTGTCTAGAAGCAATCCCAAACCTTTTGCGTAAATATACACCTGATAAAAAAATATCCCTTTTAAACGAATAAAAATTATAATAAATTAAAAATTTTAAAAATCATCAAAACGGAAAACTCTTAATTTTACTGTGTGTTGTATATTAGTAGTTTTTTCATTATCAGGAGCGAAATTTGAAAATTAACAATTTTTGTGTTAAATAAATATTGATCCTGCATTGACAGTTTAAAGTTGTAACAAAATATGAAAAGAAAAATTGAATATTTTGTACGATTTTCTTCAAGACGGTCAAGATTATAAGTTAACCAACCTTCGCATAAGCAACTGTTTTTACGTGTAAATTAGTCCGTGTAAGTAAGTGGTGGGGAGTGAGTCGCATTTAGCAAAACTATTATTAAATAATGGAAACTATTTTCGTTAGTGAGCCATTGTAAGGGTTGAAACTAGCGTTGTATATCGCCCCCCACTGGTGACCTCGCACTTCTGTTGGCCGTATTCGTTCCACGAGAAAATACTACAAGTTTAATAACAAACACTCCTTGTTCAGAAACTGCGTTATTTTCTGAGAGATATTTTTTCAAGTATAGCCAAATTACTCTTTTTTATTCCTATGTAATAATTGCTCCATTTGGTATCATTTTTTTAGTTGAAAATAACTCTACGTTCTATCAAGTCAGACATTACAGTGGCGATGTCTTTCGTTTCTGAACATTTAGTTTAATGTCCGAGAAAGTAAAAATTTAATAGTGGAATAAAACAGAAAACTCAAAAAAATAAGTGAAGAAAGCTATAAGCTCTACTTGTAAAACTTCATACGTTTATACTCTTAAAAACAAGGTGCAAGCTCTCAAGGCAGTTTTTGTTCGAATAATCGATTTATTTGTTCTAATCAATCAAGCTCATGCTAAAAATCGTATGATCCTAATACTGTGAAAGCCAAATGAAAATGAAAACTCTACGTAGACAATGAATTACATTAAAATAAATCAAACAATTTAACATGGCAAATTAATTTCACACATTGGGTCTCGAATTGAATCATCGGTGCATCTGTGACAAATATTACCTCATATAAAAGAGAATACTTCGTTGTTGCTAGGGAAATGTGTTCTTAAGTAAAACAGACTATCCGGCTTTTTGTAGTATTATAACTTTAAGAAGATAATACTATTTACGCCTAAGAAGATTAGAAAAAAGTATTGTGAATATAGGTAGGATTAAAGGAGAGACATGACACCCCTGCTAAAGGATAAGGGGGAATCATAGCATCACATATGTCGAGTGACGTACTTTAAGAAGATTTACTGTCTACCGTGGTCATAAAATGGTGTCTACTCTTTACAGGGTGGCACGAGAAATACGTACCGGTAAATATGCGTAACTTACATGAGGAAACAATAGCTATTGACGAGGGTAAGTTGCAGATTTAATTAGCAAAAAAGCGTACAAATTAGACTCCAGTTGTCACCGCAGGACCTCTACCCTTAAACTATTTGCTAATAACTTTCAAAATTTTGAATTTTCTAAATCATGGATTACACTAGACGAAAGAAATGAAATGGTAAGATTAAAGAAAATGGTCAAGCTGTAATATTGATTAAGATTAAAAAATATCTGTAAAACTAAAAATATTACAAATATAAAACACAAAAAAATGACGAGGCTACAAGCTGATCTTAATTATACGAAACTAATAGCGCAACATATTTCTATGATTTTGCCAGTCCAAAGACTGAAAAAGTGTGATGGAAATCAGGTTTAATAAAGTCTCAAAGGATCTCTAGCCCCGAGAAACTAGCGACACCAATGTTTAGCTCAGAAGTAAACTTATTTATGTAGCTCACTGATTTTAAAAGATCCGTACGCCTAAAAGTTGTTCGCATTTTCTCCCTGTCACATCCTTCGCAAAATTCCTGGTATACGCATCTTTCGTGTATTCCTTGACAGCCCTTTGCAAGAGGATATGGAACGACGTTTTTAAGTTGGACTAAGACAAAAACATATGATCTTTCGTACGGAAAAATTATAGCATTGCTTAGGTTGGGTGATTTACCTGAAGTTAGACATGCACTCAAATGCGGTGGTAAAATTACCTATCTTCTGACAGGAAAATTTCCTACGATGGTGAATGTGTACATAATAAAATATTTTTATGTAATACAATATTTTGTGTATACTAATATAGAGTTGTAACTATAAACGAGTGAAAGACTCAAGTGGCGTTAGTGGTGCTGTTTCACTGGGGCACCGCGAAAGGCGCCAAACCCCTCTTAGTGGTGTAGCAAGTCCACATTCCACACTCCTTGCATGTCGTTATCACTTTTGTTCAATTAAGGAAAACAAATTCACATGCATGTGATTAAAATTTCACTTGCCCACTCCTCTCGATATATTTCCATTTTATAAATTTGGCAACACTGAGCGTTAAAAATGTCTAAAATGTTTTGCCATATAGCTAAACATTGTAATTTCTTACAAGATTTAAAACGCTCTCGCTACCACAGCCTTGTAGATTAAAGCGTCGGTAGATTGCCCTAATATATTCGCATGGATTATACTCAGACTAGATTAGGATCTGTGAGCTTAATGAGAGCAGTTTAAACTTAATTATCGAGAGGTCGATCGTGACAATCTTTCGAGTGCGTAGAGCTGTGAGAATAGTGAAGAAGAAGAAGAGCGCACCGCGTCCGTGCGAGATGCTAGAGATAAGGTGAGTTATAGCCGCCACCCGGTCGGATCTGCGGTTGTCATAACAGATACTCTGCGTTGCTTATCAAAATAACGAGCTACGCAAGGCGTGCAATGAAACCGATTCAGACACTGTGGAGTGATAAAATTTCTAGAAAAACATACGATTGGGATTAGATGGTCCGAGATTTAATTTTTTTATATTATTCATTGAAAACTGAAGTATATTATTCAGTTTGGATAGTAAAACCTACTGATAAAAAAATAATCAATTGAAGACTTATCGTGAAAATTGCAAAATCTAATTTCAAAAATCTGACATTCTAAATTTATAAAAGAAGGATTGCAATAATGGGTGCTGGGAAAAAATTCAAACTTAATGGAAGTATGTTTTATGCTTAATTATTACTGAAATAACTACAAATTTTCAGACCCTTCTTAGCTATCGGCCTGTTACAATCCCAACTGACCAGGACCAGGTACTAGACTTCTACCCTTCTTAGCTATCGGCCAGTTACAATCCCAATTGACCAGAATCAAGTACTTGATTATTACCTGTCCTGCCTATCGACCAGTTACAACCCCAACTGACGGGAGCAGGTGCTTGGCTACTACCGGCTATCGCAAGTTGAAACCCAAACTGGCCAGGACCTGGTACTAGACTTCTGCCCTACTTAGCTATCGGCCAGTTACAATCCCAACTGACCAGGATCAAGTACTTGACTTTTACGTGTCCTGCCTATCGACCAGTTACAACCCTAACTGACGGGAGCAGGTGCCTGTCTACTACCGGCTATCGACCAGTTACAACCCCACTGACCAGGCTCAGGTACTAGAATTCTACCTTTCTTAGCTATCGGCCAGTTACAATCCCAACTGACCAGGACCAGGTACTAGACATATACCCTTCTTAGCTATCGGCCAGTTACAATCCCAATTGACCAGGATCAAGTACTTGATTATTACCTGTCCTGCCTATCGACCAGTTACAACCCTAACTGACGGGATCAGGTGCTTGTCTACTACCGGCTATCGACCAGTTACAACTCCACTAACCAAGACCAGGTACTAGACTTCTACTTTTCCTAGCTATCGGCCAGTTACAACTCCACTAACCAAGACCAGGTACTAGACTTCTACCTTTCCTAGCTATCGGCCAGTTACAACTCCACTAACCAAGACCAGGTACTAGACTTCTACCTTTCCTAGATATCGGCCAGTTACAACTCCACTAACCAAGACCAGGTACTAGACTTCTACCTTTCCTAGCTATCGGCCAGTTACAACTCCACTAACCAAGACCAGGTATTAGACTTCTACCTTTCCTAGATATCGGCCAGTTACAACTCCACTAACCAAGACCAGGTACTAGACTTCTACCTTTCCTAGCTATCGGCCAGTTACAACTCCACTAACCAAGACCAGGTATTAGACTTCTACCTTTCCTAGATATCGGCCAGTTACAACTCCACTAACCAAGACCAGGTACTAGACTTCTACCTTTCCTAGCTATCGGCCAGTTACTACCTTAACTGACCAGGATCAAGTACTTGACTTACTACCTGTCCTGCTTTTCGACCAGTTGCAACCCAAACTGACGGGAGCAGATACTAGACTTCTTTCTTTACTTGCTATCGGCCAGTTACAAGTAAATTGACCAGGATCCGGTAGTTTACGTATATTCTACCTTTACTGGCTATTGGTCAATTACAACCCGAAATGAGCTGATATTTGAATCCATTTCTACCTTTACCGCATATAGGTCAGTAACAATCCGAACTGACCGAGGGCAGGTTATTTACATCTATTCTACCTTTACTGGCTATACGTCAGTCACAACTCAACTGACCGGGAGCAGGTACGGGATCCTAGTTCTATCTTTACCGCATATCGATCAATATCAGCCCCAACAGACCGGAGGCAGGTTTTTTTACTTCTACCTTTACTAGCATTCGGTCAGTTACAACCCAAACTAAGCGCATACTGGAATCTAATTCTACCTTTACTGCATAACGGAAAGTAACAACCCCAACTAACCAAGTGCAGGTTCTTGACGTCTATTCTACCTTTACTGGCTGTAAACCACTTACAACCCGAAGTGACGAGGAGCAGGTACCGGAATCTAGTTCCACCTTTACCGCATATTGGCCAGTATTAGCCCCAACAGACCAGGAGCAGGTTTTTACTTTTACTGGCTAACCTTCAATAGGTTTCTTACTACCTGAAAAGGTCAAGAAACCACGATGAATAAAAAGAAGTGACATAAAAGCCCCTGTAAAAATATACATCTCTGGTAGAGGATATGAGTGAGTACATAATAATGACAGAGCTTCTTGGCTGACTTTAAACACGCCTGAATAGCTGTAACTGTACAGTTGCTTAACCAGTCCAAAGCCTTGATAAAGTGTGATGGGAATCAGTTTTAGAATAATAATAATAAAAATATTTACAAGTATTCGTAATATAATTGCCTACATTTAACGTGTCAGCTGTTCTTAGAAACGTGTGCGCGATTGACACACAACACTGATGGAATTAGGTAAGAACAAGAGAAGGACAATGATTCCATGGCGATGGTAATCTGTAAAAATTACGGAATCAGGGTTGCTTACCTGAAGTAAATCTGCTATTATTGCAAGTGACGACAGATGTCTACCAGCTACTCAGTGACGTCCAAGCAGAATATATGGGGCAGAATCACGTACCTGAAGCAGACTTGCTCTCTATTGAGGTAATAATGAAATGTTTTATTGGTTGTCAATGAGTTACAATTGAAGGAATTGAAAATATGAAATCACGCACAGATACAACCACGTAGGCCTACACTAGAAAATATCTGATAATCGCGCACACCATGCCATTAGCCTGTTCCGAGTCACCACATCTCGGGACATTCTAAGCCCCGGCTCCCATCCTGTAAAACCAACCACTCCGCGCACCACTTGAGTCTTGAGTTTTGGAGTGAGCAGATATATAGTGTATCATGAAAGTTACTTCGACCACTAATGAAAAGCAGTGTGCGCGTTATGACGGCTACAACTATCGCGTGTTTAGGATAAAAGAAGATAGAACAATCACCTGGCTCTGTCTCAAAAAGATTCAAACGATGTCATTGAATTTTAAAAAGTAAAGAAGCGGCCATACTGAATGTTTCAGAGCATGTATGACGACCTCCAAACGACGCACTTGTTGTAAGAGGTCTACATAAGAAACTACATGGGGCAAAGAAGAGAGCTCTGGAGGAAGATAAATCGATTTCAAGCAGCTACTCTGAAGAACTAGGAGATATGCATAATGAAGATCACGACTTTGTAACTGAAATACCAGCCCAGTCAACTGTCAAGAGAAACATGTACCGCCAGAGGAGCATACCGGAGAGAAACCAAAAGGAGTCGAACAATTGTGACGAAGTGATCTTGGATGATGAATTATTGAAGATGATACGGAAGCGGTTTTTTTTTAAAAGACAATATGGAAGGTGAAAGAATAATTATTTCGTGAGGTAAACAAGGCAAAAAAGCTTACAATTTCACCACAATTTATTTATGGGTGGTACTTCAAGGCTGTACTAGGATGGAGCCCTAAGACAGGGACTGTAGATTTTGAAACTGCTCCAATACCTTCCTTCAGCCTTGAATAAATGTAAGCCTTTTTTTAAATAATTTGTGGCCTAAATAAGAATATAAAAAATATTCAAAAAACTTATACAAGTAAATAATAATAAAAAAGTAATAAAAATAAATAATTTGTAAATATTTACTATGACGAAGCTTCTTGGCTGACTTTAAACACGCCTGAATAGCTGTAACTGTACAGTTGCTTAACCAGTCCAAAGCCTTGATAAAGTGTGATGGGAATCAGTTTTAGAATAATAATAATAAAAATATTTACAAGTATTCGTAATATAATTGCCTACATTTAACGTGTCAGCTGTTCTTAAAAACGTGTGCGCGATTGACACACAACACTGATGGAATTAGGTAAGAACAAGAGAAGGACAATGATTCCATGGCGATGGTAATCTGTAAAAATTACGGAATCAGGGTTGCTTACCTGAAGTAAATCTGCTATTATTGCAAGTGACGACAGATGTCTACCAGCTACTCAGTGACGTCCAAGCAGAATCTTGGCTGAGACAGAGCCAACCGTGAATTTACCCTAAAACAGAATAAAAATCATTATGAAAAGAGTCTGAAGGTATGGAACTTATATATATTTGAGTACAGTTTTCTTCCATTCCTTATGATTCAATATTCTCCTCTCTTAAGAGTACGATTTAAGTTTTGAAAATGGAGTTATTCCGAAACGCGTCAACAGAGGATAGTAACCTTCTGCTTTTCTCCATTCCTATTCCTTTACTCCACCTCTTAATTACTGCATCTTTTATCTTTTCATTGTAACCAGAAAAGTCTCCACATGGTAGTGATAACCTTTTGGTATGAGCCATCCCTTTATTCCAGTAAACGTTTCGTGTCCCTACCCTTATCCTTTAGATTTGTCATCAACCTTTCCATGATCTTCATAAACTATTGTAGTTAATTCAACAGGTCGCTTTAAAAACTCCAAAACCCGTAACAAATTAATATCTTGTCCTATTTGATAATCTGAACACTGTTTTGAGAAAACACATTCTTCGTTTCAAAGTTTACTCCAGTGTCTCTATATCCACCGTGTCTTAGAACTTCATTGGTATCATCCTTTCAAGGGATCATATCTGCAGTCAGACAAGATTGTTACCACGATAGTAAATGTAGATCGACTTTATGTTTTATTTCATTCCTATAAATTACAAACTGATTTCGAAATACATCATCATTTTAGTTAGAATTTAAAATTACAAAGCACTAATTGTCGACCTGGTATCTATCTCTCTGTCAGGTTTGTAATTTGTTGATTAATATAGAACGTAAAATAGAAAAGGTTTGACAAATTTCTGTTGCCTTTTTGTAATTTGTTGCCAATGTGTTTTAAAGTACTTGTGGCTATTGCCTACTTGGCTGCCGTCAGAACGCCCATTCAACAGGTTGTTACTGCGCGCCAGGATTATATAGAACTCTCCAGGTAAAGAAGTATTTCAGGCCTCTGTATTTAAAACTCCTGCTTTTGTATTTTTTCTTATTATAAATTAATAAAGATTAAATTATTAGAACTAAATTATATCTTCTCTGAATAATTGATTTTCTTGAACTTATCTTGAAAAATAATTTCAGTAATTCAGAGATATTGTGTTAAAAAAACACAAAATTCGGCATTAATTAAAAATTGTCTTAAAATGTAGAAAAACACCATTTATTGTAGAACATTGTAGTTTAAAGCGTTTAAATCTACGATATTTCTCAAAGAGGCTTTTTTATCGCGTTGTAAGCAATTCGCCACTAAATATTCGTCCGTATCGCTTATTCACTGGAGCAGTAAATGCACGTTGCAATCGTAATTGAATTTCACACAATCGATGCGTCTCGCGAGACGCACATGATTTGGTGGCTGTTTATTGCTTCATTACCGGGACGCGACCGATAATTCGACGATGAGGGGGCGTGGTAGTGCGGTCGCAACCAAGCCGCCTGTGAAAACCCTGATGAGACCGTTCGGAGAACCAGATTGGATGTGTGACGTCATAACGCACTCATGTTAGTTTTCATAATACGCCAGCGAGGTTTATCGTAGGTGAGAATTCGGATGATAGTTTCTCACCGAAGTCCTAAAAATGTTATTATACATAAATGTTGTGTATGTTAATATGTCTACTAAAGTTAAATTAGCTGGTTTTAGTTAACATGACTGTTTCGATGATTTTAGAAAATTAACTTTAGAATCATACAAAATTTAAATAAATTAATTTATCAACACACATAAATACGAGATTCAGATGGGAATGGAGTATTATTTAATTATGGGTGCTACTGTCTACCTCCAAACTTGCAAAGTATTCATTTTTATTTTAATGGAATGCCACAATAATGTTGCTATTTCTAGTAATTCAATAACTAATTATAAATAATGATCAACTAATTATAGATAATGAAGTAGAATGATTAGTAAAAAAATCTTAATCCGAAAGACTTTTGTTCATACTTCGTACTAAACTTGAAAGCAAACCGGTAGATAATTCGGATTTTATAAAAACCATCATTCAATTTTATTACAACACACAGTAATACTATATTTTGACAATGCATCTGCTAACAAGCTTTCTCCAATATAAGTTTAATAGAGCCACCATAAAGTCTGCATCTATTGTAAACAGCTGTTTTATAACCGAAGTGTTGGGCTCCTTCTATTCTCTTTCCAATTAGTTGTTTGTAGATGGAACAATTGCATCTTAAACATATTAATTTCTTTTGGATGTCGAACATTAAGTGCACATCGGTTAGACTTTAATTTGAGTTTCTTCATACGAAATTCTTATTATAATATAGAGTAAGTAACACAAATCGCTATTATAAAACGATTTCATTAGAAAGTGGAGTTAGAACACTTGTATTCTCAACAAGCAAGCTGGTACATATTTTGATGAGGCTATCGCAATGCAAGCCTATATAAGAATTCTTAATTACAATTTTTAATATTTCATCCAAGGACTTTTCTTGTTTATATTATTATACAAAATTATGAGAGGTAAAATGTTTTGTTAAAAAAAACAAACCTGTTCGAAAATGTTACAAATTTGTTCGATTGGAAGTAATGAAACTGGCTTTTACTGCGCGCTCGCTCGAGCATTCTCCGTATTTAATTCTCCGTCTTATCAAATTTTGTGAACACATTTTTTAGGACGTTTGAAATAAAGGTTATGATGTTCTTAGTTCAACTTCCCTCAGGGACCTAATATATGTTCCTACTTATTTTTATTTTCTTTCGTCAACCCCGGGAAAATAGTTCGTTGTATTGGACAAAAGTAACCTGATCTTAGGGTGAAAATTTATCCAATTTGATTATTTATAATGCTCGCAAATATTAAAAAAAATCTTTATATTCAAGGAAAGCTTGTAATTGGAAAAATTGTGTTTCTTTACAAACGAACAACTGTTCCCTGTTATTCGTGCATGTATCATATGGTTGACGTGTTTCTCAAGCGGTTTTTTACAACAAAAAACACGATTATCATTTGTACAACAGAACATAGAATTAAAGAAGACATCTATTATCTAGATTTTTTTACAAAGTAATTAAAACCAGTTAGTAATTAGTTGGTAAAGAAAAAAATATGGTAATGCACACTTTTTATAAAGAAAGTCCGCAAGCATATTTCCGACATGCTGAAGAGGTAATATTTTCTTTCGAGTGTTGTTTATGGTTCATAATTATTTGATAAATAGTAGGGGAATAATTTAAAACATGTTTAGGGCCTTTGAGGGTCTGAGTCTGAAAATATTGTGTGCAGGCAGTAGTAAGGAATCGCCTTCGGCTAAACCCATTTTGCAGAGTATTCAGGTAGACCAACTTTATAAAAAAATACAACATTAAGAAACCATGAATGATCCCAAAAGCATTCCATATCCTTAACACTATACACACAGAACACCAGACACAATTATTAGCGAAACTGACAAAAGTCGAGCCCATTTAAAGTGTCAGAAAAGCAGATTTATTGCAAACAAAATGAACGGGATGAGGCATATAAATGTAATTTTATCTTGCCCAAAAGATCCGACCCCGGTAATTTCGAATCGACAGCCACCGAGCTTCACAATTACCTCCTAATATATAGTAAACTTAATAAAGGTTTTGCGGGGCTATTACGGGGAACCCGGGACCCAGGAAGTGGGTTGGGACGACAAAAACATTGGAACGAACATGCGTACGAATATCCATGCCATCAATCAACGTAGACTTGTAGTCAGGTCGCTGGAAAAACTAAATCCTATATTGAATTTTAGGGTAGTTTCAAAGTAAGTATTTAAAATTGAGTATTCATGAATAGCTTGTTAAAATATATTACCTTTACTATTATCCCAAGTAATCCTTTATGAATGTGAATTGAACACAAGAGTTGGTGAATCATTTGTATCATGCCTTTTCTAATGCATTAAACAATGTAATACCTTTACTATTTAAATTATTTTTTAAAAACTATAATTCTCAAGTAAATAGCAGTCATCCTACCAATTTCTCAGCGTATACAAACACCTAACAGAAAATGCCCTCCATTTATTAAAGAAATAATGTCATTACTGAGTTCGCACCTAAAACTTAATCTTTTATTACAACCTGATCAAATTTTAGCCTGTAAACAATATTTTGACAAATGTCATGGTAAGATCAACACACCGTCTGCACCTAAGACCTTGTACCGCAATGGCCTTTAAGAATCAACCAAGTGCCAAAGTACCTTTTTCACTTAGGGCCTTCTACCGCTAAGATCACCGCTAAGAAATCCCAAGTACCTTCAGAACCTAGGACCTTCTATCACTATGGTCACCCAGAGTTCTCCAAACTCCAACGTACCTCTGCACCTACGACCTGCTTCTGCTATGGTCTTCCAGAGCCATGCAAATCCTAAGGTATCTTCTGCAACCTGGACCTTCTACCACTATGGACTCTCAGAGTCAAGATAGAGCCAACGTACCTTCTGCACCTAAGACGTTCTACCGGTAAGCTCACTCAGACTCAGCACAATGCTAACGTACCTTCTGCACCTAAGACCTTCGACATCTATGGTCTCTTAGCCAACCAGATGCCAATGTACCTTTTTCACCTTGTAGATGATCTCATAAAGTCATTCAAATTCCAAGAACCTTCTGAGCTTTAAATCTTATACCGTTGTGACCATTCAGAGTCATTCAAATGCCAACGTACCTTCTTTGTCTAAGGCCTTCTACCGCTATGGTCTCCCACAGGCATCCTAATGGCATCACTTCTTTTGTATCTTCGACTCTCTACCACGATGTCATCCAGAGTCTTCGTAATATAATCCTGAATATTATGCACCTACTACGTTTTACAGCGATGGTTTTCCTCATTTATTCTTCAGTAATCCTCCCTTCTGTCGCAATAGAGCCCCCCCCCCTTAACGTATCTTTTCTTTTCCCTTTTCGTTGGCGATGGTCTTCCTGAGTTCACCTAATATATCCTTTCGATCTGCATATAATATTTTGTAGTGTAATAGCTTTCTAGGTTCCCCAAATGTATTTCTCTCTTTTATGGAATCTACGACATTCTACAGCGATGGTTTTCTAGATTTCTTCTAATGTAATGCTATATTTTCCACCTACGACTTCTTTCTGCGATGGTCTTCCTCAGTCTCTTAATATAACAAACGCTTCTGCACCTACGACTTTCTACAGCGATGGCTTTCTAGATTTAATTGACAATTCTACCTTTTATTCACACATCTTCCTCTATGGTTTTTATAATATATAATCGCGTATTAAAGACAGTCTAGGTGGATTTAAACTACTAGTGGTTTGATCCGTTCATTTTTACCATCCCACTGAACCTATCTAATTAGAATAATCGATTCATACAGGTCTTTTGCTCCATGTTTTAAGCGATATAACTTTTATCCTAAAGAAAACAGAGAAAACTAATCTAAAAAGTTTTTTTTTGCCCTTCTATACAAAACTCTTCATCAGCACTCTTTGACTTCTCGTTTCCAACTTCTTCTTTCCATAGTAAGCTTCCACAACTGTTCTTTTTGAAACTAATAGCATTCGCAGATTCTCAAGCTTACTCCAACTATGCGTATCATTCTTGGTGAGCGTAATCGAACCATATATATCGAACCATTTTTATTTAAAATATCCAGTACAACATTGGTTTCTATTTAAAATTCTACGCGTAATCATTCCGCTTAGCTATGAAAGAGATTGTTTAAAATAATACACTTTTAGGGAATCCGTGCTCAAACCTTTACATCTCATAGTATTAGTTTATTTGCTGTTAATTTAAATTGTGTTTAAAATTCGCTACGGACGAAAAGTAATACAGATGGCAGCGGCATTATTCGACCGAAACAGCTGTACGACGAACGGAGGGAGGTCGGACGGCCTTGCGGCAGGTAGATTTCACAGAACACTGATCACAAGATCATGGAGGCCGGTAGATGGCGCCACACTACTTATTAGCTACAGCCTAAACCCAAATTGCCTTGCATAAAATCTTTTAACGAGCGGCCTTTTCGCTAATCTCTAAGTTCCTTCACCACACCACATCTAACCCATAAACACTCTCAGTGAGATGTTTGAGCTGAAACCTATTTTCTGTAAGCCAATCAGTGTAGCCTACATCATAATCGTGAATATTTTTAAAACAAATGATTGGCAACCATTAAATTCTAAAAAAAACTTTATGATTGCTAATTAGGTTATTAAATAATTCATTAAAATATGGAATTCTATCCCAATTTCCAAAACTGTAATTTTAGAGCCTAATACCCATAAACCTTGGAGGTTTAGATATAGTTTTATTACCAAAGCAACACAGTTATAGATATTATGATCAATTAGATCAAGAAATATTTTACTGTTACTAGGCAACTGGTTAATTAAGAAGGACGGGAAAGTGGGTAGACAACTGTTTCTGACCACGGTAGACATAGCTCTACCAAGTGGAGATATACTATTCCCTGAACAAGGAGCGATGTTATCATAATTTTATTTCTTTTGTTCCACCAAACTCAATATAGGCACCACCTACTCTTCTTTATTATTTGTACGTGCGCGCACATAATATACATGTGTGTGTGTGTGTGTGTGTGTGTGTGTTTTATTCTCCAGTCCATAAGCTGTACACACACTGTTGCTTAACAACAAAAACAATCCAACATTGAACCTAAACAAACACACCGAAACCGTTTAACAACTTTATTCATCGAAAATGTTTTAACAATTTTGAGTAATCACTTTTGAATTACTTTCAACAGTAGGCCCTATCAATAACTCTAGAATCGGTCAGCGTTCAGCCTGAGTTTAACACCTTATGTGACCCTTAGTAATGTTCTAATAAGTTTTAAAAGTTATTTTACATTAATTTACTTTTGGCATCTTCAAGTCTACATTATTATATGAAAAAATTCTTAAAAATAAATGTCATTTTAACGCTTAAAATTAAACACCAATATGTATGAATTAAATTAAATTTAAATACATTTAACTCAGTGAACACAATTTAAGTACATGTACAGAGTGGTATTTATCAGGTTAAAGGCATGCAATGTCTAAAAGCAAACTCTAAATTTTCATTCACATAAACTACAATTCTAAGAAAAATTATGCTGTGTCGGAGTGTTTTTTGAAAGTTTATTAATAACGTCATCCTCTGATACAGAGATTTCTTTACGATATTAACATTTAATCTAATGGCAAACAAAGATACGTAGACCAAATTTCTAAAAAATATGATCTCACAGCCTATGGGTACAGTCAATTCGTTTTATAAGAAAACAATCTTGAAGTTATAGGCTAACATTTGAATTTTTTTAGAGTTTGATATTAAAATTAATTTTTTGCAATTGCCCAATATAAAACAATTTTTAAACTCATGAAAAATTAAAAAGACACTTTATAATCTTTGAGCGCAACGATATTTATACCTTTGGATAACAAAAACTAAAAAATAAAAATAAACCTTTAAATCAATATAAAATAATATGGAAACGGTTTAACACCTAACCACGAAATTCTGTGTTAGTTCAATAATCTTTAACAAGTTACACACTGTTGCAGCGTCATTCCCCCAGAAACTCTGTACGCCGAAGAATGTTTTATATAAAAAAAGAATTGTTTAGTCAAAGAATGCAAGATAGGAAGGTTCTGAAACTGATTAAAAAGTGTTTTTTCCATACTTTATAAGATTATACGTAATGGAACAAATAACACATGTGAATTGTAAAAAATATCTTTGTATAGCTACAAAGCGCAGATGAGTTATGTATTACCTCTTGAACACAAACAGAAATTAATCCGGTGGAAAATGACTGGCAGTTCGGAGAAATCCTGAGGCGTGACTATTTCCTAAAATAGGTTTAGAAGGAGACAAAGTTTCCAGGAAAACCTAAGAAGGAAACATAGGTCGTTTTGAG
Organism: Prosapia bicincta; assembly: GCA_036971475.1. Lineage (NCBI taxonomy): Eukaryota > Metazoa > Arthropoda > Insecta > Hemiptera > Cercopidae > Prosapia > Prosapia bicincta. Next base: position 161,358,731 of record JBAIZL010000005.1, read on the forward strand.
GACGCGTCTACTCGTACTTAGCACCAAAACCATGACTCATTGAAGCCATGAACCTAATTAGTTAGCTGTGACATTGGGGTTCACGTGGGGATTTACGTGAACAAAATAAATATTACTCTTAATTCGCTTGCTACCTAAGGTCGACGGTGGAGTGGTTAAATGTCTATTCTTCATTCTTTACAGTTTATTGTCATATTTTACGGATGAATAATTCTTCTCTAGTTTTGCTTTTATCACAAAGTTTCATTCCTAGTAATCAGTAAAGTGTAATTTTCGATAACTGTTATTAGAAGAGTGGCGCCTTGTGATTAAAATTTTAAAAAAACAAAAATATGTTGGAATATAGAAAGGTGGACAATAGAAAAGTATAAAGTAGATTCTGGGTGGAGGTTAGGCAGCTACCTTTATTTTTGTTGAGAGCAGGTCTACTTCATAAACCCAATCCCTTTATTCCAAGAACTAAATTATGACCTTTTTTTATTTATACATAATCAGCCTTTTTTTATCCTTCTTACAAGGAGGTCTGACAGATAGTCACCTATATTTTTTTACTTCAATTTAGAATACATCTGCATCAGGTATGTGACTCTACCGCGGCAAACGAACGTGCTGACAAACTTGGTAAAGCTGGTTGTGACCTTCTCCAAGAAGATCTCCCACACGTTGTTCAGCTTCTTCCATCCATAAAACACGGACTATCAGCCAACTGCTGAATACAACCTGGGAAACAGCTGATTCTGGGAAAAGATTGAAGCCGATTATAAGATCAAACGACATTCCAAGTGGCCTAATAAGAGACAACGCAGTTGCAAGACTATTACCAGAACCACCTACAGCGAATTGGTCTTGCAGACTCCTCTACTTGTCCTCTCTGCCTAGAAGGTATTTAGAAGGTTTTAGATCTCTTTCTTACATTAAAAAATTGGTTTAGATTAGGTCCAAGAAATCAGATGGTAAGATCAAATTAAATGGTCGAGTTGTACCAAGCTACAGATTAAATTTTAAAAAAATGTATAAATTTTAAAAAAAATTAAAATATTAACACAAAAAATACCGAGCATACAAGCTGATTTTAAACACGCCAAAATGATAGCGCATCATATCTCTATCATTTTACCAGTCCAAAGCTTAGACAAGTGTGATGGAAATCAGGTTTAATAGATACAGGTTTGAAGGATTTCCAGCCCCGAGTAACTAATGCTTTCTATACAGAATGAATAACTCCTATTAACCTCCTACACCAACCGTACATATTTTTTCCATTTTAACAACATCAATGGAATTTTAGGATTGTTTAAAATGAAGAAAATTGTACCCTCAATTACTTTTCCCTTTATTCTTATCCAGCGTTAATAACCAAGAAAGTGTTGAAATCCACATAAAATAAACTCAAGTGTATGTCCGTCTTAATGTTATTTTCTCCTTAGTTAGAATTATTTTTTTAAAATTGTTTGCAATTCAGTACATAACTTCAACTAATATCGCTCATTTAGCATCACCCAGGAAGCGCATATAGATTATGAAGTTCCAAGGTCGCGAGCAATTTTCTCATATTTAGCCACAGGACAAGGGCCGTTAGAACAGTCAGAATTACATGGAAACCTATGTTTGCAGAATAGCATTGATTCTTACCCCTCTCACCCCCGCCTGTCATCACTCGTCAATCTAAGACCAGAACGCGCGCCAGTCATAGCTGTTGTTGACTCTAAACTACAAAATTAAACAATTAATTTTAAAATAGGGGTATATATATATATATATATATATAGAGAGAGAGAGAGAGAGAGACTATACATACGTATATCCTACACACCTGACATCCTACATAGAAAATCCCACACACCTGGCAACTACAAGAAGTTCTTAGTTTCAGTTGATGCTCTAAAATGAGGACATGTAATTAAAGTCCTCAAAACTCAACTCTCATACATACAAGTAAGATTCTTGTTTAAGTACATTGAAGTGTAAGCAATACATATGTATATAGGTCATATATAAATGACGATTTCACGATAGCATTTGGGAAAATTAAACGTGCTTATGTGTTACTTATTATTGCATTAGTTTACTTACTACCAGTATTGCAAAAGCCGTGCTGTTTATTTAACTATCAAATATGAGGGAACGCTAACTGAACGCGACGGCGTTTCTCAAACGATACCGGAAACGTGTGGAAATTGGCCGGAAGAAACAGAAGAATTTCAACTGAACGAATCCTTTCTGGTCTTGAACTAAAGATCCAAAATAATGAAAACAGTAAAAAGACCCTATTTTGGATTGTATTTAGAGTCAACTAATTCAAGTTAAGACGTAATTCATTTTTCAAAATTAGATTCTATATTGAATACAAAACCTCCTATAATCTTATCGTCGTTTAAAAGCCGTTAAAAACTAAGCCTTAAAAATACTAGTTCCGTATACTCCTTAGATTAATAAAGCGATCCAGATCTAATGACGTCCTCCATGTTTTCTTCGTCCTATAAATCGCTACCTAACTAATGTAATTCTAAGTTTTTATTACTAGAACTATTTTGCCCTCCGAGTTTTGCCCACGAATTGATTGCTAACTTTTCAAAGCACCTTATGACATTTACATATAGGGAAAATGTTAATTGAAATTTGATATATGACGCTGTTGAATATGCATAAAAGAAACCGTAGGATTATACGGTTTAGCTATCATTGGGCAGGTGCTCGAAATTCGACCCATAATTAGCCCCCAATATTCTTCCATTTCCGTTCGTCTATTGCGAAATTAGACGGGCACTGTTCTCCGTCCGTCTGCTGTGGTAGTTTATTGTCCTTTGTTTCAAACAATGAACTCTATTCATATTATGAAAAAAAATAATTGTATAGATTTTAAAGTGTGTTTTTTTTTATTAAAAAAGAATAATAAATTCCGCAAACATGTGGCAAAATCTGAAAGGAAAAGCGTCTGTCCGAAAATTACCTATTAGTAAAAGTTATAATCACGTCCCTATACTTTAATTTCTTAACGATATTATTAGAATTTAGAAATACGTTTCTATGTTTTTAATACAGACGCTACTGTTAATTTCATGTTCAGTTAGCAGTGAGTCAATTGACAAGAATATGCTACTATACATGGCAAAAACATTATGTAAAAAAAAGTTTCTTTAGTATTTACGTATTTATACGTTAGTGTTGATTTCATGTTCAGTTAGCAGTAAGAGTTTAATAGAAGAGTCTGTGCTACTATACATCGCAAAAATACCATAAAACACGATAGTTTCTTTAGTAATAATGTATAAGTTGTGTTGATTTTATGTTGAGTTAGCAGTGAGTATTCAATAGACGAGGCTATGCTACTATACATGCCAAAAACATAATATATATAAACACGTTAGTTTCTTTAGTATTAATGTACATGTTAGTGTTAGCAGTGAGTCTTCAATAGACGAGGTTCTGATACTATACATGCCAAAAACATTATGTAAAACCATTAGGTGTTTTATTTGATTTAATATAGAAAATATTATTGGTTTCATGAACAGTCGGTAGTGAGAGTTTGATAGTTGAGGTGATACTACTATCCGTGCCAAACACATCATAATACTTGTAGAAAACAGCCCCAAAGCATTTGTAGATAACGTAACGGAGTGATGAATGATAAATCAATAAATCGTAGATGTTTCAAATGTACTTGACGAATCGAAAGGTTCGTTGAAGTTATTTTCGGACATAAATAAAAGTTACTAATGTAAGTGAGCGGTAATTTTGCTACAAATAACCACACACGTTAGACTACTTTTATTCTTTATTAAATAGCCTCCATACATCCAAGCGCGACATTTTGTTGTTCCTCACAACCATTAAATTCTTTCCATTCTCAGTATTACACATTCCAGTTCAGATACGCTCAATTGCCCATACTTTATGTTATTAAATAAAATTTTGCAAGAATATAACAGTAAATTATTTTATAATGGAAATTAAATATATTACATAATATAAACGTTATTAAGAAAGACAAATCCGTCCGTTATAACTAAAAATTAAAATTAACTTTGTAAGTCTTCTATATATTAAAAAACGAAAACTTATGCTGATTCTTTCGTTTTTAAAATTTTACGTTCAACCCCTTTTAAAACTTGCAAAATAATACTTTTTGAGTATTTTTGTTATGTGAAAAATGCATAAATATTTCAAAAAATCTCATGCAATATAAAAGTCGTAACACAATATCTTGCTTCAAGTATGCGATCTCCTCCAAAAGTTACAACCCTCCCCTACTAGAAAAATCTGGGGATGTCATTGCTGCTTTCTTATTTAGGAGTTCGCAGAGAAGAAGGCGTTTTGGTTTTTGCAGCATTTACTTTAGCGTTGGTTGCAGGCAGTATACGGGTACAGAAAAACGTTTATTTAGTTGGGACACATAGAATACGATGTTATGGTGGCACACTATTATAATTTACACGTAGGAGGTACTTTTTTATTTTTTTAACTAAAATAAAACCTTACAAAAATATAGGTAAAAAAAACCCCAAAACCACAAAAATTAATGAAAAAAATAACTAAAATAAGTTACCTAAGATTAAATCCTTATGTAGATTTCGACGACAAAGTCATCATCTTCAGAGGTTCCTATTACAAAAGTACAATCTAGAATACAAAAAATTAACAAACTAGACTGACTCTGAAGATGATGACTTTGTCATCGAAGTGTGCAATAGGATTTAATCTTAGGTAACTTATTTTAGTTATTTTTTTGATTAATTTTTGTGGTTTTGGGGTTTTTTCACCTATATTTTTGTAATATATTGTACCACTGTGCTCTTGATATTGTATAAAATAAAACCCACTAATCACAATAGAAAAATATTTATTTTACTAAAATTACTTTATATACATTTCGATTACACGGTAATCATCTTCAGAAGTACTATATGATTATTTCTTCAAATGATATAGTACTTCTGAAGATAATTACCATGTAATCAAAATGTACATAATGTAATTTTAGTAGCCTAAAATAAAAACTTTTGTATTTTGGATAGTGGGTTTTATTTTAGTTGAAAAATTAGTTTACTGTGCTTAAAAAATTTATTAACTAGGATGCACTGCTGACTGACGTTTAGTTTTTTTTTCTGCAAAGTTGTATAACAAAGTTGCATATCAGCGTGATTGACCTTATTATATTTATAATTAGATACAGAACTAAACTTAAGAAGTAGGTGACTTGGAAGCAAACAATGAAAGTTAAAAACGAATGAATGGGATAAAGAAGAAGAAGAGGATTACAAATTTTAATGTGACAAACGTGAGTTGAGCAAATAAGAAACATATTTTTTGTTGGTTATTTGTCTTTCATTCAAAGAGTAGACCTACATTACAACGGTTATCGCCCGAATTCTGAGGAAAGGCTATTGAAATAAAAACATGATTATGGTTGGTATAAGAAAATACCCTATTCTAACATATTGGGGAGATTTGTGGGCCACGTTTACAGTGTCGCTTATCTGAGGTAAACCTACTGGTAATCTATCGTAGCTACATTCTCTTACAGGAAGGAAGGAAAGGAAGGATAGATAGGATTACGTAGTACTAAATAAAATATCTAGCTACTCATTACTACTTGGAACTAAATAAAGTCATCATCACGCACAGTGATCACTTGGTACAAGGAAGAAACGAAAAAGTATACGGATTTATGTAGAACTAATAAAAGGAAAAAGTGATCATCTGGTAAATATTAGGAGATTGCTTGAGCACGTTGATCTAAAGGGTTGCCTAAAGGGTGGCACGAAAAATGCGTACAGCGAAATATGCGAATATAAGGAAAAATTACCAAATGCCGAGGGTGAGTCGTAAATTTGAATAGCGAAAAAAGCGTACAAACCAGACTCTAGTTGACAACCCATGTCATCTACTCATAAACTAGTTGCTAATAACTTTCAAGGTTTTGGATTTTACTAGTCGAAATGGGTCAAAAAATGGTTTTCACTTTGTCAGTGGTCACTTTGTCTTTAACTGAAACTTCTACTCCTATGCACATGAGACTAGAGTTACACTTAGAAGGGAAGAGAAGAAAAACAAAGTATATTAAGTCGGACGAAAGAATTAAATTTAAAAAAAACAGTACAAAAATACCTAGTAACTGGAGACTAATGTTTTGTTTAAGATCTCTATCCTACATTCAAAAAAATTTTATTAGATTAGGTAAAGTGGTAAGATCAAATAAATTGGTCGAGTTTTAATATGATCTGTCGAGTAAAAATGTAAAAATTATGTAAAATAAATAAAAATATGAAACACACAAAATTACCGAGGCTACAAGCTGATTTTTAACACGCTAAAATGACAGCGCAACATATCTCTATCATTTTACCAGTCCAAAGCTAGGAAAAGTGTGATGGAAATCAGGTTTAATTCTATCATTCTATCATTTTGCTAGTTCAAAGCCTGGAAAAGTGCGACATTAGGTTTAATAGATAAAATTTTAAAGGATTTTTAGCCCCGAGAAATTAGGCGACATCTACATTTAGTTGAGAGGTAAACTCATTTATGTAGCGCAATGATTTTAAAAGATCCGTATTCACCTAAAAGTTGTACGCGTTTTTCGCCTGTCACAATGTTCTGACGTCATAGCTTACCCTCGTAATCTGTCAAAACTTGATCCCGTACGCATCTTTTGCAATATTCATGGTGTACGCATATTTCGTTGTACGCATCTTTCGTGTGTTCGCCTAAAGTAGACTCCCAACCAGTGATCATAGGGTACCTGCTACTTGGAGAGAAAGGTATTTGAACAGGAGAATTGCCTTCAAATAAACGCAGTTAAACTAAAAGATATACACACAGTCTTGCGTGAATACTAATTTGCAAAAGATTTTTTTTCTAAAGACACCAAACATTGCAACATTACGAACATGTTTCAACATCCACTGACCTACTATATTTTAAAGCTGAAACAAAAGGACAGAAACGCTACGACGTTTTATACAAATTGTCCAATGCACACAATGATGAAGCTCCGCGACCACTAATCTGGACAGGGCAGCTATAAATTTGCATTTCCTTCAGCGCTTACAGTGAACAAGAATGCAGGTAATTGTCAGTTTGTTGCGCATGCGTGCGGGGGACCGAATAGATCGTTCAGATAGCATGCATGCTTTGCGTCCGATCACAGTTCTTTAACGATTCAAAGTGATTGTGTTTGCAGAGAACCCAGCTCATTCAGATACTCCCGACTTATCAAAATTGTCTCATTCGATTTTAGTGAAGCCTATGGGTCAACTTACAACGAGTTTTGCCTAAATGTAGGCTACCTTCCGGAACTTCCTTAAATTGGTAGGCCACTGAAATAATCATTCCACAATTGTCAACACTGTGTATAGGCTTGATTCGAAAAAAAAGTTCTTGACGGAGTAACTCAACCTTTAAAATATACTTACATTGTGAAAGGTTGTTCGATCAAAAACTAAAATATATTTTTTGCTATGAAGGTTTTAAAGATTTAATTTTACACTTAAAACTTCACCTAAAAATGAACAAGTCACGGAGGACCCGACCGCTTATAGAAACATTTAGTGGTAATAAACACCAGAACTTTATAAACGGCTTGACAAACATACATTTAAAATAAATTTATAAAAAAACATACTAAGACATGGCGTTCTTACTGAGCAGATGAAGATTGCTATGTGCGATAGGAAACGATATGTTTCAGTACGTTTTTCATAAATTCACTAAAATTATAAGTTAGGAAAGACGTTTTTATAACCTTTACACGTACACGTTTTGGTCTTCGTCATGCAGAACAAAATCTATGAATAACCATAAATATGTACATGGGGAGGCATTTGCCAGAGGTGACCGGTTCTGGAAGCGTTTGGTAACTTGAAGAAATAATTATGAATTAAGTACTTCAAGGGGATCGTTTGCATTAGCGCAACCCGAAATCGTATTGGTAGGTATTACCAATCAGGGGGCTCTTGGAGATTATTATGCTCACGAGGAAAAATTTTTTAAATTAAATACATTTTGAAGCCAATAAATAGAAGAAATTGGTTTAAAATAAGATATAAGTGGTATAACAAGTGAATTTAATATGTTCTCCAGAGTTAATTAGATGAATAAGTGAACATTGAACAGTACCCAATTACCATTAAATTTAAGTGGTACACGGGGTGGTATTTGGGTATTTAGGCAACAGCTAGGCTATAACAGGACTCAACTGTTTGTGTTAAAAGCAAAAGAAATCTGTACGAGGCTTTAAATAAATCAAGATTCTTGTTCAAGGACGTTAAAGTGTAATTGATAAGTGAATACAAGAAAAATTGTTGCTAAGTTAAAAATATATATAGGCCTTCTATACACAGAGAGAGACAGAGAGAGAGAGAGCGAAGGGGTAAGCTAAAGAGAGATAAAAAAGAGAGGGTAAGAGAGAAAGAGTGAGAGAGAGAGAGACTACAATAATACAATATAAAACCCCTGTAAAGGAAAACTGCTAATTTTACTCATCTCTGAGAAGCAAAAATGTTCGTTTTGCACAAGATTTCTACCCTTGTAGGAAGAGCAATCCCCATTCCACCTATCCTTTTTCCTAACGGGCGATATCTCCATGAGACCCCGACAAATAGTAGGTCCACTTGAAGTATATCACCCTGAATACTTGATTGCCATGGTGCGTCCCTATAGTAGAAACCAGTAAATTTATGTCCTTACTGTACTTTACCCTATTATTGATGATCCTTCTTTACTTTTCATAAGTGTTGATAGTCATAATTACTAATTACCTACAAACTACAAAAAAATTCATACGAGAATTTCATAGCTCAAATTTCGTTCAATTTACATAATCATGTTTGATCTTCGAAAAATCAATTGAGCATTTGATCTTATATACTTTGCAAATATCACCAATGTATCGGACGAGAAACGTTTTCTATTAAAATCGCCGTATATTTGAATCGGGCGCGACGTAAGTGTGCGCGCGCACTTCTCATCTGTGCTCCGGCGACCCACTCAATATTCGTCACGCGAGAAGACGTACGGGCGCGCCCGACAATAGTACGGCACAGGGCGTTATCGCTGCATCACAAGCCTTTTTGCATGCATTTAATATATATCATAGTGAGGCGCTGATTGCGGCGATAGGGAGAGCGTAGCGTGCGAGTCGCTAATTGACAGGGGGCCGCCATCTTGAAGATGCATTGCTCCGTGCAGGTCGGCTGGCTAACCGGGCCGATCGGGAATTTGACGGGCATGACTGACAGATAAGTTTTGAATTATTTAATAAGTTTTCTCTTTCTCTGTTCCAAGTTTAGAAAATATATCGCAAATCTGCCCACAATCAGTGAAACGGCGGCTAGAATCGGAGAGTCAGTATTGTCTGATAACTTATCGGCGGTTATGGCTTCCTCTCAAGTCACTATTTTTTAGAATACTCGTCCAACTTTTCCTTTCTAGGCGTTTAAATAATTTGAAAAGTAACTGAACCGTTGTTTGAATCCTAATAAATTATGTAAAATTATAGCTAATTTTTATAATGAAAAAATTACTTGATACGGCTTTTTTTTAATAATGCAAGGATTATTTATCCAGTAGTGGCAGCCAGACACTCCTCATGTGGGGATTTGAGGGGGTTTGGAAATTCCTAAAGACTGGGATCCAATTCACAGCTCGAAGGCAAATTTAAAAAGGTAAGTGTCATATTAGGACACTCTAACTCTTAGAACTGAGACAATTTGATGAAATGAGTGAATACAATTGGTTCTTAAATTTAAAGAGTATTCAATAATCCTTATACTGAAATACATACCAGGGTGGTATTTATTTAGCAATTCAGTTTAAAGTCTTGCAAGAATTTACAACGTTGTAAAGTAATGTCTATATTTTAATTTACACATCCTACAATTATATAAAAAATATTTAATCTATGAGGCTTTGAATGCTTGTTGAAAACTTCAGCCCCTGTTACAGCAATTTTCCAAGGAACATAAGGATAAGTCTTTCGTAAGCTTTATTTCTCATATATATTGCCATTGCTAAAAGACTTGGGTTTTTTAAGACATTGCACACGCATATTTATTAACAACTCTAAGTTCTGTCAACTCGTCTTATAGGAAAACTATCTTTAGGTAGTGTTATTTAAATTTTATTATGAAAATACACATTTATAAAAAAAACCATTACAAAACTGATCAATTTGAAATATCTTTCAGACGATATAGGATTAAAAAGAAACCTATTAATGACTGAAAATAATAACAGTGACTCGCAATTAATAATTGCGAAACGCGTTTCGATGAGAATGTCCATCTTCAAAGAGCTATAACTACTACAAAATCTAAATTGAAACTGTTGCTATTTAGACTTTTAGTAGTTAAAATTCACTAATTATGATGAAGTCACTGTCATCGAAACGCGTTTTAGTCAAACAATTTTTAGTTTTAAATCAGCAAGTATTATTAAGCAAGTAAAGCATTAGTTTTTGTTGCTATGTATTATTTATTTTGTGTTATTATGATCCTTGATAATTTTAGTTTCCTTTTAGCCCTTTGATTTTATTTTACGTTAGTTGTGAGTTGTATTTGTTATTGGTAATAAAAGGCTTAGTGCGAGTAAAAGGTTTTACAAAACCAGTGTTCTAGTTTACAAATTTATCTCTGATAAACATTCGTCGCGCTACACAAAAACGAGAAACGCTCTTCCTGCGAACGTTATCCAGAAGTGTACGAGCTGCCAACCACGCACCTCCCAGCCATCACAACCAACGTTCGCTCAATTTATCACCGAATGTTAACACTTCCGCTACTGTTACAGCCGTCGGCAACAAGGTATGCGGATAAGTCATCTCCATGGCAACAGTAACAGCTGATTGAGTTCACGAGTTGATGAACCCATCAAGCTCGAGTTAGCGCCCGGATTAGATTAGGCAATGGCGTTTTAATGACCCTTTGGAAGCTGAATTTGTGTTCGAGTACATGAGATGGCTCATCAGTGGCTGGTCCAGCACATTAGGGGAATGTTTTAAATTCCTGATTGCACAATAATTGTGCCAACTTCTGTTTATATTAAAACAAGATTTTGTTAAACGTAAAACCACGTGACTGACAATGTAGAATCCCTTAGATATTATTTCTTCATACAAAAAAAAAATCTAAGTAAAAAATCCATATTTTAATAATGATTATTTATAGACACTAATTTATAATGTAAAGGTTTTCCTTAAATTTTACTCCTAAATTTGATTAAATTCGCAGTAGGAAACGAACTTAATAAATATATTAGGAATAATTAAAAACCTATTAGACGTTAACATATTACAACATGATATAATTTAACTTATACAGCCTTTTTACTTACGACTTCCATACAACACAAAAAGTAATATAGCCTACGACTAATAAAAACATCTGTTTTATGACACCATAAATTATCACATCCCATAGTAATTACGGATCATATGTTATCACATAATTTAATCATATATAGGATAGACTATTTCTATTATACAGGAAATTGAATTAAAAAATTATCTAAACATAAAGTCCAAATGATTTCGTAAATCTTCGATATGAAGATCTTCGGGCTGTTACAGGGCAGGGTTGAACTGCGCAAGTGATCAGTAAATTAGTAAACTGATTATTTATGAGCCCCCAGAGCTATGGTTGAGTAACGCTAGTAGACCCTAGGTCAATTATGTACGGTTGGTCGTCTTTTAGTCAACTCTGAGGAAGAGAGAGTATTAGATTGTAAGTGGTAAGGTCTGCGAGGATTTGTATTTCACACATAATAAGTTTACTATCAGGCTTTTACTAATAGCCAGTTAAGGCTATTTATTATGATGAGAAGGAATTCCGAGAACGACCTTGCGCAGTACGACCGCATCGCTGCCGTTGTTCCATACATGTAAATTTTTAAGTTTTGGCTCCATTCTCAATAGTTTGTAATTTATAGTATAAACAAGAGCGGCAAAGAAACGCTTTGAATTAAATGCAAGAACAACAATCACACTTTCTCCTAGATTTAAGTCACTACAACTTTTGGAGCGGTTGAATATTCTGTACAAACGAAAAATAACATACGTTAAATACACAAAATTATGCTAAATTAAATGCTTCTGATGACACATGGTGCTATAAGAAGCGGATACAACCAAAAACCTCAGTATGTAAATTTTAGTCTCTATGGGATTTACAATGGATGGTTATCATATTTTAAAGATTGTATTAAATAAATGTTTAGTAACGTATAGCAGAAATAACTCCTGCAAACTCAGAAAGATCAAAAATTAATTCGCTCCACGCTTCTATACGTCTTCCACACGTTGTAAAACCATGAACCTTGCGATTTTAATAATCCAATTACAGACAAATTATTTTAGCATTTCAAATAAGAGCACTGTTCTACAGTAGTACTGTGATGCTTAGCATTGTAAATCAGGGCATCCGCCGTGCTACAGAGATGTAAATTCCAGAATACGGCGCAAACCATGTTACATGGTTTATTGTATTTAATTTGTATTACAGAGGATTGAATAAATTTGTACCGACCTCTTTCCCATGAATGCCATGCCATGATACCAACTGCTTACTCATAAGTTTCCGTAAGCATACAGTAGGCCTAGATGTGTACTTCTTATTCTTCCAGATGGTATTAACATATAATACATTTTCGATTATCCGGATAAAAACGTTTAGTAAAATAACGAAAATCTAGAGATATGTATTTACATACAGTAGACTGTCAATTATCCGTAGGTATTATTTACAAATAGTAAATTCCCAATTACCAGAAAATATAGAATTTACTTTTACTACGCTTTCAATTAACAGGGGATATAGGTTTACATATAACAGACTCGCAACTAGAGATATTACTAGTAAAGTCCCAATCAGGAGATATAGGTTTACAGATAGTAAACTCCCAATAAACAGTAGATTTAGGTTTACATATAGTAAACTCATAATCAATAGGAGATATAGGTTTACCTATAGTAAACTATCAATCAACAGGAGATATAGCTTTACAGATAGTAAACTTCCAATCAATAGGAGATAGAGATTTACAGAGAGTAAACTCCCAATCAATAGGAGATATAGATTTGCAAATAGTAAGCTCCCATTCAACAGGAGATAAGGATTTTCATATCGTAAACTCCCAATCAAAAGGAGACATAGATTTACAGATAGTAAACTCCCAATCAACAGGAGAATTAGGTTTACGTATAGTAAACTCCCAGTCAACAGGAGATATAGGTTTACATATAGTAAACTCCCATTTAACAGGAGATATAGGTTTGCATATAGTAAACTTCCAATCAAATTAGGATATAGATTTCCAGATAGTAAACTCCTAATGAATAGGAGATATAGGCTTATACATAGTAAACTCACAAACAACAGGAGATTTATGTTTACATATAGTAAACTCCCAATCAATAAGAGATATAGGTATAAATATAGTAAATTCCCAATCAACAGGAGATATAGGTCTACATATAGTAAACTCCCATTTAACAGGAGATATAGGTTTGCATATAGTAAACTTCCAATCAAATTAAGATATAGATTTCCAGATAGTAAACTCCTAATAAATAGGAGATATAGGCTTATACATAGTAAACTCACAAACAACAGGAGATTTATTTTTACATATAGTAAACTCCCAATCAATAATAGATATAGGTATAAATATAGTAAATTCTCAATCAACAGGAGATATAGGTCTACATATAGTAAACTCCCATTTAACAGGAGATATAGGTTTGCATATAGTAAACTTCCAATCAAATTAAGATATTGATTTCCAGATAGTAAACTCCCAATAAATATGAGATTTAGGCTTACACATAGTAAACTCACAATCAAAAGATTTAGGTTTACATATAGTAAAATCCCAATCCATAGGAGATATAGGTTTACGTATAGTAAACTCCCAATCAATAGAAGGTATAGGCTTACACATAGTAAACTCACAATCAACAGGAGATTTAGGTTTACAGATAGTAAATTCCCAATCAATAGGAGATACACTTTTTCAGGTTGTAATTTCCCAATCAATAGGAGATATAAGTTTACAGATGGTAAAATCCAAATCAACAGGAGATATTGATTAACATATAGTAAATTCCCAAACAACAGGAGATATAGGTTTATAGATAGTATACTTCTAATATCACGATGTATCTTTACATTTAGAAACTCCATTACCATTTATGAAGTAGATGAAATTATTGTTAGTATAATAATGATATATGTAGGGTAATAAAGCCCCCAGGTAGTGGATATAAGGGGGTTATGGTATCACTTGTGGTTATGGTCTAAGCGACGCCTTTAGAGTATTCGCAAGTGAACCTACTCTCTATTGGGGTTTTAAAGACATGTCTACCTGTTACACCTCCTTATAAGAAGAAAAGTAGATGAAAATATATATGGTTAAGGCCTAGAGATTTCGTGGAACTGGAAATAGGGGAAACTATAATATGGTGTTGCTTATCTACGCTTGCTCTACGTTCGCTTATCGGAAGTGACCTGGATTCAGTTAGAGAAATAAGGTGTGTATCCGATATCCAAAGTTTCCTCACAAGAGAGCGAGGTGGGAGAGAGAGAGAGAGAGACAAAGAAAGAGAATGAGAGAGAGAAAGAAAATAGAGAGAGAGGGACAGACAGACAGACAGACAGAGAGCTATAGAATAGTGAAACATTAACTTGACATGTGGTCAACGGTAAATATACTGTAGCTTTCAATGAGAACCCGTATTTCTTCATAAAATATTAGATTTGATATACTTTACAAGTAATATTACATTTTTATATTTCATTTAACAAAAGTCGTCTATCCTTAAAAAACTGATGGAAGTAGAAACTTCAATGCCGACGTTAACTACTATAATGCGTATAGTAATGGGACATTTTGAGTTAATAAATAGAAAATAATTTTAACTAGAAGAACTAATTAAATTATAGTTTATAGAAAATTTTCTTATATTTAACGTTAATAATAAAGTAATCATTATCTAAATATAAACGTGAAGTTATATGCAGAGCAAATTCGCAACAGTATTTAATTTGTATAATTAAAATACCATTGCTGTTTTGTTCAAAGTTTCAAATAATTTGTTTATTATTATGTTTTTCTCTCGCAGGAATATTGTATGTATTTATTGAGTAATAATTACGAATAATAACTTTAAAAAAGCATTATGATAACAAATTTAAATATATCAGAATTCTTCCTGATAGGATATTGTTCTTATTTTGGAATACATTTATGTAAAGTTATATTATGTTTGTAATTACTTATGATTTTTGATGTACAAATAACAGCGATAGTCTCTAGTAAGATGAAGAAGTTTAATTGTTTAATGATCAAAGTACAACGAGCAGAAACTAAACAACATAGAAAACAAATGAATGTTTTATAGGCAAAATCGAGCTGCCTAGCTAGTAGTGAACTGCCAGTAGGAGTAAAACAGTTGGTACTGGGTTGACCAAAAATTTGAACGCATGGGAGGTCTCTTACTAGGAACAAAAGTCATTTCAAGTTGGGACAAAGTAAAGGAAATAGCAATAGACAAATCGAGATCATCATTCAGTAACTTTCCGCATTACCTCAAACACTTTAACTCCCACAAAAAGTCATACTTACCAAGCGTTACGTGATTTCGGTTTGATATAAAAAATGGAAACATGGACATTGGTAGAAAATCTAGTACGAATGGTTAGAGCCCTTAAAATATTGAGGCTATAGATGTGTCCGTTGACGAACCAACGAAGAAATAATGGGTCGGTTGTGTAAGGAGAGAGATATGAATGGGGATTAAGAAAAGAAACTCGGAATACGTGGGCAATGTTTTGAGGCACAGTGCTATGAGCTGAACACTGACAGTTTAATAGGGGACTCGGTACGAGTGTTGTTGGCTCCATAGCTTGCGTCAATGGTGTGGATTGACATATGCTCAACCATTCAAATCTCCTGGAATTTAATCATAACACCCTTGTTAATCTCCAGCGGTCGCAAAAGCCATTTCACATGAAGACGCAACTTGCTAAACCGATTAGTAGATCTAGGTTTCTAATTGTTAATGGTGAATTATTAAATTTGAAAATCGCGATAGAACTTGTGAATATAAGAAAGATAACAAACATTGACAAAATGTTACTTAAACTTGCTTACCTGCATTTGTTATTACCGAATACCTTTCCTTGTTGTCCATTTTTACCAAACCATTGATGCTAATTTTCAGTTTTACTTATAAAAAAATCATTATCTTTAACGAGGACATATCAATTTGAAAATTCTATAAGATTGCGAAAACTACAATAAAAGATATTAAATATTAGGGCTTTTAAAAAGCCAGTTTCTCTCCCAATTTTAAGTAATAAAATCACCCCAGCATAAAGTTACTCTCCCTCCCAATAAAATAATAGCCTTAATTTTAAAACAGACAAAAACCTATAACCTACACCTTACCTGCAGCCAATATTAAAGAAGACAGTTTCTGCGAAGAAGCACAAGAGTCATCAAACTCTCTTCTTCGGTCACTTCCTTTCTGAAATATTAAAAAAAAAAATTAATAAACAGTAATCAGTTAAGTAAAATAATCAGAAAATAAAGAAATTTACCAAAAATGTCCATTTCCTCGTCGGTAGACTCTAGATTCAGGCGCCAAGTTTAACAAACAGTTGTAAGTATAGTCACATTGATGCAACGACAGGAATTACAGAGTTCCGACCGATGTTGCTAGTTTCGTATCATTTTAGTATACGTAATAACCGTGGCGGAAATATAGGTTTAAGGGAATGTTTTCAACGGAATAGCATTTTCTTCGTACAACGGCGAATTTCCCCGATCATGCTGTGTTGATTTTCTCTCTATAGTTGCATTAAATTATAGCCTCCCCATAAACCTAACCTAACCTTGTTAATACATAAATAATGAAGGGAGAAACAAATACTTTTTTTGCTTAGAATTTTATTCGCGTTGTCAAATTTGTGCTAACTTACATAGGCTACATAAATATAAGTAATTTATATGCATTACATATAACTATATTTCCTTTCACGAATGCAAACATAATATAATTCAAACCCTGATTACAAATTGTGTACTTTGTATTCATACCAAAGCCACGTGATATGTTGACGGAAGTTGACTAGACTGGCGACAGCTAGAGGTCATCAAACACGGTTTCATTGCGTTTATTAAGTTATTAACACTAAAAGCTTAGATAACAATGTAAGCTGATATAGTAAGGGTTAACTGCATCAGAAGCCCAATCCCTGTTGACATATATGAATGTGTTTTTAATCTCATCTGTCACAAATAGTTTTGATCGGCGTTACTTGCAATTATGTTGTTTGTTCTAGAAAAGAGTTTTGTTTATTAGTGTTACCTTTTGATTTCTCGTGAATGCGTTCAAAGCTAGTCGCCTCTAATTTTATGAAATTCTTGTTCCCTTTGTATTCCTTTGGGTTTACATTATTTAATTTCTCGGTATGTAAATTCGTCTCGTTGGCACCCTTTTATATTTTTGTATCTTGCTTAAAGAATAACCTCTTCTTCACACTCCTAATGGAATTTCGCTGATGTGTGTGTGTGTGTGTGTGTGTGTGTGTGTGTGTGTGTGTGTGTGTGTTTTGTTGCTGTCCATTTATTGAGAATGGAAAGTGTAAGGACCTCTTGAACTAGGACTAACCATTGTTTTCTTTATGTAGTAGCCCTTACTAGTATTTTTCTGTACTAATCTCATTTTCAACAAAAATCCGACAAAGATTGTGTCTGTAGAATTCGAGATTATGCGAGTTTTTGTTAGTGCTATAGTTTGAAAGAAGTATTTATTCTGACATAAGAAATTTAAACATAATGCAAACGTATTGGTTTTCTCGCATGCACATTTCCAGCAATGCAACCCGTTTCCCATTGCAACTAAAATAGGCTAATATATATGTAAACAACTTTATCAGAAAGGTAATAGTTAACTAGGTCTATTTTTAAATACAATATTTTTTAAAATTATCATTAGAATATATTTTGGAATTATTGAATTTTTGTTTAACTTACTTTAAAATTTGTACGCAGTTAGTGCCTATTTCCCACTTGTGTTTACGTTTCTGATAGTCGGGGATATTGTAACTTGTTCCCCGTCCTCTCTGAAAACAAAAATTATTTGGGACAATTTGGCTTAGTTTTTTTTTTTTGTAAGGGCAACACTCTGCGGATTCAGGCCAATGAAGGCTATTGTGGTTCATGTATTGCTTATTTAAATTTTTGTACTTTTCATTCAATTACAACTAAGATTGTATATGAACTTAGTAGCATTACTTCTAACATGCCATTTTGTAGGTAGTCACTGTCCTAGCTGACGGTGACAAAACATTTTAACAACATCCAAGTATATAATACTTTAATGGACGCAATGTTTGCGTTAATATTTTCGTCACCTCGAATATTTCAATGTCAAATGGTTTCCTTCAATACGATAGAAATACGTTTACGAAAAAAACATTTTTGGTAATTGTTTAAGAATTTTAAATTAAAGAGGCCAACGTAAAGTTCCTGCGAATTAAAATTTATCAGTATATTATTCAAAATATTGTCAGCGAATATCATTAGCAAACTAAGCAACTAAGACAGCGTTTAGATATATTTATTTATTTATACTCTAAACAAGCAACCGAAAGAGATTACATTATACAAATAAGTTAAACGGAAATATATCCATATCTCTTCGATGGAAAACTATACCTCTTTATCATTAACATATCCCTTTGTCTGGTACAATGTCCCAATATAATTCTGATAATATGTAATTAAAAATATGATAATTTTACGTCTATAGTTTATAATGATTTTTTTATAGACCAAACAATGAAATCCCCTCTAACATTATTCTATGCAGGGGCGGTTCCAGCGGGTAGGCCCAGGACTACTCAACATTATTCTATGCAGGAGCGGTTCCAGCGGGTAGGCCCAGGACTACTCAACATTATTCTATGCAGGGGCGGTTCCAGCGGGTAGACCCAGGACTACTCAACATTATTCTATGCAGGAGCGGTTCCAGCGGGTAGGCCCAGGACTACTCAACATTATTCTATCCAGGGGCTGTTCCTGCGGGTAGGCCCAGGACTACTCAACATTATTCTATGCAGGGGCGGTTCCAGAGGGTAGGTCCAGGACTATTCAACATTATTCTATTCAGGGGCGGTTCCAGCGGGTAGGCCCAGGACTACTCAACATTATTATTATTATTTTTTTAAAATACTGCTTAGTTGTCAATAATTTTAAATGACAAATGATATATATCTATGAAAAAAAATATCGCTATTAATATTATATCGAAATTCAGAATGCACCAAGCAACAATAAAATAGCAAATAATCGCTCTTTTGTTTACTTTATATATCTATTTGCCCTCAAAGTAAAAATGCCTTCAAACACATCATTTACATTTCAAACAATTTCTGAAGGAGGTACTTATCCTTCTGGTACTTTCCTAAACTGTGCTAACCCAAAAAATAAATCTTGAAGCTCCTTCTGATTCTACGTTTTTATTTCGAATTGTAATCTTGCTTAGAAGCTACATCTTCTTTAATAGATACCATGAAAGAACACAAATGACATTATATAAAAATAAAACGAGGTATCACAACAAAATTTAATATAAAAAACACTAAATCAAAGTTACTATATTAAAAAGTGTTTCATCCAACAGTTCCCAAATATACACTATTCGTCAGAGTTATGGTTTTATTTGATGATGTAATAAGAGTTTTTTTGTGGCATATGTAGTTTTGAATATGTCAATTTATGTGTTGGTTGATGGATAATATTATAAATAGATTTTTAGTTTCTGACGAGGATTAAAATTGGCAATCGAAATTTAGAGCAATGTTTTAAAAGTAAGTAGAAGTTTTAAAAAAAATGTTTTTTGGTCAATAATTGGTCATAATAAACCAAATTAAATATATGAACAACAAAACGGAAAACGTAGATAAGACGCCGTACTGCGCACGTCTTTAAGAGCTGTGGAAAACTCTCAAGCTTAGTGAATTTTAAAATTAAAAAAAAATAAAATTAAAAAATTTGAAATTGTTTTGTTTATACAAAATAATTTTAAAAAAAACAAATTTTAAAATTAATTATAGATGTGTTGAAAGAACTCTAATTTGTTTTATAAATGTTCCTATCCCACGGGAAGTTAGTTACGGCTACGAACTGTCACTGTAAACCCACTCAAGTCCCTATTTTGATGGCTGAGCATTTTAAAGATGGACCATGGCGAACCTAAAATTTACTATCATGTTGATTCAATCTGCGACGTTGCTGATGTCCCCCAGATTTCCTCAAGTTGTTCTAGTTATTCAGCATTCTCGCTCGTCCGGCGTTACAACCTCCCGTTTTTCCGAATAAAGAAACTGAACTGTATTTTTACTTTGTTTGAATTATTATTGATCAAGATATATGAGTAGGCCTATACCGTAGTTATATCATTATAAACTATATGATTGTTTCAACATATCTGTGTTTCGTTATCTAAAGTGTTTTTATGTTTCTATAAAATTGTAATGGAAAATATTTTGCCTGGTTAAACTTGCAGTACTGAACGAAATGTATTAAATGGTCATTCTAGTTTGGGTAGTATTTTCCTCGAATATTTCCCCCAGCCTCAATGTGACCGAAGTATACCAGATCATGGGCGTACGGTAAGTGACAAATACAACCCGTAATTAGAGTACAAAGCCAGTACGAAGCTTGTAACAAACGCACCACGTCCAAGTTCTTCTCCAGCGCGTGTTAGCAACCAATAACACCTCCAACTAATGACCTAATCACATGCTTCATACCAGACTTCTTTAAATTCCTTATCTAGTTTATTATAACAATTATTTAGTTAACCATAAATTGTTTGCTGATGATGTTCATAGCGTCATTTAGATGTGTGTATTTACGTCAGACGAACAAGGCAGACTAAACGCACAAACCGTCTGCTATGTTTATTCAGTGTTGTTAAAAAAAGTCGATATTTCTATATGACTGAAAACTAAACTAAAATGCTATTTTCGAAAAACTACCTAAGTTTATTATAATTGGGTATAACTATTAACTTAAAATTACAACAAATCCCCTTCCTTAAAAAACTTAGTAATCTATATAAACAAAATTTGTGCTATAAAACTGTATACAATTATATAAAATCAATAGGTTTAAAACTACATAAACTCAAAATTGCTCTTAAAGGTTCAACCTATTATTTAATATTTTAACATTCTATTTAATAACAACAAACTACAAACTATATTTTATTTTCCCTACGCGTTTCAGGGGCAAAGTAAACTCTATCAGCAAATATAATTACACAAATTCTAAACCAGGTCAATACCTTATAACTAAAAATTAAATTATAAGTTATAGTTTATAATTTGTATTATATATTCATTGATAATGACTTATTCATTGAAACGTGTATGAGAATATTAGTGATTGCTTATCAGTTAGTGTCTAATATGATTTATTTATTAAATGTCCTCAGACCATTTAATTTTAACATTAATAAATTTCAACGAAAACATTTATGCCGAGAATCTCAAGGATTCAGATAAATCCAAGGTTTAAATTGTTACCTCATATCTCTAATAGTTTTGTAAATATTCAAAATACAGACGTATTACAAGCTTTTGGAATAAAGCTTAAGGAATGCTACAAAGATCAAAGGAAATTAGGTCTATATAAATAAACCACGTTACAACCAGAAATATAAACAACTTGTAAACGACAAAAAGCACACCAGGTTATACATTCTGCTTTAGAAAAGTATAGAAAAATTAAAACAGGTTTTAAAATACTTAAGATTTATAAGCGTTTTTTAATCAGTTTGTAAAACGCTATCAGCAGTTCGCTTATATAATAAATTATTCACTACGCTCAACTCAAAACTTTTTTTTCTTAACCTGTAAGAGTATGTTAAGTCATCGATTTGATAGGTTTCCTTTTAGGATATCCTTTAGGGGTATTTTAGGATCTTTAGGGTATCCTTTTAATTTTTACGTTTTGGTGTGTTTTCTTTCGTTGAAATATTGCATTTCTCTTCATTACAGAGATATTTCATATAATCTAATACTGGCATATCAGCATTAGAGGGTAACAAATTAAAATCGAGGGAGTCTAAAAATAAAATTTATTTAAAATATTTAATATTAACACAATTTTTAAACATTTTGTATTCCAATTAAAACATATTTACCCTAAGTTCTGTCATGTGAGTTAATACCACCGGAGAGTGATCAATCGTAAATTAGGTTAGGTTCATTAGCATGCTTAAAAGGTTGCTGGCCAAATGTTTTAATTACTTCTGATAAACATTTTTCAAATTCATGAATGCATACGTTGCTTCTTGCATAATGAATGTCTTCTAAGTGTGTTATACAAATATCAAGTCTTATCTGAGAGACACTCATATTTAATTATTTAGTAGATGATGGAAAAATTAGGTTAATTAGAGCTTAGCTAGTGAGAACAATTCACAACGGTAAAAATTAAAGCAGTCTACTCTACTGTTTTAGTAGTAGCTAAGCACTGATGAAGGCGACATCGCAGTCGAAACTAGTCTATTTGTTTTAATAAACTAGACTCTTTTTAGTAAACTAATGTGTAGTGTGATATAAAGTAAACTGTTTTAATTTTTACCGTTGTCACAAATGCTCTACTTGTTGAAATTTTAAAACAAAGATGACTTAGGCCTACCTTCCCAAAAAAAAAAAAATTGGGATGGTTTTTGTTTTCATTCATAAGTGGAGACAAGAGAAAAAAATAAATTTGATTGATTGGTATCATAAATAATAAAATAATAAATAATACAGTACAAAACAAATAAGTAAAATCCTTTGGTTGCCAAATATTAAGCTAGTAACAAACCCATTAACAATTACAAACATTTCACTAACAGTTAGCATTGTCAGAAAGTTACAACCGAACTAAACTGACTTCAGTTATTTCTGATGAGACGACCCTGTTATTGTAGTGCGCGTTAACGTTTTGTAACTAAAGTATTATCCTTGTAAGTAAAAGGGCTTTCCTGTTTATATTGGTAGTAGGCTACTTCGTGCTATATATTTAATTCATCCTATATATAAATAAACTTCACAGAGCAAGTAGGCTTAGGTAGTAGGAATTAATACAGTAGTACAAATATAATTTTAATTAAAAATATTATTTTGCTGTTTTGAATATAATATTTAAGCTCTAGTAAATAGTTAATTTACAAACGTTATTACTTCGAATGTTTTTTTATAGAAATAACTGCTTCTAAAACGTAAGCTTTTACATTTTTCTCCTGTAATGGTCAACTTTTAAGTCATCACTTATATAAATACTGATTTTGTATTCCCCGTGTCTTTTTATTTACAAGTAAAACTGATGAAAGTGGGTCTTATCAATTTATGTTTAATGTTTAAATATTAAGTTATACAAATTACAAACCTTATAAAATTTAATATATAATCAAAATAAAAAATCATGCACATTTTAAATTTTAAAAAAATCATCAATTAGGAATTAGAGTATTAAATGCTTAAATGTTCGGCGTGTAAAAGAAAAAAAACACCTAATATATTTAGACGTCCCCCTGCCTTGGAAATTAAGACAATGTATATCTGAAACAAGGATACCTAACCTAACCTGTCTTAACCTAAGAGAAAATGCTACTAATATGCTTAGGTGCCCCCTTCAGAAATTAAGGTGAATAACAACAAGCTCGCCAATCCTATCTTAATCTAACCTAGGAGAAAAGTCACCTAATATGTTTAGGCGCCCATTATATTGGAATCAAGAAACTAGCACACCTAGCCTAACCTAACAGAAAAAGCCCTTGATGTGCTTAGGTGTCCCCTTCAGAAATTAAGGCGAATAACAACAAGCACGCTAATCCTATCTTAAGCTAACCTAGGAGAAAAGCCCCCTGATATGTTTAGGCACCCATTATATTGGAATCAAGAAACAAGCACACCTAGCCTAACCTAACAGAAAAAGCCCTTAATGTGCTTAGGTGTCCTCCTCATGAAAATCAAAGGCAAATAACATCTGCAACAGTGACGTCTAACCTATCTTAACCTAAGAGAAAAGTCACCTAATATGTTTAGGCCTTCACCCGTCATGTAAATTTAGCCAAATAACATCTGCAACAATCATACATAACCTATCGTGATCTAACGTCAAACACGCTCTTTTGCAACATTTTTTTAACGGGAGGTTATAAGCATAAGCTCCCAGTTATTTGCACATTAATGGGATCTCCATTCACCACTGATTTTACTCGAAACTCTCTCATAACCTTTAAAGCTGCCATGTGTTCATGAATAGCTTCCGGGCTCAGTTTGCGTTTTTACTAACTTACTTTTTCTACATAAAATTGCTTACCGTTAAGAAATTCATCAATTTAATAGGTGTTATGAAAAACACACAAGATATAAAATTCAATATGGAAGTAGAAGTTATATTTACTCGTAGATGTGATATGAACAGAATGTTTCATTTTTTTCATCAAACGCACTGCCCTCCGGCAACTCATTATCTACTTAATATATCCCCATGTAATCAATAGATACAACACACAAAGCTGATATAAACGCTCAATTCTCATTCCCCAATCGACTACGTGCTCACGTTACGTGATTGGTGAATATTTTAGCGCGTCACGCTCCTATCAGTACGTGATCACCAAGCGCTGGCTTATTATACAGCATATGGTTGCCATGGTTACCGTGGACTAATTGCTTCCCCATTAATCTGATTAGAAGTTAACCGAGCGTGTGATCTGGTTACGGTACCCGGCCTGGCCCGATCGCAGATGTCCAGCCCGTTATGTAAACTCTTCCGCGAACATTAAAATAATTGTTTAATCCGGCCGCACTTTCTATTTAAAGTGGTCGTTTTTGCAAAACGTGTTCGAGGAAATTGCTTTGGAAATTGACGGTGAGCAGTGGGTTTAAATTTGAAACGCTATCACTTGGACGGCACAGGCAGGAGAAGAGGGTACGGACCGCGAAAATATAATGATCTTTTCATATAGGCTAGGTCAGACTTTTAAAAGGATCTGGTAGAGTTTTAAATCTACAACGATGGTATTTTTCATTGTATAGATACTTCATACCATCTTCTCAAGAAGAGCCTGTCTTGAGAGCACTACCCTTTAACTACATTATACTGTTCTCTCTCAGGACGCTGTATTAGTGTTGACATTTACTTCTGGAACATGTGGCCAAAACCGACTTTAAAGAAATGGTTATAGTTTTTTTTAAAATTTTTTATAATTTTGTTTGTAATGAAAAAGAATAAAGCAAATGAAAACTGAAAAGACAAAAGCGTGGGAATAGCAGGAATTTTTAACTACTCAAGACCAGACACAGACGTTCACTTGGCATTCCATTTTTGGTTCGATGCATCTTTGAGTTCATTAAAACAACAATATTTCATAGATGTTGTAACCGAACTATCAGATATTATTTGGACGTAAAGGAAATCGGATGAAAATTATTTTTTCATAGCAAATTTGGGTTATTTGAAAGTCAAGCCTTGTCTTTCTCATTAAGAAGCAAGTAGAATGTGTATGAAATAATTCCTAAGAAGAAAGTCAAACTAAAATTGAATATTCCTGAAATTAAGCTAAACACATCCATCAAATAATTCTATTTACAAACATATCTTTATCAATTGTTCAAAAGCAAATTTTTTCAATATACTTAAATGCGGCACTTACAACATTTTGACAGTCGATCAACATACTGACCATCCGAGATATCGATTGTTTAACAAAGTCTGACCAAAATGGCACATCTATATTTCACTTACTAGGAACAAATGCGCAGAAACATAACCTCAATTACCAAGACGAGCACCACTCACTGACTGAAACACAATCTTTCAAACCAGTGATAGATCGTCAAAGATTAACAAACTGATAAGACAGCACACAGTACTATTTATTCCTTAAACAGCCAATAGAATTCACCAATATGTTAAGGCTTGAAACTGGTTGAATAACATGAATGAACTATTTTAGACTTTTCTTACATTATTTAACGTAAAGACTAAAGGAAAAGGTTTTTATAATTGTTACTCGTAATTACAATTTTGACTAATAATTTAGACTCCTACAAAACATTGTTAGTAAATTCCATTTTCAACACTGAAGGCATTTTAACAATTAAAAATATTACAAATAGTTTCAGTTAGATTTTTAAACAGGGCATGGGTTCCTTTAGTCACAGCAATCTTTTCCGAAAACAGCAAACAAATCTATTATTTCGCGCTGAAGGTTTTTGTTACATATAGCCTATATAATATAAATTAAGACATTGCTGTTTTTGTTATTCACATTTAAGAAAATGTATTATTTAACAGACTTTTATTTAAAAGAGACATAAATTTATTTTATTTTAAGAGGATAACACTTAAGAGAAAACGTTTTTAAACACCCTTCTCATTTTTGACAAAGAATTTTATTATATTTGCTCTATATGCGAAAAGTTCTTTGTGATTACTTAAATTTTCAAAAACTACTGAGTTGAAAGAAAAAAATTGTTTAGCTGTTTGAAACAATAAATTTACGAAGTCATTCACTGCTTAAACAGTGTCAGCACTTTCAGGTCAATGTAACTGTACTATACTGATTAGTAACTCATTAATTCTCCATCTACCTGAGGATAACTGTTTTAGCAACAAAAAAAGTTTTTATCAAATCATTTATTTATTTATTAACGTAAGACGATAAATTATATAACTTTATGCAGGATCAAAACCACCCCCTCAATTGCAAAATTTGTTTAAAAAAAATCATCAGGATAATAATAGACATTAGGTCTTAGGCTATTGTGTGTTTATAAACAACAATCACCCTAGCTACTATTATTTTAGATCTTATAAGATGTTAGGTTTTAGATCTCAGTATGTTTGTAACCTTCTGATGATGCTTTGCGAAATTTATGATGCTTCTGTGCGAACTGTGTTCGCGAAATGTACATCAATGTTGTGTAAATATTTATAGCCAGGGTTATGGTTATTTATTAATTATATGCCTTTCTATTTTATGACACACAATCAAAACAACCCACCCCATTCCGCAGTCATAAATCCATTTCCGTTAGAGCCTTTACACATAACCGATGCCGCAAGTAGAGGGTTAGCTTCGTAAAAGGAACGAATGTTTTGAAACGCGTCAGCAAGTAAGCAATTACGTATTCACTTATTTAAGTATTTTTAAAATTAGTATTAATTATAATTACGCTACTATGCTCTGTATAGTTCGTGTGCGGTTACAAAAACATTAGCCCATATTATTACTAAGTTTTTCCTCTTATTCTAATATCCTTGGTACCCATTTTTCTGGTGGAAAAGCTCAATTCTTCAGTAGCAAACGTCCATCTCCAATCACATAAAAGCCCCTAAGAAGATGGATTTCCACTCTCTCCCTCCCTTTTCCGGTTGCAGATATCCTCCATTAGAATAAAGGGTGCATCGGTACTGTTTCCTTTGAATCTTCTCGATTTCTCTTACAAATATAGTTGGGCCTACTTTGCATATCAAACAGACGAATAATGCGTAACCAATTAGTTTGTCGTGGTATGACAGAAAGGCTGTTTTTTTTTTATCGCTAAAGGATCATCCGGTTTAACTATTATTGTCCAGAAAGGATAAGAAAATACTGCGAATATTGGTGTAATTAAGGTCGAAATGTGAATCCCCTAGTTCTAAGAGATAAGGAAATGAAAAGTGAAGAAATCTTAGTCAATAGGAACTAGATTATTTCTTAATAAGTCGCTAGGTCTTTAAGTCTGAGATATAACTTTGTGGAAAGTCTCCAAAATTTATGGCAGTAGGAACTTTAAAAATAAAATTGAGAATAATTAGGAACTTCCCGGGATGTAATTAGAACGACCGTAGTGCATAGAGTTCATGTACTCTTGTAAATCTTCAGTATAGAATATTTTTTAAAGTCTCAGATTTAGCCATTTTCTCTTAGATTATTTACACCATGATATTTTGGCAGTGTTGTGAAAGGGTATAGGCAAATGAAATATGAAGATTGAGGAAAAAGCAACTAAAATAACAACCTCTTTTTCTTACGTCAAAAATAACACAAAGACAGATGCAGTTGTTGGGATAATATACCGTCCAGTATGTGAATGCTATCTCAAATTAGAGATCCCCGACCGGTAGCATCAGGCCCGAAACAGAGAGGGGGTCGTCAGGCACTACCAGTCTGTAAGAGCCAGAAGGACTTACTGTAAGTCTTACAGTAGTCGGCCCGTCTCGAGAGCCGTCTGGAGACGACACTGTAGACACTACGGTTTCACCACTTTTTCCAGAATTTTATCGAGACCAGTATAACCTTCCGCAAGGCCAGGTCTTCCGTACTTTTAATACCCTATTTGATTAGTTCGCTCCACGTAGTGAAACTGAACCTCCATCTACTTTTGAACACACCGACTAAGAACTTAGCCCTAGGTGGGCCTAACCCACCCGTTAGACCATGAGAGCTTTACGACATTGTGCCAGGGTTGTGAACAATTTTGAAGAACAGAAAAATGATAAAAATAAGATATGGAAGAGCTTATCGCCATGAAAACCTCTACTAGATATATTGTAACCAGTTTATCTGAAAATATTCAGTGAAATTACTAAACCGCCGGCGGCGTCTAGGTTTTCAGGAACAGACTATACCTCTAACTACCATCTTATTTCACGCCTCACCTATTTTTAGCCATTCTCTCAATCGGCCGATCACTACCGAAAAGTAATTATATTAATGCATTATAATACCGCCAGCTCTATCGCAGCGCAGGCTGATTACCGTGAGGACGCGCAATTATCCAGATACAGAGTGTTACAGAACGCCCGTACCCACCTGATTTATTGGCCTACATCAAACAAAACTCTGTATTCGAGTCCCGGTATTGCTAAACCGGTGATAGATCGTTTCATTAACCTTTACTCGTTCGTTTGAAACAGATTAAACTTCGATTTGGTCAGGTGTTTCCAACTAGACCAGTTTCGAAAACAAATTGTTGTCTATAAATTGTATTTTTAGAATTTATGCTCAGTCTATATATCTCTTCAGTTGTTTTAGCTTGTGTTATATATTATAACTACTCCTTTTTACACCATCAACAAGGTTTAGGAAAGACAGGGTAGAGCTACCTTGTTTGGGCTATATGCTATTCAAGGAAGGTAATGTGACCAGCACTACGCTTTAACAATTTGTTTTTAAAACAAGTTAGAACATGCATGCGGATTGAATTCTATTGTAAAAAATCTTTAATAACTTAGTAGTCGTAAAGTAAACATTTTTCAATCAAAAGCCTTTTGTCAAACTGTGAAATATTAACACTTGATTAATTTCAATTCGTTTAAATATTACAGTATGTACATAAAGAAAATATATACATTTTATTCACCGTATACTCCAAAATAACAGCACTGAAACCAAATCAGCTGTAGTTGCCTTCTGGATCAGCTGTGCAGAATTTTGATTGTTGCCGCATATTTGTGTAGATGCATTTCATTTGAGGTTAGTTTTTGGTCGCTTAACTACTGTATGTACAAATGAAAGCCACGGAAGTGTGTTGCAGCAAGTGTTACAGTCACCAAAAGAAGGCCTAAGCCGACATCTTTGAAACTGGCTCCAAGCAACACGTCGGTGAGTAGAAGTTTCAAAAACACTGGTGGTTTGCCCTACAAGGTACAAACTGTGCAACCTTTGAACTATATAAACAAAACAGCCAGAGACGAGTATTGCGCTTCGATAAGAGTATTGCGCTGTGGAAAACTTGAGTTTCTGAGTGACGCATGGTTTTCGGATGAATGTCATATGCACCTTAATGGTTTCATAAACAAGCAGACGATGCGTTTTCTTGGCTTTGAACGTCCTGACAGTGTTATACAGATGCCACACCATAGTAGGCGTGTAACCAGTTGATGCGCTGTGTCAGGGAGAGGCATAATTGGTCCATACTTTGTTGAAATCCTCTTACTGTAATGGAAATCCTCTTACTGTAAATTAGGACCGATATTGGATCATTCTTGTTAGTTTTATAGGAAACTTCAGGAGATTTTGTTGTACCCGAAACCTGCCTTTTCGTTTACAATTTGTTTAACAAGCTGGCCCAACCAGCTATACTGCCTTAGACAACATTCCTTTCCTTCAATAAACTTTTGGCAACCTCCTCATCTCCCTTAGAACAAATTTTCCTTACCCAGCCCACTCCCCCGATTTTACAAAACCTGACGCCTACGTCTGTGGAATGTTGAAGGAGAAGATTTTCCGTGATGATCCACCAACCGTGATTTAACTTCTTTTTACTTGTACGTGCTTGTAATTGTAAAACTATGTGAATAAAATAAAATGAAATAAATTAAAATTCTACAACGGTTTCAGTACTGTTTATTTTGGCGCATACGGTATATATGAGGCTATTATAAACATAATTTCTGTAAGTATTTATTACAAATAAAATATGCATTTGTACAACTTAGGCCTATTGGTAAACCTGACAGGCATGTATATATACACTGCAGGCTCAAACATAAAACAAGTCGCTGTTTAGGCAATTTAATGGCAGAGAAACCCGAAAACCGATATCTAGTAGCGAAAGTAACTTACCATTGGGTTAGAGAAAAGAATGTCAATTTAAATTCCCTTGGCAAGGTTTCTATGACATAGTGTAGAACTGTCAATGTGTCATACGGAATTCAAGAAAGGTATAGCGGTCAGCACTGAACTTTATCCGTCCATTATTAGTCCTAGTTTAGTCCTAGCTTGTCATTGTCAAGCTATATAATTTTGAAAGGTTGTAAAACAATTTTGAAAGCGTTGACTCTATCAAAGGGCAGGTCCAGGAAGGTCAGATTAGTGGCCATACTTCAATGCCATACTAAAACACTGCGTAAAATTTACAAAAATACATACTCTTTAGTCACCATTACAGGGTGCAGTGTATGGCTTTCCATAAATGCAATAATTTTTTTATTATTTTAGAAACAAACAATTAGGCCTAATATACTAAAAGATGAAATCGAGGTCAATATGGTCACGTGTTTGTGTTCACTATGCTACACACTTTATCCATTTTCTAATTTTTCCACCCAAAGAAAGTTAAATAAAGACCTACAGAAATCCCAATACTTCGTATGACGTGTGGTACTTATATGCTCCAATATACGACGTATAGACCGATTACGCGACGTTAACGTTAAAACGTTTCTACGTAATTGAATAGAATAGAAGCCACTACCTCAGGACCAGCTCTGGCCGATCCCCATTAGATAACCCTTTATTGTTTATAGCTAAAGATAATTATATTCGTTAGTTTTAACGTGATCACGAATTGGTTCAAAACGTGACGCTATGCGTGGGCAAACATTCCGCGTTCACGGCGCATACTTCAACAAGAGCTCGTGACGTAAGTGAACAATTATTTCCGCCGAGTTTTAATGGGCAGGTTTGTTCTGCTATTTTAATACGGACGAGGTATTTTGCATTTGCTTACAACAGGTAGTTGAGTTTATTTACATACTTAGCTCTACAATCTAACCTTTCAGAGGCAAAATATGACTACTACTGAAAGAAATTACAAAAGAAATTTGCAAGGGGTTTAAAACGTTTGTAGAAATATACCTAAAACCAAGAGGTTAAACAATAGTTTCGGCTACTGGCAGAATGTTAAATCTGTAAACAGCTGATTACCAGTGGTTAGTAAATTTGAATATTTTATAGTTTGTGAAGGATAGAAAAAAGCATGGCGGTTGAAATCAGAAAAATTCTCATGAATTTTAGAAGAAATGTTGTATAGGGTATCACCTACGAAAAACTATAAAGAAGGTTAGGTAGAGTTAAATCTGTACTATGAAATAAATCTAATTATCCCCTGACGCCAGAAGTGTGGTAAAATTATGGATCACTGAGCAGGCTCGCGTCCATGACCTACTCTCTATCGAGGGCATACTTACGAAGGAGTCTATCTACTGCTTGGATTCAGGTGATCAGTTATGTAACAGACATACTTAGCTTTTTTATTTCATCAAAACTTCATGTTCTGAAATGTATAATCTTTGTGTTTAATTGCCCCTTCCTATTCTCTCTCTCTCGCTCCCCCTCTCTCCATCTAAATCCGGTAATTTAACCTAATATCTATAGATCTTTCTTCGTGCAATGCAAACAATAAATAATAAACTGTTGGAGAAAAGAAAAAGGAAACCGACGAACGACACACATCCTTTCAACCAAAAGCAAAAATATAGGTTAATGACCAGTATCAACATAGTATAACAAACCTCTTTCCCCAGAAATCAGGCTTCACGATTTTGATTTTCGGTAGCTAGCGCCAATTCTCAACCCGGGGCAATGGCGGTACGTTCCCATATATACCATAATATACCCATAATAGTACCATTGGAAAGATCTGAGCGTAAGGCTTAGATCAGCCACTGGCTAGCTAATGGGACGAAATGAGTGTGCTAGTAGGACTTTCTGATCAGCCTAGTTTTCCCAATAACTATATACGGCTGGTATTCGCTCTTTTCAAACGTGTAGCGGTTGCTGGTAGTACGCTGGCAGTACTTTGCAAACTTCAACGTGGCTTTGCCTACGGGTAAGATCGAAAAATAAAAACTTAATTTGACTTACAGTTTGCTAGAGAGCTTGTAAAAATGTTGAAGTAAGAGCATAGTAAACAAATTTTAAAAAACGTTCGTCCACTTATGTATAAAGATCTGTTATCTGTTTGCCCAGTAGAGCACAAAGCCAGAAGCTAAATTATGGATTATCTCACACCTAGTGTATGGAACCATTTCGCCGTGAATCTGGTATCTAAGTCGTGTCTGTATCCTCTTGAGTCGGACGTTAAATAAAGGGCTTGGTACTACTACCCCGTAGTACCAATGAGTAAGAGCCTTACTGTGAGGCATTGACTGGTCAAAGGCCCGCTCCTAAGATGTATCGATATTGCCAACTAGTCCCTACGCTTTACTAGAACAACTAAGGACCAGTAGCGCTTTCCGCATAGTCTGATTTTCTTATAACTAGCTTTCCTCACTCCACCAGATTAGGTAAGGACTAGGTGCTCAGATTGGCCACAATAATTTACCCAGAAACATGCCGTTTCTAACCTGACCCAGTGACTTTCAAGAGCAGGTATTTTTATATAGCATATTACATAAAACAGGTAAACAAATTAAAGTAATTAGGAAATCCACATAGCCAGAAATGCCAATTATTAAATTAATTTCATCGGTCACTGTATTGGAATCGTCTGAATGCTTTACATTTTTACAGCCAATTCAGAATAGCAACAACTACTTTCAGGTTTATTTAAATGTTAGTTCCACCAACCGCCACAGCGCGGCGTCTTTATCACAAAGTAATGAACACATTAAGAAGCTCAACTTTGTTGATAAAACTCTCGACGTTATGTTATTTATGTCAGTTGGATTTGTGTGGAAGTTAATAAACTGTCTTCCCTCTCTCTCTATCACACGTTCCGCATGTTTACCGTCTCTCTCTTGTTTAAGTCCGGGCACGAGCTCGTCTAATGAAAGATGTGTTTCGGGCTTCTATATGAAATACGACCCCATTACGAATTCTTCATATTACATCAACACCACCACCCCGCTCTTTCCATTTTCATCTTAACTTCTGCCTCCACTGAATCCCGTTATAAAAGTATTTGTATTCTTTAAAGGTTCTTGTTTGATTTATGAAAATAATTTCAGTCTTATTGAATTTCTATCTTAATTAATATCAAGTTATTGCTTGTCGGGGC
Organism: Prosapia bicincta; assembly: GCA_036971475.1. Lineage (NCBI taxonomy): Eukaryota > Metazoa > Arthropoda > Insecta > Hemiptera > Cercopidae > Prosapia > Prosapia bicincta. The sequence continues at coordinate 161,392,513 of JBAIZL010000005.1, forward strand.
GTTCAACTACCCAGGAATGCGATTTTGGATGAGTATTGTTACAGAAAATGAATTAATTAAAAAATATACTAAATTTGGGTTAACGCGTAATAATGCAGGAGTATTGAAGGGGCATCAAAAGAAAACTAGCCCGCTCTCACTATGGTATACGCTGTCACTAAGATAACACCACGATTTGTTATCAAGCAGCGCAGCATACTCAAGTGCGCTTCCCCTGTCTGGAGATATGTAGACAATTCCCGCAGACGCAGACTCCAGTTATTTCAAAAAATCAGTTTACAAATAATCATGAAGATACCTAGACGCACAAAAATACCTACCACTACTTCATACCGATTTGACGTAAGGTAAGAATATCACCGTAGATACTTAGTACCCAGTAACTTAGTATCCTTTTTCTATAAACAGGCCACGTACAAACTACACCCTCAGTCATATCCTCACTCGGTAGGTACGACAGCACACATTACAGAGACGGTCATCAGATGTCAATACTGACGGACCAAATCGCTACCTAAACATGTAATATGTTATGTAAATAACATACCTCACATTTAGTCATAGGCGAATAATGGGGCAGCAGCCCTAATGAAAATAGTAATTTTGTTATGCATGCTCAATCCAGTTCCTATCACGCAGTAGATAAAATGAATGTCACATACATAGCTTCCCTAACAAGGATTTTAACTTTAAAATCCTTTCTCGTCACTTAGCATAAGGATACCCCTGTCCCCACGGTCCCTGCATGAACCTGATATTTTTCCTGACAAGGTTTTTTCTTCCCTTCTTAGCGAGACAAAAGAAAAGATGTTATTAGCTTGGGAATGGGGCAATTGTTTCTCACTTCTTCACTGGCAGCAGGAATACTAATAGCATGATCATATTTACGACGTCAGTTTGCTAGAGGATCGCTGCCCCCAGAGTTGGAAGGGTTATGGAGCCATGAAACAAAAAGAAGCACCAAAGAAAGCGGCTTCTTTTTAGTTACGGAATGATGAAGCACCTAGATAATGTTTTCCAAACCCCCCTACTTTGGTCTCAAGCTTTGGGCTCCATTTTATTAAGAAGAAACAGAAATTATAATGGACTATAGAAATCATTGTTTCAGCTGATAGGATTGTTTATATGGTGGATATCTCTTTTTGGGAGAAGTGGTAAGTAAACAACATTTAAAATTTTTGGTGGAAGATGGAACGTTGATGCAATTGTCGAATTTCATCGGCGCCAGCGATCGGTTAGCCCCAGGAGCATCAAAACGTGTCCACCTCTCACCTGTGGACGTAGGGTCAATCGTCCAGTAATGGAAGAATACGCGTAGTGCTGGCAACATTATTTTCCCTGAATACAGTATAACCCACGTAATAAAGCTAGTTTTGTTTACCTCCTAAACCATGTCTATAGCGTGAAAGGGGGTCATTAAAAAACTTACATTAAAAACCTTTGTTAAATCAGCTGCTTCTGTTTTATTATTCACACAGATCAGAGCAATAATTTTGGATTATTTATAATCTACCGTCGAAGGTGAAGTCGTGAATTAAAGTTCAAAATACAAAACCTGGAGAGCATGAAACATAATTGACATGAGTGGTCATATGAATTTCATACCCCCCAAGTTTGTAAATAAATCTTTTATAGACCTGTATATAAAAAGGATTGTATGTATGTGTGTATGTATCTTATGGATGCCTAAACCGCTGAACAGAAGTTGATGAAATTTGGGGGGTTTGCTTAACGTATTCCCAGAATGGCTCTTGTGAAATTTGGTGTAGATCCATCAACAGGGCTCTGCCCAAGAGGCTTAGGATAGTTCAAAAAACCGATGTATATATTTATGTGTGTATATATGTATCTTATGGACGACTAAACCACTGAACAGAAGTTAATATGATTTGGAGCGATTGTTTAACATATTCCCAGGATGATTTGTGTGAAGTTTTGTGTAGATCCATCCACAGGACTCCACCGCAGGAGCTTAAAATGGTTCAAAAACCGATGTATGTGTGTGTATGTATTTTATGGATCCATAAACAGCTGATCAGAAAGTAATGAAATTTGGAGAGATTGTTTCACATATTCTCATGATGGTTTGTGTGAAGTTTGGTGCAGATCCATCCCCAAGGTTACGCTCTTGAATCTTAGGACGGTTCAGTGTACAGCCTTTCATAAGTCTAATGTTAAAATGTGGGCTATATCCGTAATAGACTTAATTAATTTAAAAAATTATAATCATAATGTAAAAATAATAATATATTATTGTTTAAAATTGCTAAATTTTATATACAATTATTGCCACCACACTTATTGACATTAAAAGTAGAATCACCGATAATATTCTTGCGATATTTGAATCCGCCAAAGCTGTACAACGGAATCAGACTATAACAAAAAAATGAGACCCAATTTGATCGAGGCAGAAATCATAAGTGGTAAGTTAAAAGGATAGATGGTTTTAATTCCATGAATACCGATGATTTCATCCGATTTACACTTGGTTTTAAAACAGCTGCAATTCCCTTTGCGTCTTGCATTCGCAATAACTACAAAGGCAATCGTCAACCATTACTGGATTAAATTTAAAACATTCTTACTTTTCTCACGGACAATTATATGAAGCGCGTCCACGGGTTGGGAAACCTAAACATTTGTACGTTTATACGCCATACAATGAAATGACGAAAAACATTGTCTAGATAGAAGATTCTAGCATTACAGTAAATAAAATAGAATTATTTAAATGTTTGATTTGCTTTTCCAATTGGAAAATTAATTAATAATTTTCCATTTTCCATTATAAAATTATGATTTCGGGTGCATCAACGCGTACCGGGTAACGCTATTAACAAATAAAATCAAAGACTAAAAAGTATAAAATAAATAATAAATTTAAAACATATTTTTTAAACGGAACAAAAAGTATAAAATATTTTTACATACATACAGGCTGGTTATAATTTATTCCCATATATATATGGGAGGGTCTAGGAGAGATGGCCACCCTTTTGTAAAATCGTTATAAAATCGTTAATTTCAACATAATACATTTGAAAAATATGATTTATTCGCTTTGTTAATATACATTTCAGATGTAAAAGTTTATAATGTTCGTCCTTCAATATATTTCTTTTAATCGCATTTTAAAAAAAAATTGCAAAGTGGCCATCTCTCCTAAGCTTCGAGGAGAGATGGCCACGAACCTTAGGAGAGATGGTCACCGGGGCTTAATCGATAAAGTAAGGCTGAAATGTAAGGAAAAAGCATGTTTGCTTAAATTCTCAAGTTTATTAACGTTAATAGCATGTAATATAAACCAAATTGTTACAAAAATTACAAAAATATAAGTATAAAAGGTATACAAATATAATTAGGCTAAAAAATGGAACAAATTGTTATAAAAATATAAGCCTACAAGTTACAAATATATAATTAGGCTAGTAAATAAAACAAATTGTTACAAAATTACAAAAATATAAGTATAAAAGATACAAAAATATAATTAGACTAACAAGTACCCAAACACAAAAACAAATGCGATAAAAAATATTTACCTGAAATAAGAACTACAGTCATAAATGAAATAATACAAATTAACAAATCAAATTAAGTAAAAGTTCTTAATATTATTCTTAAAATTATTAATTAGTCCATATCTTGATTAGAACTATCCTAAATTATTTTTTTGACAATCAAGCCACATAGGTTGCAAATGTCTTGATAAGAGGAGCAGTTGTCATGAAGCCTTTTCTTACATTGGACGGATTCAAACCATTCGTCCTTTGAAGATGTATCCTTGTAGTTGTCGCCGCAACCAACACATGAATTCGACATCTGACAAATCCTCAGGAGAATCGGAGTCGTCATCCAATGGCATTGCATCGATTAATTCCTCACTGCTACTTTATTCTTTACGTTTGCTTTTAAGACCTTCTCGATTTTTTCCAGGGGTCGGTAATTAGACAACTTTCTCAGATTTGGAACTTTTCTTTTGTAATTTAGCTTTATTTTCCTCAATATTATTGCAGATGTTAGCTCTAAGCCACCGATTCTGCGACGAGAACGTGCTGAAGAGGAGTTAGCGATAGACGGCAATGGTGAAAGTTTTTTTCAGTAGTTTAGATGGATTACTGTCGGTGAGATTTGTGTGGAACTAATAATCTATTCAAATTTTATCATTAAACTAAGAACACTACTAGATCCTTTAGATCATTTCAATCTGCCACATTTTTAAAGTTTATTACGTCATTTATAACTCAAGTCCTACCTAATGATATATTATCCTGCATAACTGAAAATTAAAAATTAACTAAAATTATTTCGGTATATTAATTTGATCAACAAAATGAAATTACAGCAGCGACAGGTTTTTTTCTCCATGCATTCCCTGTAATGTAAGTACTAGCCAGCACGGCAACAGCCTACTCGATCCATTAATAATAACAACAAATATTCAGTCTGGTATTCGTTTATCAGGCTGTGTTATTAGTTATCTCGATCAATGGTTAGTTAGCCTAAACAAATCTCGGGCAGTGTCTGTGTCAGCACTTGCACAGACACAAACACAGGAAGTTGATACTCCTGGAACATTTGCAAGGAATGCATTTATCTAAGAAGGAAAGTTTGTGAGTAAAATAGAAATAGTTTTCATAACATTGGATGCTGATTCATTAGTAAAAGAAGAAAGTGTGCTGTTGGCGTAAATGTTGCGTATACGCACCCGCTCGAAAGTTAAACTACCAAATGGACGAGAACTGCAGAAGTCCGGGTATGGCCATCTCTCCTCGTAAACAAGTGGCCATCTCTCCTTTTTGTGGAGGAGAGTTGGACATTCTAACAGCCCCCCCCCCAACGTGAACGCATGGAAATTATTTCAGGTTATGAATATTCCTTAAGATATGGTACAACAGATAATACCACGAAATTCACACGTGATCAATGTTGAAACCCACTTACCTTAAGCCAGATTATAATTTCAACGGTCCAGGTAAACTGTTTTCTCCTCTAGAATCGCAGCTATCCACAACAATTTTACAAAAACCTTTACGGGACGTTACTACCTTACACTATAAACACTGACTGAAGTCACATCACTATTCAGCGTCAGATCACGGAACTATGGCTTGTGGCCATCTCTCCTCTATGACCATCTCTCCTCGACTTACCCTATACATTCATAATCCCATAAAGACTGACATTAACATTTACAAAATTTCAAATAATCTGTAATAAGTCTAAGAAAAATTATTTTAAACTTTTTGTTTCTTTTTAAGAGTTACGTTAAACAAAAGTTATTATTTATTTTTATTTATATAATCGGTTATTAGTCAAGTGAATTCAGCACTTGTCTACTTACCTAAAGGTCCTGGGTTCGTTCCCAGTTAGAACCAAATGTTTGTGGGCTTTTCAATCCTTAGTTTGACTCAATTTGTGGAAATGATTAAGTAGGGTAATAATGGGAAGTGGGAGAGTAGATCTGGTCACATAGAATTCCATCAATAAAGTATGGTTCAAGTCAGATATTATTTAAACTGTCTATCCAAAGAATTCTTATTTTAATAAAATGAGTCATTAATATTATGTTTACATATAATAGGCTATTTAATTATATACAAAAAGCTCAAAGTTCAAGCAAAGTTCATGGTTTTAGATTAAGGGTTGAAAGCTTACATAAAAAACTGGTTACCTTGAGTTTAGTATACACTAATCTCGTAATTGGTCATAGAATGTATATGAGCAAGGAGTCTGGCGACTGTCACTGATTTGTATCAAGACTGGGACCAATTTGTGAAAGTTGCTATCGTATCGAAAAGCAAAACCTGAGCTACTACATGGTTGGGTGCATTAAACTCTACATGTTCATGACGTCAGAACAGACTTCAGGAATAGCATATGCGTTTCAGTATAGCGTCGACTCTTGTGAAGTCCATAAAGCAAAGACACATAGTACGATTTGTAAAAAGCTGTGTGCAACTTTGTCCTTGAGCACTTTGGGAAGGTGACAATATAAAATCCATAACCGAATTAGTCTTTAACCAAATTAGGTAGGTATTTAAACATTACAAGATTCTGACACAAGGATAGGTTGCGTCAATGGCCACAGCATCGTCCTCAAACACATCCAAACTCCCTCTAAGCTAGAAGCATTCAAGAAATCCAACAAATCACACCTTTTCTTAACGTTACAAGTGAACCAAAGACCTCAATTTTCGGACGGTAATCTTAATGTCGTGTGTGTGTGTGTGTGTGTGTGTGTGTGTGTGTATGTGTGTGTGTGTGTGTGTGTGTGTGTGTGTGTGTGTGTGTGTGTGTGTGTATGTGTATGTGTGTGTGTATGTGTGTGTGTGTGTGTGTGTGTGTGTGTGTGTGTGTGTGTGTGTGTGTGTGTGTGTGTGTGTGTGTGTGTGTGTGTGTGTGTGTGTGTGTGTGTGTGTGTGTGTGTGTGTATGTGTATGTGTGTGTGTATGTGTGTGTGGGTGTGTGTGTGTGTGTGTGTGTGTGTGTGTGTGTGTGTGTGTGTGTGTGCGTGTGTGTGTGTGTGTGTGTGTGTGTGTGTGTGTGTGTGTGTGTGTTTGCGGGAATGTGTGTGTACTGTGGAAGTGACTATGCCTGAGTGTGTGTCTGTGGAATAGAGTGTTAGTAGTATTAGGTTAGAAGTAATGCGGAGGACGCAAACCCCCTCCCAGTAAGGGAAGCTAATGTGCAACGCCCTGCAGAGAAAATCTACTCTCATCACACTCTTCAATATTCCTCCATTTCCATTAAATAGAGATACGTTTTCCTATCTTAATAGTTCCTATTTCTCTAGCTACCGAAAGATGATAGCCCCTTCATGTAAAACGCCACGGATGTATATTATCTATTATTAAATCCTACTTATTCTTAAAATAATCAATTTTAAAACTGATTTACTTTTCTGTCCTTTGATGATGTCACCAACTAAGTTTGTTATAAAAATATTCATAGACATATAATGGTTTAATTCTCTACTGAAACTTTATAGGTTTTCATTATCTACTATTTCTATATTTGGAACCTTTTACAGCATAATAATCCAATAAACAATATAAGCAGTTTTGTTTTTTCTCAAAATTATAATTTTTTTATATTAATATACATAACTGGATGCATATTGTACAACGTCATAAGCATACATGTGTGTAAAGAAAGCTTTGCAAACGAATTATTTTCAATAGAAAGTAATATTTATTTATTACAATTATGTTATATTATTCAAAACCGTAATAAAAATATAGGCCTACATTAAATAATAAAAATCCGTTCTATACAATGATTATAAAACAACGTAACGATAGAGTGTGAAGTAAAATTTTTATAAAACTTTCTACCCTTTTCCGCATTATAATTCTCCAGGTGAAGCTGTTTATAATTCAGCAGACCCTTCGCTCCATATACCGTAGGGTAAGTTAATGACTCGACAAAACTCATCAACCCCATAACGCTACGTATGGAATGAAAAACTACCCCTAACATCCCTGGAGAGAGCACAAGAAATATTACATTCATATACATTTTGTAAGGCAGTAGCCGGAATTACTTTATAAGGTGCAGAGATATTTTAGTTGAGTTTAACAACGATCCCATGAGTTTTGCATCATACTACTCCTAATTTGGAGATAATGTTGTTGTTTTTTTATTAGAATGAGTTTGCGTATTAAGAATGCATTAGGGTCTTTATCATCTAATAGCAATACAGATAAAGCATGCATAAATGCCATAGTGCTATGAAACTCCAGAGGTCTTCAAGATGGAGGGATCATTTCTCACTTGGTCATCTTTATGGGAGTCATATAAGGTGCGCGTACTATTAGGAATACTGTTATTGGTTTTCTATTAGAGTTTTAAGGAGATCAGCCTGTATGAATCACCTCGAAAGAATAGAAAAGTATTGTGAATATAGGTTGGATTGAGGCAGGGACAAAAACTTCCTGGTAGAAGATATATGGGTGGAAACTATAAAGGTGGATTAAGACAGGGACTTCAATCCACCATGATACTGTATGTGCAGACTCATGGCGTAAGAAGCATTGCTTTTATTAATTATACCACGACGTCAGTTGGAAACATTCAGCAGTATTTGATCTATTAGACTGAATGAGGTTTTCGCTAATTTATCTAGATATTTTCATGTTTAAACTAAAAGAAAAATTTCTAATTAAATATTATAATTATTTTTCATTAGGAATACAAATGTTTTAGGAATAGGTTGCATCTATTTTTTTTCAATGGTTTTGTTATTTTTTTATTTTAATTTTAATTCTAGACAAACAAGCCTTGTTGTATTTCGTTGATTTATCTTATTCACTCTACTCACTTTGACCCTAAGTTTTCACTAAAAGCTTCAATTAATTTAGTTTTAGTATTTTATGTTTATTATTGTAAGTTATTAAAGTTCGCTATGCATAAATCCGTCCATAGGTCATGTGTTTGGGTGTGGGACGTAGTGTAAAATTTTGACAGTGTCAGAGTGTTTATTAAATAAATACATTTGTTTAGAAGTAACGCATCAACATTAAAGTTTACATGAGGATAATATTGTTTATGTACTTACGGTCGGGACTAATAATGGTTACAAAAATAAAATTCAGAAAAATGCCGTAGTAACACTGTAAACGTAAGCAATTACAAGAAAGTGACCAAAGGCTACTGGATAAATTTGACGTAAACAGGGCAAGTAGTTTTACAGAAGCAAACAATGTTTTAAGAATTCGGAGTTTGTTGTGGAATTTGAATAGCAATGAGCACTAACAACACTGTAAAACCACAAAAAACCTTTGCAGACATTCATCACCAAAACGGCGTCTACAGAATAAGATGCTTACAATACAGGAAAACGGCTGATTATCATGTAAAAGTTTGAAATGTTTATATGTATACAAAATAAAGTGGAAGTATTAGATGAAGTAGTTAACCCTCTAGCGAAAACCTTGATTAAAAGCCTAAAACTTTTGGGACGAAAAGATAACAGCACGGATTCAGTAAACATTCTCTATTAGATAGGTAGAAAAGATTGAAAGATAAAATGTTTATTCAGTTAATTGGAGCTTAGCTAGTGAGAGCTATTCACATCGGTAAAAAATAAAATGGTTAACTCTGAATCTGACCACACACTAGTTAGAAATAAACCCACTAGTTTATAACACAGACTAGTTTCGGCGACGATGTCACCTTCTTCAGTGCTTGGCTACAACGTTTTTGCCTGAGAAGGGAGTATGGGGAAAGGGGTTGTAGAATGTCTGTTTAACCTTCCGTTGGATAAAAAAGGATTTTCAATTATCCAGTTTTGTCACAAACCTCATATATATTTCAAATACGCTCATAAGGAGATTCACATATTATATCTTAAAGATAAATTTCATATAAATCACGTTGACAGTAAATAAGAGTGAGGTTCATTTGTGTTTGTCAAAGAAGGGCTGTAAATGCCACCATTGGTTTACAATTATGGGAAAACCGCTGCAAAAAGGATGATATTATGACGAACTCACTTTCAGTATCGTATTCACTATTTCTTTATGAAATCGAAGATTGTGAAATTGAAAATTTAAAGTTTTCTCTAAGACCTTGTTATTTTTATATAAGCCATTAATATGATTTCCTAAATAAATACCATCCATATATATATACAACCCTCGGTCAGTGATGCTCGATAATGGAGTTACTATAAATCTTTGAAAGTTAACTCTCATAAATAAGTAAGATTCTTATTTAGGTACATATAATGAAAGTGATATATATACACACACACACACACACACACACACACACACACACACACACACACAGTGAAACCCCCTGAACGGACACCTCTAATCTAGGGACACTTTTCTTGAACGGACATTTTTCTGGGAACCGAAAAATGAAATAATACGTACATAGGACTTTTATCTCCTTTGAATTTACACTCCATTAGACGGACAACAGATAGCCAATGGTGGCTTTTTTTGTTTTTTGCAACTCTGATATGCGGACAAATGTACTGCAAAACGTAGCCGAAGTAACTACGAATACAATCAGAATTTTATACATGGCTCCTCGCAAATGTATGAGCCTACGTGAAAAAGTAGTCGTAATTCATTATGCTGACAGTGAAAAATGTGGTGTTCGTAAATTCAGAGTGTTTTAAGATAGGTAAAACGAGTGAAGCAGAAATAATAAGAAACAAAGATATGATTAAACAAATATTCTTTAAGCTTAGCTTGTGAGGTTATGGTAGAAACAAATAAAAACATACACAAAACTCACAAATTAATCATTTATTTACTCATACGCGTTTCAATGACCAAGTCATCATCATCAGTGAGTGTTACTACTACAAACTCTAACTTACAACTAGTAGTAATAATTGTACAACTACAACTAGTTGTAAGTTAGAGTTTGTAGTAGTAACACTCACTGATGATGATGACTTGGTCATTGACACGCGTATGAGTAAATAAATGATTATTTTTGTGAGTTTTCTGTATGTTTTTATTTGTTTCAAAGACATGATTTTAAAGCAATTCAGTGAAAGCGGAAACTAAACTGTGCGAAGAAACTTTACTGGGCATGGATCGGGTACGACAGTAGATAAGGTAGTTTTTGATTGGTTTCAAAAGGTTAGAGATCAAGATATTTGGACTTCGTATCAGATGATCCACAAACAAAGGCCTTAGAAGTTTCGAGTGAACTCGGGATAGACGACTTCAACCCATCTAATGGATGGCTCGAAAAATTCCATACACGACATATGATTTCTTTTTAAAAAATTTCGGGCGAAAGTGTTTCGGTAGATAGAAATACAGCGAGTGAATGGGAAAACAAATTGCCAGGAATTATCAAATCATATGCACTTGAAAATGTCTTCAATGCCAATGAAACGAGACTGTTTCCCCGTGCTTTACCGGGAAAAAACGATGTGTTTTAAAAACAAAACGTTGGGGAGGATTTCAAAAGAACGGCTAACTGTGTCCCAACGCTCATCAAACCAAACGAATTATCATTATTTTAAAATATTATAGGCTAGGCTCTACAGTGATTCACAAATTAAAAAAATATACAGTACTGTATTACTATATTGTTTCAGTGTTTTTTTTAAAATTTGCTTTAGAATTTATGTTAATTAACAGTACAGTATTTATTGTACCGTATACTGTATTTATAAAAAGGTAGCCTATATTATTAATTGAATACAGTATGTTAGTATTAGTATTAAATACATTAATATATTATTATTAGTTAAATACTGTAGCCTATTATGTAATGGATTAGAAATAAGTGTGTAGTTAATAAATACTGTAATCATTTTTTAAATTCTGCTTCTGCTTACCACCCCTCCACTAAACGGACACTTCTAACGGGCGGACAAAATATCGAGAACCGTATGTGTCTGTTTAACAGAGATCTCACGTTATACAGTATATCCCTTTATGTATTAAATTTAATGTTCATTCAATAAACGATAAATGTTAAATTATTTAAAGATACTTTTAAAAGAAATTTATTTTACCTGTTTTTAAACTTTAATTTAAGCGTTAAAATGGCATTTAATTTTTGAAGTTGAACCTTTAAGATAAAAGTTAATTTCCAGTGCCCTTAGAATAACCAATCCAGCCAGGTACACCTTCTAGAGGATTGTATGACAGCTACTGCTACGAAGATCAGTTCTATTTACCACGCGTTAAATGATTCGTCTTATGCAAAGGCCACCTCGTACGACCTACCTCAGCAAAGGTGTCTGCAACATGAATAATAATGTAACTAAACACCGAAAAAGTTATGTTTAAAATCACTAAACTTATTTAATTACACATCTATACAGATAGGTTAGTAAAAGTAATAAATTATGAGAGTATAGCCTAATGGTAATAAAATTAACAAATAATAACAGAGCAGTTTAGTTTTCGAATTGCAATACAAAATCACACAAATTCTTGGAATTGCAATAGACAAGCAACTAACCTAGTCTTCATTTCTCTGGCGAATCCAGTGTGCAGATGTAGGTTTGCAGTTGGAAAGATTTTGAGGTTTTTGAAGTTTTAGCACGCAAGTAACTACATCGTCAGAGAGTAGCTCATAGAATGAAGAAACTATAGGCGAACGTTTTCCTGGAATTAGCTCTTCCTTTCCTTGGCCATTGCTCTTACGCGAATCCCAACTATGCAAAAACCGTGTTTCAACATATCCAGAGAATCCGTATCTAGTCGTGTTGTTACAAAAAAGCCGAATGGTTTTTGTAAATGTAATCTTCACAATTTGTTTATGTATTTGTATTCAACATATGGTATATTATGGTTACAAAATTTTTATCTAAGGTTTCGTTGAACGAAATAGAAGAATGACCCATGATCGGAACTGTAATTAAAAAAATTGAGGCCAGCAAAATGTAGGCTTCGCGAATACTTTGGGCCGACAAAAAAATGCAATGATTTCGTGAGGAAAGAGAGAGAGAGAAGGAGAGAGACAGACAGACAAAAAGATGGAGAGACCGAGAGAGTGAGGGACGGAAAGAGAGAGAGAGAGAGAGATAGGAAAACCAAAAGAGTGAGAGACAGAGAGATAGACAGGCAGACAAAGAGTGATAAAGAGGAATGCCTATTAAGAAATGGTTAGGTAAGGAGAGAGAGGGAGAGAGCTAAGCAGGCAGAGAAAAAAACAAGTAGGCAGAGAGACAGCGGAATAACGAAATGGGTAAGGAGAAAGAGAGGTAGAGAGGCAGATAGACAGACAAACAGAAAGAGAGTAACAGAGAGATATGCAGAGAGAGAGAGAGAGAGAGAGAGAGAGAGATACTAAGATTAAGTTTTTTTTCCAGGCGAAAAACCTATTAAGGTTATCATCGCCTAACTAAACTTTTATATTAAAATAAATGTTACATAAATGAAACTAATCATACTAAACAAATTAAAATAAAATAAATGTTTAATACTAATTGTAACTAAAACTAAAATTATACATAATTTAAATATTAATAAATAGATTCATCGTCCCTTAAAACCACCTTTAAACTACCTCGAAGATTGTAACGTATATACAAATCTCTCAACTCATCACAAGCAAAATGTGCTTAATTGTGATGGTACTCCCACAAAACCGACATAGTGGTGGATCCTCGCGTCGCACCAAACCATTAATGCGTTAACAAAGAGTGGCCGATGCGAAGTCGAGTTACCACCACTTAGGCCTACTCCCTACGATTCGAACGAACAGATGGACTGAGATAAAGATAGAGAGAGAGATGTATAGAGAGAGTTAGAGACAGAGATTGAGAAAGAGAGACAAAGAGTGATAGAGAGAGAGAGAGAGAGAGAGAGAGAGAGAGAGAGAGAGAGAGAGAATTGACAAAAAAAAGCTGGAAAACTCAGGTCATCTTATAACATAAATTAACGTTGTGATACTCGTAAGTACCACGAAAGACTTAAATTATTTAGTTGTTAAAGTTATTTGTATGGCATAGATTTAAAAACTAAAGTTTATTATTAAAAATCAACACAAACAGCAAGATAACTGATATTGAGCGATCAAAGAATCAAACACAAGAACACTTGTCAAGGAACAACAGTAGGCCTAAACTCAAGACGGGTTCAAACAAAGCAGATACGAATCAAAATAGAAAAATTGAGGCCATCTTCAATAACGAAGTGCTTAAGCCGCCTAACCCTACCTATCCGTGTTTGATTTTTAAAATGTCATGTTTTCTCTGTCTTATTGTAAGGAATGAATTACGGACATTGAACGAAACTTCCAATTTAAAAGCTTGTGGTCTTAAAAAATGGACTTATAGATGTGTTCACGGATATCTTGGACCAACTGCGGCATCTGGAATAAGGTGAACTGGAATACCCAGGTCTTCTTATAAGGCACTGTAAATATAATACTTTCAGTTTGAAGGATGTATCATAGAAGGACAAATTGGCCGGAGCAGAGTTAAAAGACTTGCGTCGATGGTTGGGACATCCGCCCAACTATTCGGATCGACCGCCAATAAAATCAGATCAGTCTTGTTAATAGCCGATGTAAGCAACGGACAAGGCACATGAAGAAGAAAGTGGGTTAGGATTTCCTTCAAAAGCAAGTTTTTAATTAAGTATTACTTTTTTAATAATTTCTATTGTAAAAAAATACAACATAATATAATTAATATAATACAATACTACGATTCGATACGACACAAACCAATACAATATAATAACAACACTATACTATACGATACGATACGATGTGTGACAAATCTATTTTATTTTTTAAAATTAAATGGTTCATACGAATTCAGAAACTATGATAGTTTTAATTCTTACAAATGAAGGACAGAGATATGATTACTGCATAGACCATAAAATGAATGAAAAATTCATCACACGAATTATTATTAAATAGATTTTTCGAAAATTCAAAAGGTTTGCATTTCAAGGGGGTCATTTTGCAAATTAAAAACGTGGATTATAAGTACAACTGTTCTTCGAGCTTAGCTTGTTAGGTTATGTTAAAACAAATAAAAACATACATACAACTCACAAATTAATCATTTATTTACTCATACGCGTTTCAATGACAAAGACATCATCATCAATGTGTGTTACTACTACAAACTCTAACTTGCTACTCAGTTGTAGTAGTAACCCTCACTGATGATATTGACTTTGTCATTGAAACGCGTATGAGTAAATAAATGGTTAATTTGTGAGTTTTGTGTATGTTTTCATTTGTTTTGGATTATAAGTGTTGTCTTGAAATAACTTTATACTTAATTTTAACCAAGTTTAAATTTGGTAAATGTTTCTCATTACAGTCGCTTTGCTAAAAGTTCTTTATAGGTTAGGTTTTACGTTTGATATTAAAACATTTTGTTAATACAAATTTATTTTTAAAATATTTTGTTATATAAAGTTGTGTAAGCTCAGTTTCGTAAATCATACTATTATAATCTTTTAACAAATAATTTAGTTCTAAAAATTCATAGATTTTCTGTCTTGTTTTTAGTGATTCATTCTATTTGGTAATGTTTGAGAGAAAACATTATATATTTATGTTTATTTAGTTCTTTGTTGGTAAGTGAAAAGGACAAAATCTTATAATGAAGTATTATTGATTCACCCAAATAATTTTTTATTTTATTCAAATCATTCCTTTCATATCAATAAGCAATAGATGATGGTAACCTAAAAGAGGTTTTCATACCGGTTAAGAAAATGATTGTACTTTTAATTAAAATTATCTCTTAATCATCCCTAAACACTAGAGGATAAATAGGCAGCTTGTGCATTTCGTTAAAACAAATAATATATTGTTTTAGTGCATGGATCAACAAAATATTTCTAGCTTTTAAATTATTCCAGGTTAAACAATTACTTTTGTTTAATGAAAAACGTTAGTTAACAACAAAACATTTTCTTATAGATTTGGATTTTTCAATTTATATTTTGAAATGTTTTAATTCCAATTCTAACAGAAACAAATAAAGGTAAAAAAATTATTTAAAACAATATAGAAAAACTGTTCGGTATTGGTAAAAAAACTAAGAAAAAACTTGCGTCACCAATCAAGACAGTTTAATTTATTTGAAAGCCAATAATTCCTTTTAAAAGAATGTTCTAATCCCTGGGATGGCAGCAATGATTTAGCCAACATAACCTCAAATATTTATCACTACTGGCGGACGTCTCGCCGAATCAAAATCACCGCATTAAACATGTCGCCCGTGCAGAGCAGAAATTAAACTTTGTAAAAAACTGTCGTGCAGGGAGAAAAAAGCAGATAAAAACTAAATAATTCAGTTTTTCTTTACGTAGAAAGACACTGCGGCCAAGCTCTTGGAAGAAAAAACCCGCGTCCTCGGCAGAAAAAAACCGCGTCCTCGGAAGGGACAACGGCCAACGGGACGCTTTGCTCGTAAACAGGAGGAAAAAAATTCCGGTTCTATGTGCTCATCAAGTTGGCAATGAGGTTTGGAATAATCTCGAGGACTCGCGCAATCCGACGGATAAATTAAACTAGCCGGCAAGCCGCTCTTTGAACGGAGCCGCCATTTGCAATCTGCCGTCACGCGACCTATTGGATTCCTGTGCTATCGATAAAGCAAAGGTGCAACACTCGGGCTCGGCTGGACTGGCGCGATTTATTTGTTCAAATGTCGATCATACGAGGATCTCGGCAGAATGAAATTCTTTGCAGATTGCGACCGCGATAGGCCTAGACTCTTGTGTGACCGGACTCTTTAATAATAATTTTAGAAACATTTTCAGTTACTGAGCATGGCATGTGGTTGAAATTCAGTACCATATAAGGTTAGGTATTTCGATATATAATGCTTTGCAATGGAAATTGAAAATTTAAAACTACTTTTAAAATTTACTACCAAGCCTACTTGAAAAACTTATATTTTTCAATTCATTAGTGTCCCAAATAATGGTACATTAGAGCGAGTTTTTGACTGTACAAATAGCCATAAATAATAACCCCAAAATAAATTATTGTATATTGTAGAAAAGTAACGAAAACTAAATAAATATATTCAATGACAAATAAAGAAAAGGAATAAGGTCTGGAGTTGAACAGGAAAGAAAAACCAATTGATGAGCATGAAGACGATTTTGGATCTTAATCTAAATCAGAGTTCAGGCGAGGTGATTTTAACTTTTTAGACAGCAACGACTCCTGGTAGTAGATGAAATCCCTTTACTCTCGTTAAAGAGAAGGTCTATTCTTTATAAACCACACTACCCACGTGAGTGACAATTTCCTTATCCTCCTTTCTGGTAGAGGATGTAGAGTATCGACTAAACGTTTTATGTAAGAAACGTATTGTTCAATATTTAAAAAAATATCGAAACCATATAGCTATACATGTTACTGTATAATACTTCGAAATTTCCAGTCACGTGAATATTAATTAAACAGTGACCGCTTTGTCGGATGCCAAGTCAGAGACTGTTGAGAAAGTAGTACAGTTTGGTTGTTTAGCTAGAGTTAGGAAGCTTGATCTTGGAATGGTTAAAGCTAGGTAAATCTATGATTATAAAGAAAGCAATCTGTGAGTCGGAACCAGAATAGATGCATAAATTATTGGAAATGGTTAGAGTGTACATCGGAGTAACGGTTTCTAAAAGGACGTTGGCCAATCATACCGAAACTTCTACCAGACGGTAACTGAGCACTGAGAAGCAATTTGTCATTTACTGGTTCTTTATTTACAAACATTTCCCTTATAACTTTGTAACAAAACTTTTGAGTTAGGCCTAGTTTTATTATTAAAGTAATTATGCAGGCCTATAACAATATGTTTGAGTACAGTTTTCTGCAATTCCTAACGTTTCAATATTCTCCTCTGTTGACGCGTTTCGGAGTAACTCCATTTTCAAAACTTCAATCGTACAGTACAATTGAAGTTTTGAAAATGGAGTTACTCTGAAACGCGTCAACAGAGGAGAATATTGAAACGTTAAGAATTGCAGAAAACTGTACTCAAACATATAGAAATATTCCTAACAGAAATGAAGATGATTATATTAACAATTTCATGTATAACAATAAAGGTGACAGTTGTGGCACTTGCAAACAGAAGTGAAAATATTCGTCGATTGGTTTATAAATGTTCAAAAATGCTTAACACAAAATTGAATTAATGAATTTAATGAATCTGTCTTAAAGTGTTAATCGCGACTAAAGAAGACGTTTTTACTTTAAAAATTGTAATACAGTATATAAATAATTATCCTTAAATTGCATTCAGTGTGGTAAGATCTATTGAAATATCTATTAATATTTGTATTAACTGACAAGTAAAGCACTATTACATAAGTTACTCAAGTAAATGGTTATGATGATAGTCTATATATAATAATGTATTTGAATAGGTAATATACTAGGGAAATCTGCAACAGAAACATTTGCCTTGCTTAACACGGCCTATAGCGACGTTGCCATGAAGCGTACTGCATGTTTCAAGTGGCATTGACGTTTCAAGGGTGGCCGACAGTCGATTGATGAAGATGAGCGTCCTAACGTCCTTCAACGTCAACTGACGACTCACACGTTGACAAAATCAACACCCTGGTGCGCGAAAATCGACGTCTGACCATTAGGGAGCTTTCCGAAGAGTGTGAGATATCAGTTGGATCTTGTTACGAGATTTTGACCGAAAAATTGAAGATGCACCGCGTCGCTGCGAAATTTGTGGCCACGCCTAATGACCGACGACCAAAAAGTCAATCGCGTCCGGGTTTGTCGGGAACTGCTTGATCGTTCAAATGGAGATGAGAACTTTTTGTCAAGAATTATAACCGGTGATGAGTTATGGATGTATGGTTACGACATTGAAACGAAGGTCCAATCATCCCAATGGGTGAGTCAAACGTCCCCAAGACCCATAAAAGCTCGCCAAGTTCGGTCGAATGTGAAGGTGATGCTGCCAGTTTTTTATGATGCTAAGGGTGTTGTTCACTACGAGTACCTCCCTGAAGGCTCTACAGTCAACCAGATTACCTACATTGAAGTACTGAAACGTCTGAGGGACGCCGTCCAACGGAAAAGACCAGAACTGTAGAGAAGTGATAACTGGTTTTTCCATCACGACAACGCTCCAGCTCACTCAGCACTCGGAACTCGTGAGTTTTTGGCCAAACACTCGATCACTGTTCTTTAACTCTCACCTGACCTTACTCATTGTGACTTTTTCTTATTCCCAAAACTCAAAAAAAAACCTCAATGGAAGAAGATTTGAAACGATTTCGGAGATTAAGGCAAATGCGACGAAGGAGCTGAACGCCATCACAAAAGAAGCGTACCAGAACTGTTTTAACAAGTAGAAACACCGTTGGGATAAGTGTGTGCGTTGGGGAAGAGAGTACTTTGAAGGAGACCCAGACGTGTAACTTCCAAATAAAGTACATTTTTTTTATGACCTCAGTCCGTGTATTTTTTGAACATACCTCGTATTTAATCATAACTTCTAAATAACTTCCAAGTGACAATAAAAACAGTTCTGTTAGCCGACTCAATTATTAGGCCAGTGTTTGGCTTTCAAAAATCTTCAGTACAATTTGAAAAATTTTGTTATAACTATATCAAATGGATGAATTTCACAAACTGTCAGTCACGGCTAAAAACATTTTCACTTTAACGCAATTTAATTTAGGCTACTGGTTTTATAAAACAACATTTTAAAGTAAGATATTATTGCCTTAGTACCTACAATAATACAAGATATCATGTAACTAGGTATAAGGACTGAAACTGTTTTGAAAATGAACTGATAGACGCCTACATGTCTCACAGCCTCAGTGATTGGTAAAAACTACTCTTACTCCATACAATATTGTTTTATGCACTTACAAATTAATCCTTCAAAACCTGGGTCGACTTACGACAATTCCTATTATTGCCTATTATGAACACAAAACTATCAATTGTCTATTAACAAATGCGCAAATGATAAACAAATATGAAAAAGAAATAAAACAAAGTTATTTTATCACCATCTATAATCATATTATTAGTTGTGTAAGTTATCAAATTATCGATAGTTCATCTTGTGTAAGAAATATCACAGTTTTCGTGTTCAGTAAAACGACATCGACGTCAATAAATGGCAAGATAAATACTAAAGTAAAATATTACATTTTCAAATTAGAAAGATAGAGCGAACAACACAGACAATGGTTAAAGTCTATATATACCCCCAAAGCCAAACAACAATTACAACGTAGAAAGACTTACTTAGGCAATCAGAAAAATATAACTTACTGTATTTCAATCACATATTGTTATGTATATTACAATAATAGTAAACGAATCAATTTAAATTATTTTAACTTCATAAAAGGCGCTTCAGTTTGCCAAAATAAAAGAAAAACAAAAATAAAAAAGCAGCGAAATTATGTGATTCTAAATATCTTTAATTTGTTTTATGTTTTACAGACAAGATTCTCTCTATGATAAATTTTATTCAGTTATACTTACTGGCAGTAAGATCTAAATATTCCTTGGTACTATTGTCAATCGTCCCTAACCTCGACGGCATCTTCATATTTGAATCGTATCGGTGGTCCCCATCCACGTGGATAGTACCGAAATGTTTCTAGCTTGTTCAAATATTGGGGTTTTGTTTTTAATTTGCTTCTAATAGAGTTATTGTTGGGAAACGTAACATTTTCATGCAGAATCTGACGTTAGTAATGCTTCGCAGGACATTTAAACTTTTTCAGTTTTGCACTCCTTCCATTTCGTGTTACGTTAAACATAATTATGAACTGTTTTTCCACAGGCGTTTTTGATATATTATGATAATAATTAATCTTTTTTATACCATTAAAAATTCTTAGGAGATTAAGGGTAGAGCCACCTTGCTTAGCCCATAAGGTATTAAAGAGAGATAATGTGGCACGAAAACTCCGTACAGCAAAATATGCGTACATGAGAAAACAATAGCAATTGATGAAAGTAAGTAGTAATTTGGTAAGCGAAAAAAGCGTACAAACAAAACTCTAAAACAAACTATATTCTTAAACTATTTGCTAATAACTTTCATGGTTTTGGATTTTACAAAACATTGATTACATTATACTAAAGAATTGAGTTGGTAAGATCAAATAAAATGGTCAAATTATAATACACATTAGGTTTAAAAATTTCTGTAAAATCAAAACAAAACAAAAAATTAATAATGACGACGCTACAAACTGATTTTTAACACGCCAAAATGATAGCGCATCGTATCTCTATCTTTTCGAAACCCTGGAAAATGTTTGATGAAAATCAGGTTTAATAATTAAATTTATGAAGCTCAATGGTTTTAAAAGATCCGTGTACGTCTAAACGTTGTACACAATTTTCCGCCTGTCACAATGATTTGACGTCATAGCTTACCCTCACCATCTGACAAAACTTGATCCTGTACGCATCTTTCCTAAGGTACCTGGTGTACGCATATTTCGTTATATGCAACTTTCGTCTATTCGCCAGCATTACGCTTCAAAACAAACCTATTATTCCCTCAGGCGTGACCTTAACTACTCATTTTCAAAGGTTGAATTGGAAGCTTAAAATTCACACAGAAATTCTTTCAGGCAAGCTAACACAGAACCTTCAGTTTCGTAGTATAGTGATCTACCCACGTGACCACTCAGCCACGTATATACATATCTTATGCTTTTGTAAATTTACTTTTTTTAAAAATATATTGTATATATTTGTTTTGTTTTACACTTACACACCATTAATCCGTTCCAGAATATTCGACGTAAATTTTTGACAGCCAGTTGTACAACGCAAATAAGACGCCTTCCGTCATGACGTTGGAAACACAAACACTGTCAAAGTACAGAAACCTCTAAATAAATGGGAAAACCCTTCCCACTCGTTGCTACGTCGATAAATAATTTCTAACTTCCACAAACTATAAATTCTTGAAACTAAGGGAGATGCTATCGTGTACTCTTAAACTTCAAAAGCGTGACGTCATGTTTCTGCTTATTTTACAGCAATGTAAAGTGTCATATGTAGCCTATAAGAGATGTTTTGTTTACAATACTAAAGGGATGGTTATTCCTTTAGTCCTACGTAAACGCTTGGAATCATGCTGTGTTTGGATGCTTGGCATAATAAGTAAAATAAGATGGTTTAATAAGAAATAAGGTTTTTACCTTATTAAAATAAATGATTTATTGTTTACAATCTTTTTATTAAGAAACAAAGACCTATGAAATAGAACTTGTTAATGGATATAACTCTGATCTTTATTAAATTGTTAACTATAATCTTCTTTATTGCTAGGATTTTATATATCTTTGTTTAGCAATAGGCCTATAATCTGACCTTGCAGTCCACAGACGGTTCTGAAAGATGTAGCGCATCCGAAACGCGTCAATGGTAGACGATACTACTGAGACTACGCTGGAAAGGCTAATGTACTCAACACGTTCATAAATACCAGTATTCGTTTTAGGAATTCCATTTTTATAAGTACTGCATATGCTCTATCGTCATAATTTTTATTCACGTAAAAACGTATCCCTTGACTGAATGATATATTTTCCTTTTATTATAATACTTTTACGAATTTCTTGTCTATACTCAGGTCTTTTTACAAATTTAGAGTTGTAGTGAAATATATATATATATGAAAAATGTAATATAAATGCAAGCATTCAGTTCGACGTGAAATCTTCTCCACACACAGATTTAAATACTAAACCACATATACTTTGCAAAACTTTTGAGTTCTTTAATACTATATAAACAAATATATTTTTGGGACATTAGATCTACTTACATCGGACAAGTTTTGTAATTCTTTGGACATGTTAGACGCCGCGGTGATGACTATCTGAAAGTGCATAAGCCTCAGGTAACGTGGAAAGACTGTTGGACGAGAGTTCGGCTAGACGACGAAAGATCAGAGTAAAAAAGTCACAACGGAACCGTATCTGTAAGGTAATATCCCTCCTCATCCCATGGCGTAAGAATATCCTTGCCCCAGGGTTCCTGCATGATTTATCGAAGAGTTTTTTTTCTGACAAGGTTTCATCTTGTCAGGTCCCTTCACTCCGCTTTTGGCGCGACATTTACTGTGCGGTTTTATTTCATTATCTTTTAATTTTTTTTATTTTCTTCTTATCATTATATCGGTACATGAGCAATCATTCCCGATTCTTTCATTCTTTTTATGGGTACTAACCGCAAGCGCGTATTAGACAGAGGCAGCTGGCTAGAGGATGGTGGCTACGAAAGGTTTTGGAGACCCGGAACCGCACCCAACGGGCCAAATAAATTACAAATCTCTTTGTAAAGACCGATTATCATAAACAATGAAAAGACATTATGAATAACTAATCTGATATACAAATAATGGTCCACGGACATGAGTAAAACGATGAAAAAGACAGAAAAGGAGACTGAGTAGAGAGAAAGATGGAAGAGTATAGACAGAGAAAGAAAGAGAGAGAGTTGCAAAAATTGGCACATGACCACTATTTCATTGTAATACACAAAGACAGCACATAATAATTTAAAAAAATAAACGTTTACCTTAAACCATTTTGTATTCTGGCTTTTTTAATACGTAATACTAAGCAAATTGCAATTCATTTTTAGGTTACATTGCTAGTTTTAAAGTCACATAGTTTCTAAATTCCTGTTGCCTGTAAAGTTAAAAAACTTCAATAAGTTAGTCAGTTCTTCTTGAGTTTAATTTAAAACCGTTCCCCAGCATTTTACCATCTCCTGTCCATTCCCACCACAAACACATCTTTCCAAATAGGACCCCCTCTTTTTTACCAGTTATACTCCGACACCCTAATTCAGTATTCTATCTGCACCCTGGATTAAAGAAGTTGGTACTCCGTAGTAAACCCTCTATTTTTTTGACTGATTAACTGAAAAACAATATAGACCTAATATTGGGAAACCAACTAAATATACAACTAACTGGATTGTCTTATATTCTAAAGAAAATAATAATATTTATAGTAACCATCGCCACTGAAAGATGACAAAGGATTGTGAATAACAGATAGGATTGTAGTAGCGACATACGTTCCCCTATTCAGGGATATATGGAAGGATTACGACTTAGTACAGGCCTCATCCCTGATATAGATCTATGTGCCTCATAAAGACATGCGTACTCGCTCCACCCTCGTGAAGTAAGGGTATCTGGAATAATGCTTGGCCAAAGGGGTTGCTACCCGGGTATATGAAGGGGGGCAGATATGTTTCACGTGTGCAGGGTCTCTTACCTGAAAAGTGTTTTCTCTTTCGGAGACTAAGAGGTGAGTCTATCTACTTCCCAAATAATTAATTTGTATGATGACCAGCCAGTGATCAAATGTGCTGAGTGGTCAGTTACCTGCCATTCCTAGGATTGTTCCATCAATTTTTGTTGACAAAACGTTCTACGAATTAATTCTAGCGTCGATAGAAAGTTCTGATTGATTGATGGACGTTCTACGAAACACGTCAACAAAAGACAAATTAATATGGTAATACTATGAATGGCAAATTGCCGTGACACTAACTTAATATACAGAAACTAATAATGTTATCATAATATTCTCTCTTATTTCCTGTAGCGAAGGGTTGTGAATATAGGTAATATTGACATAGCGACATACAATCTCCTGGTAGTGGATATAGAGAAGACATGCATCACCTGTGTAGCAGTGTCTCCTACCTGAAGTAGTCTATACCTTACTTTGTATTGGGGCATAGAGAAGTGTTTATCCGATACCTGGCCTTGTAAAAAGACTAAGAAGAATTGCTCCTTTACATTATGTCATTATATGTGAATTGGAAGAACTAAGGTGTGGAAAAATTGTTCGATTGGTACTAACAATTGGTGAAAATTATGACATCAATTGTAAATGACCTACTCTCTAAAGGGTTGAAGATACCAGTTCATCGAGATTATTTTAAAAGATATACTTGAATATATAATAATAACATGAACCAATCCTAAAATAAGACAATAAAGACCATTATTAAGAATAAAACAGATATGACATAAGTAATTATTTGAAGAGCTATTAAGTGAAAACTATTACCATACTTGCTGATGCGTTTTTAAATCGTTGATCATTGACGAAAGTAAGTAAGTTAATAGTTTTTAATTACTAATGATTCAATCGGTAAAATCAAGATGATTACAACAACTAACTTTAAAACACAGATATGATTTTGGAAAGGAAATATATATTTTTTCAGCCACGTGACACAAAATAGTATAAAAAACTAAATATCCACATTCTTGAGCTATAAAGAAAACAAACTGGCTTACAGAGACAAATGGTGATCCACAGGAATCATCCCAGACGATGGCCATTTCGGAAACAAGGATGATATTACAAGTCGGGTAAATTATGAATGAAAATGAAATTTTCAGTGAAGTTCGCCCAAGCAAACAACTGGGCAGTGTACAAACTGATATATAAAACGTAAAGTATAGGCTTGAAAGCGAAAAGTTATGTTTTTTTCTGCAAAATAAATCTACTATTCTACAAAGTCTTTTCAAATCCTTACCAAGCGCATTATACATCCAGTTCGAGATACTTATGAACTTACATAAACAGTTTATTGGGAAAAATAAATTACCATCGGATATGGCCACGTGAAACGGACGGCAGTTGCGATTGGTCAAAACTGGAAAAGGCATAGATAAGTGCTGTCATGCAACGGGGATATATTTTTTCTCCCGTCCTTATTCTAAGCTAAACTCGTGGACAAAAAACTACTGTCCCGGCAGTCTGGCAGTCATAAATAAAGATTTACTTCGTGCTTGTTGATGAATTATTGATACATCCACTACGCCTTGCCGGCATTTTGTTTTAAATTGCGTAATGCGCCAATCAAAAATATCCTTAATATTCAGCATGGTATAATTCTTGGAGAAACTGAACGCAAAGCGTGCAAATATACGATTTCTACTTTCACTTGTACAGAAGGATAAAATATTGCGAAACTAACCGATGCACTTTACTACAAGTTGCAATAAAAATGAGCGAAATTGAAACCACTATTTTAATACAAATAAATTAAAAATCCTAGTGATTGATAATAATGAGTATAATATCTCAAGCGCTGATGGAGAATACAGATTGTTTAATACCGTTTAGAATAAGTTTTTGTTAACAAGCGCTAAGCAATTTCAAAATGCAAACAATTTTAAATATCTTTGCCATACTTAACAAAAGAAAGAGAGAAATAAACTTGTACCTCACTTTAAAATATTTAATCGCAATCATAAGCGTTTCGACAATAAAGTCATCTTCTCTGCGAAACTATAATTGACTTCTTATTTAAATTATGTGGTATTTATTTACTTACCAATCTCACGTCAACATTAGACGGGTTTGAAACTTTTAGGGATAAAGATGAAGATGAAGCATTCTGTTTCCGTCACATCTATATTCTCCGTCAGATTTCGGAAGATAAACGGATTGTTCCGAAAACATTCGAAAGCAATCAAGGTGCATATAGTCTTAGCTAAACGCTTGCAGCTTTTTTGTCTTTCCTTCGATGTTTTTTTAGAGGTTATGCAGCTTAGAGGTTACTTAGAGGCTATGTTTAAATACTTATCAAATGCAAAGTAGATATTAGGCTATATTCAGAAATATCGCGTATTTCATTAAATTACGTAATAACAGACGGTTCTATATAAAAGTTGTTTTTATTATTTGTTCGTAGGTTGTGTTACCCTTTGTATTCTACATTAGTCACTTTTATAAAGGTTCAATCTTAGCATTAGTGTGGCCTTAAAAATATATAATTTTAATGTTATTATTTTGTGTATAAATCGAATTAAACCACAAACACATCTCAACAGATTCTGATAGACGTTTGGCTGTTGTATTGTGTTCGAGACACATTGGCAGGTCAATTCGTTTATCTCACTTTACTCTTGCTAAAGGTACTACCAGGGTACCGAAAAAATGGCATTGATTTGAGAGAAATATAGGGCGATTTTACGTCGACGGCAGAAACTTGCAATTGGTCATTTGAGTCTACGTTGCATCTCCTCATTATTTATAATTTGTACTGATATCTGATTTGTTTTATATTTTGTAATATATTTTTAATTACAAGATTTATTGCAAACTTGCTCCCTTTCATAGACAAAAGATATTTCCACAGCATTATTAAAAAAATATATTCATGTAACTAAACAAAATTTATGTGCTTAAAATAATTTATACAATTGTGAAGAAAAAAATACTTAAAATTTAAATTCTTCTAATATTTCAATACCGTTATCAATTATATTATTTACTACTCATAACTTCAATCTGTTTATTATCAGTTAGTTGTTATTATTAATAGTATTACATAACAAACGTTAACGTGTATTATATTTTAATTAAATACGCGACATTTATGGATATATTATACAGGATAATTGAATTTGAAAATAATTTAAACATATCCTCCAAATAACCTCTTACTCAAGGTTCAAACAGCTGTTAACGTTAAAAAACTCTATTATAAAATCCGTCTTTGACCTTCAATAATATTATTTTCGTCCGCTCATAAATGAAACAAAATTATGGGACTAGTAATTAGATGGTTTAAGTGCAAAGGAAAAGAAGGAAAACCCTTACAATATATATTGTTCCAACATTTCAATAGTTTAAGAATTACTAATTCATTTAGTTTTTTAGCACATTATTCCTAATGTGAATATCGCTTTCTTATAACATGGCGTTTCTGTTTGTTTATATTTGAAGGGAAAGTCGCCAACAAAGAAGCCTTTGACAGATAAATTTACAAGCACATGATAAAAAAGCGTACAGCCCTCGAATGTGTAATAGGGTCACAATCTGATAAAACCAAGAGTTGGTCAAAGGAAGCTAAGGGGGGAGATAACAAGAATGGAATGTAATCCAAGTCTTAGCATGAACAAGTCTATATAGCGTACCAAAGGAGCATTACCCTCTGGCATTTTCCAAAAAAAGGATGTAAATACACCGATTTTATATTATATATTTTGTTAAAAATTGAAAGAAGTGCAAAAAATTTTACAACAAGGATATTATACCTTGAAGGGTACGTTTAAAAAACATCATTGTAAAATTTTACTCTTAGATAGTGTATGTCTTCTTAACTACACTATAGGCCTATTTATAAGTAGTTAATTGTACGTTTTGTAGGATTTTTATTAAAATACGTAGAAATTAAAAACTTATACTTTTACACGTTAACACATATGGTAATATGTAAAATCGTACCCATAGAAAAACTTACATTTTATGTTAAATTAGGCCTTTGTATGTATTAAACATTAGTAAAACATAACACTTTACCAATTTTTTTGAACATTCTTTCTCCGCTAACTATATCAACACAAACATATCTACAAAACATAAACATTTTGCTTAATCTAAATTAACAGACTCCGCAGAACCGAATAAATTTATATATATATATATATATATATATATATATATATATATATATATATATATATATATATATATATTAAATATGGTGATATGTTTTCTTGTAATATAGTTAAAAAATTAAAATTATTTCAAAAACAAGAATACTTTTAATGAATATATTTATTCAAAGTTTTTCGCCGATAAAATAGTACCAGCATCTTCAGGAAAATAATTATCTAATAAAATATTTTTACAAAATTAAATCATATGTGCTACTTTAATAATATCTATGCTTCTGTTTAAGTTATTTTATCGGCGAAAAACTTTGAATAAATATATTCATTAAAAGTATTCTTGTTTTTGAAATATTTTAAATTTATTTATTATATATATATATATATATATATATATATATATATATATATATAATTATATAAACACTTCAATTTACACTCAAACGCATATACTCAACCCTTAATGACAATATATTTGAAATAAATACCCCTAAAATGTCATACAACCACTTAATAAAGAACCCTTATCCTCACTCTATCCAAACATCTAAGGGTTCAGTTGCGGTCCTAATTGACGAAAAGCCTGTAATAGCCATCTATTTTAAAATTAAAATAAGTCTTAATATATGCAAGATTTTGGCAAGGTTTTAAAGAGTTTGATATGTTAAAATGAAAATGTATTAATTGATAGATTAAAAGATGTATTGCAAAAATAAATGTTCAGTGGTTAATTGTTTTTTAATTATGTAGAAGCTTTAGGATAGAAACACCGCACATCTGAATGGGAATTTTACAACAAATAATTCATTCTTAAAAATACAAAGTTTTTATTCACATTGTTTTGAAGATCAAATTTGTTAGGTGACGTCACTCATTCTCCATACATTTCGTAAACCGATTTCTGGTGTTTGTCATGACTCTTGTTAGCGTAGCAGGTGCTATGTTGGCAATTTCTTCTTGTTGGTCTTCAAATCTTGTAGGGTTCTTGGACGGTTCACATAAACACGGGATTTCAAAAAACCCCATAGACAAAAATCACAAGGGGACAGATCGGGAGAGCGTGCCGGCCATTCCAAATCGCCTCTAATTGAGATAAGGCGCTCTGGAAAGTGTTCCCTTAAAACAGCCATAGATGCTCTTGAAGTGTGTGCTGCTGCACCGTCTTGTTGGAACCAAGTGTCCCCCAAATGCAACTCTTCTAGCCGTGAAAAAAAAATTCTGTAGCATGTTTACATACCGGTCCGAATTCACTGTCACTGTAACCTCATTTTCCTCAAAAAACCAGGGACCAATAATTCCAGCTGAGGAAATTGCACACCACACTGTGACTTTGGGTGAATGCAAAAGCCTTTGATGAAATTCTCGAGGGTTGTTGTCAGCCCAGTAGCGCATGTTTTGTTTGCTAACCGACTCACAGAAATGAAAATGGGC
Source organism: Prosapia bicincta (assembly GCA_036971475.1). NCBI lineage: Eukaryota > Metazoa > Arthropoda > Insecta > Hemiptera > Cercopidae > Prosapia > Prosapia bicincta. Next base: position 161,421,815 of record JBAIZL010000005.1, read on the forward strand.
TTCATCGCTAAAAAAAACAATAGCACCCTCGGGAACGACATCAAGAAGAAGCTCACACGCGTTCATCCGAGAATTGAAGTCACGTTCTGAAAGTTCCTGCACTTATAGGGATAAAAATGAAGATAAGGAATGAAATGAAGGTATAACATATAACAGTTTTTTACAAAAATATTCTTTAACCGACTTTACTAAAGTTTTATCTACATACTCCCCATTTATTCAGAGCTGGTGGATGCGACACTACGGCCACGTTAGAGAGTGGGCTCTGTAAAGTTTGTCACACTCAGACATTGTTATGCAAAACTGCATCCTATCTGCAACTACAATAATTGTCATATCCTTCGAAAGCGAAAAGAAATTGAATAAAGTAAAACAAAAAAAGGAAAAATCTTATTCTTTCTCGTCTAGAGTTTTTTCTAGTAGAAAGTCATATTGGTGGCCAGAGAAGGGCAATTGCCGTACTTCTTTCCAACCAAACAAATATTTTAAGCAGCAAGCCTTGCACAAGTCATCCGCTAAGCTTTTCTGTATCGTCGTAAGCTCAGAATACCTGGACATCCGGGATCTCTACAATTCCACTGGACCTTTTTCAGGCCTCGCCATAGAAATCATTGGATCCCCCATAACCTCTCAAACCACTAAAATCTTTCTCCATAGTTTTCCACAGTTTCGTTTAAATGCTGTAGAATGCTGTGTAATTAGTTTTAAAAAAATTAAAATAATCTTTTAGTTACACTTTTTGGTTTTAAGTCAATTAGATTCAAGAGTGTTGCCTGTAAAAGTGATAAACGATTGTCAATTCTCCTCAAGTTAAAAATAAAGACAGCCTCCAGAATAACACTTCATCTTCTATCCAACCTAACCAAACATCCTCCTAAACTGAAACATTTTTCCTTGTTCCAGTCTAATTTCTCCATATCCTACCTGCAGCCAGTCTTGAAGAAGACAGACATTTCAAAAACCTCCTCCTTCTGACTGCCTGATACAATAAACTGGACACATATAATATATATGTATGAGTACATTTTTCTGCCATTCCTAACTTTTCAATATTTTCTTCTGTTGACGCGTTTCGGATTAACTCCATTTTAAAAACTTCAATAGTACTTCTCGAGAGTACTATTGAAGCTTTGAAAACGGTGTTAATCCGAAACGCGTCAACAGAAGAAAATATTGAAAAGTTAGGAATGGCAGAAAAATGTACTCAAACCTATAGAAATATTATTAACAGAAATGAAGATGAGTATATTAATAATTTCACATATGGTATAGTTCAGAAATAAGACAAAGCCAAATTGGTGTTTCGTCCACAACAAAGAAATAAGCAACACATGATTTAAAAATCCTCAGTCTTACCTTTCGCCAACCATATATTCTATCAGGCCATATGTTTTTAAAATGTATTTTACATCCACAAAAAAAACTTTTTCATAACAGTAGATCAATAAAAAATACAAAAATCCAGAACATATACAAAACTAAATATCCGCGGGCTATGTTTAAATATGATATCGATAATCTGTCCTTAGAAACAACACATCTTATGCTTTGGAACCTAATAGTAAATATTTATCATAGGTTCCCATATTTTTTTATCTTGAAATAAGTGCTTCTATAAGACTTCATAAGTTAAAACTTCAAGTGCCCGAACAATTAGTTTCTTTTACGGTTGACGATCTTACAATAAATAAACATTCAAAAACTGTATTGTTGTAATTAATATCGTGTAACAACATTACATAAAAGTTTCGAGTTTAAGTTCAATTTAATGTAAACGTTCTTTAAATCTCTGCCTATTTTCGTCAAGTAACCACATAACTAATGCGAGCGCACAAAATCCAACGCTATTTCTATTCCTAACATGTTCCCATTCCGGTCCCAGACAATGTAAATCGAGCAAACTGGAACGATTCCCGGCTTTAATTACCCTATTGTTGAATCATTTACTCTAGAAAAGTAATTAAATTTTAAAGTCAATTCGAGCCGTGTTTACATATACATGCAATCCGAGCCGTTCGGACGCCATAATTGAGAGAAACAGTTTTATTTTATTGTCGTAATTGTTTATTTATTATAATGCCGGAGGGAGAATTGAATTTATGCATTATCAGGGGTAAATATATATTCAGTGAATCGGATTAAAGGCCCATTAAGATGATAATGAAGATTACGTGAGAGAGGGCCTTCCAATTAGGGATACGGTCGACATATGGTGCATAGCACGCTTTAACATTTCCGTACTATGTCTTGTGTGAAGTGTTTGTTGGAAGAACTGTGTATAAAGTTTTTAAAAATTTGCCGTATTCATAAAAACAAGGCCAAGTAATATTTACGCTATGGTTGCTCTACAAAAATATATATATGTGTATTTATGTGGTATATTTATGTACGTGGTATATTTATGTATGTGGTATATTTATGGATGTGGTATATTTATGTACGTGTTATATTTATGTATGGGGTATTTATAATTTGTAAAATTTAACGTCATGTCAAGTCAGATAGATTCAAGATGAACTTGAAGTTTACCTAAGTTGTGTTTCAGAGGAACAATGCAGCGAATATATTGGGGAAATTTTTGTTTGCTACATTTCATGGACAAATTAGAACTTTACAAGCACCTTCTATTTTTCTATACAACAATCAGTAACAATTTCATTACCTTTGTGTTCCCTGTTTAAGGGAGGGGGGAAAATTATTTACAACCAAAAGATATTTGTTGGATTAGCGAAGAAACTTAAAATGCTTAGATTTAATTTTTATTAGGCCTACACCGGGTAGAGTGTAGACGCCTCTATTCAATCCTGTTGGGAGCACGTGTACTTTAGATAAGAAACCCTTCCGTCAGATCACTAATTTATTAAAGGGAGATAGGATTAAACCCGTTAAACGTCTTGTATTAAGAAGGGTAGAATTATGGTTCGAGTGCGGAGGATCACCTACCAGAAGAGGCTTTCTAGGAGTCACACTCAAGTGTCTACCCAGGTTAATATAAAAAAAATGTTAGGAACAATAGGTGGGCACATAATATTCTCTTACTGCTGGGAGACGAAGGATTCTGACTGGTTTGGATCAGAATTATAGTAATAATACGAAAAAGGGGAATGTCAAATAGAGGAGGTAATGACTTTTGAGTAATTATCATAGCGAGATTCACAAGTAACATTCAAAGAGTCTGTATGTTGTATGTTGAGATGTATCAATCGACATCCAGCAAATCCGTTTTTTCTGTAATTTAAATTAATCAGTAAAATTTTTAACTTTGCAGAATATTTTTAAAACAGTGGAGCAAACACTGTAAGTAGAAGGGTGTTATCAGTCCTTTGGAAGAAAATTACAGTCCTTTGGAAAGAAGAAGAAGAAACAAGCACGAAAGTCATAGGGTGATATACGCTATAGAAATAAAGGGAAATGGCTGGAACAACCACTGGAGAAGTTGTACCACAAAAAAGTAGAGTGTGTTATGAAGAGGAAGAATGTAGCAGTAACAATGTGTGTGTGTGTGTGTGTGTGTGTGTGTGTGTGTGTGTGTGTGTGTGTGTGTGTGTGTGTGTGTGTGTCTGTGTGTGTGTGTGTGTGTGTCTGTGTGTGGGCGCGCGTATGTTGCAACGGCCAAATTAACTGTTGCAAAAATATTGGTAATTGGAGAGAATAGCCATTTAGGCCAACGTGCCTATATTTGTAAGAATATTAAATAAATACTACAAATATTGTAAAATAGGACAAAATGAGTAAAGGTAGGATAGACTAGGCCTAAATTATAACTTTAAAATAAGTTTTAAAACAATTTACCTAAACATTTATGACCTAAAATTCAGGTTATAAAAAAATAAAGCTATATTTGGATCAACAAATTTACAAGAACCTAATTGTTAGTACAGGGGCATAAAAGGCGCTATAATCAAGAAGACTTACTAAAGTAAGACAAGGTATTACATAATTTGGAGAAATATAAATAAATAAATTGTTTTAATAATATTGTAAATACAAAGCAAATCATTATTTAAAGTAAAAGGCTCTAATAAAAGTCAAAATAAAATAATTATTCAAATTACAAACGTAGATTATAAATAAACAAGCTCCATGCTAAGACTATTAATGCTCTGAATAGGTTAATTAATTAACGCAACGGGGTTTACACAGGGGTAATGACAATTCTGGAGACGAAAGCGTGGGTGCTAAGCCTTACTCGTAACGAAGCCATAAAAAACGGACGTATTGTATTAAGCTCGTGACGTTATGAGTCAAAAGATATATTAAAAGCTTAAAATAGTGCAAGATGTGATACGGAAGTGTTAGTGTATGCGTGTGTGTGTGTGAAATAGTGTAACGTAAGTAACTGCTAATGTACGGTAAAAACATAACCTTCAAATAACCTCTAAGGGAAAATAAAAACCGCTATTAGCATTAAAATCGCTTCAAGTTTGGTTTTCGGAAAACTTCGGGACAATGAAGTAGAAAGACGGCATTCGTATAAAAGCCATAAAAGTCACTCATTCTCATTAGAATTTCTAAATGATGATGACGTCAGTCTCTAGATATTTACTTCTATGAGGATTGATTTTGTATACTGGGCCGCAAGAAGGTATGCTTCAAAAGTAAGAAAAGAATAGTAGGAAAGTTTTACGTTCAATCAAAGAAGGTCGCGAAAATTGTGAACATAACTAACACAAGTCATAAGAAACATTAGGAAAAAACTAACAGTTATGTAAAGACATACGAGAATAGCTTTTTAAGCCCAAATAGCACAGATATATGCTATTCAAAACAACCAAATCTTCGTCTATTTCTTAAACAGCAAACAGGATGAAAAGTGGTATAGATAAGTAACTCTACGCTCCTTAAAAATATATGATGGGTTTCGAAAATTCATGAACGAGACTCAGAAACTTTCGAAACTCTCAGAAAATGTCTACGAAAAGAAAGAAACAGAAAGCAAATATCGCAAGTAGGTCATGTTAAAATCTGTGACATGGTCAGAAAATATGGAAAATACGAAAAGACTGGCTGCAGGACATATATACTACCTGAAAAGTATAACTAACTGAAACGTGGAAATAAAGAAGAAATAAATACCTTACTGATATAACTTAGGAGACAATGACGGAATAGATAAAGGTAGTGGTTGGAAATCTATTGACGACCCAGAGGACTATTCCAAAGAAAATCTACCAGTGCAGCCGCATGAGGACGATGGTAATATACTGGATGAATGAAACGTGTGCATGGACACTCACAGTATCATGGATGAAGTCAACGGAAGAGGATGGGACGCGAAAAATTAGAATAAACAATGAGTTGAATGCTGTCAATGTGTCAAAAAACCATGTTGTTAACGTGTATATAATTTTCAGATTTTTAATGGGATAAAATGGAATTTATTTTCAAAATTTTGCGGCATAAATTAGATCCTTGGAGTGTCAATACCTACAGAGAGAGAGAGAGAGAGAGAGAGAGAGAGAGAGAGAGAGAGAGAGAGAGAGAGAGAGAGAGAGAGAGAGAGAGAGAGAGAGAGAGAGAGAGAGAGAGAGAGAGAGAGAGAGAGAGAGAGAGAGAGAGAGAGAGAGAGAGAGAGAGAGGATACCTGGCTGCGCTCTTGCATGAAACATACTGGGTTTTATCTTGAAATAATACTTAAAGCGTTACTAAGAAGAGATAAATTTTAGGTATGATAATGGGTGTATTGAACTGTATATTCTGAAAACAAGTGAAACACTCCTAACACTTCGAGTTGTGATCGCGACACAGTGGCACACGCAAAAAACTCGTATTTGACGACAAATCAGGTAAGAGGAACACAAAAACTTTGCCACGAAATTTCTTTGACGAGCCGTTATAACAGATAGTACAGGTGGCCATTTCTTTCAGCCACTGATTGCAGTCGAAACAACAAACCGAGAGCTTGAAGCAGAAACGGTTTAACCTTAGGAAAGTTCAAATTAAGAAATTCAATCTCAGCGCGCAGAGTTTATCTTTTGGTTTTGTGCGAAATCTCTTCGAGGCGTCTGCAAAGCACAACGGGTGAATACTAAACGCTTGATTAGCGATTGTCGTGACAAAGAAAACGGATCAAGTATTTTTATAGGAAAAGGACTTTTACGTAGGAATAACGTGCGTGGCCAGTTCCTTTTCGTCTCGGCTTGTGCTCATGTAGAGACTCTATCCTGCATCCAATGATCCTTTCTTGTGCTAACAACCAACCGTTACTGAATACTAGTTACTAAAGAAATTTTACTTTTTTAACACACAAAAACTATATATCAAAAGACAGTTACAATAAAAATATTGAAAAGAACCCCAATACCACAAAAATAATCAAAAATAACAAATAAGACAAGTTACTTAAGATTAAACCCTTATGTACATTTCGATGACCATGTCATCATCATCAGAGGGTCTTGTTACAAAACACAATCTAGCACACAAGAAGTTACAAACTAGAATGATGACAGTGTTAAAATATAATATAATGTTCCGAAAATGTTATGTTCATACTGCTAGTTTTAGTTAAAATATTGTTGAGTTGACATCAGTGTAGAAGTAAATTGTCTTTCAAGTGTTTAAATTTTATTTTGTAACTTGTAAACCATAATGCTACGTCCTGTAAACAGTGTAATAACTTTACATTTTTATTTGGTATAATCATATTGATATTTTTATAATGTTTGTGATTCTTTTAATAATTTATTTCGTTTATGTAAAAGCAGTACATTTGTTCGCTGTTTTTATATAGTGATAGAAAAGTATAAGAAATTTTTTATAATTTGGCTCCATGAGTAGGGAAATTTTACAACTTGTGCGAGCATCAAACGAAATAGACCTGCTTCTACAGGGATAACATAGAAAATGAAGCTGAAACGTTTCTGCAATTTCGTTATGAGTAGGTGTTGTATGACTAGAGCAACGCGATGGATGCTAAGTCTGCTTTTGTCTTCACCACCATTTTAGAGTCGTTCGAAAGTGCACGAAATTGGTACGGAAGTGTATAACAACTGTAATAACTTTGTAAAGCCTAAAATGTGTACAGTTATGATAAAGTTATCGGGAAAAATCAGCCGCAACACTCGAGCCAAGTAAGCGGTATTTGCTACCTTTGTAAGAACTATAATTCGCAAGACATAACAAGAGATTCGAGATATTCACGAAGAAATTTCGGCAACTAGTGAAGGTGAGAGGTTATACAAGATGTCTATCCTAGGCATCTAAGCTCGCGCAGTAGTTGTGGAGTACCAATACGCAGAGCAGAAAGCTTCTAGAAACATTGATTCAATGAGCTCCCCTCACTATAAATGCCAAGTCTCTGCGCCCTCACTGCGCATCGATTGCCAAGTCTCTTGCTATATATCGGGACTTATACCTTGTAAATGACTCTGTTGAATTTTATACCGCAATAAAAAGGATGATAAGCACTTTTAAAAATATAAATATTTTTGGTTAAGTGAACAGAAAAAGAGTCCACGGAATCCATTGTCTTTGAATGCGAGTTGGTGGATTTTTGTTGTCGTAGTACAAGCAATAAATGATGATAGATCAGAACAGTGTTATCAGTACAGAGAGTGTGGCATACTCTCTATCAGGACCATGAAAAGGTGTCTACCGTAACATTCCTAGTAAGGATAGGGATAAGAAAGGCTACCAAAAATAGGCAGGGCAAAGGAAAAAAAAGTGATCTCCTGGTTCTAGGAATACAAGGATATTATTGGATTACGTGTGAAGCGTCGAGTACCTGAAGTAGGCCTACTCTCTATCAGAACCATAAAACGGTGCCTAACCGTAACACTCCTTGTAATGATAAGGATAAACAAGGCTGCCACAAATAAGCAGGACTAAGGAACATACATACTAATCTCCTGGAAAAAGGTGCCTAACCGTAACACTCCTTGTAAGGATAAGGATAAGTAAGGCTACCTAAAATAGGCAGTACTAAGAATACATTCATAGTGATCTCCTGGTTTTAGGAATAGGAGAATATTATTGCATTACGTGTGAAGCGTCGAGTAGTTAAAATAGGCCTACCCTCTATCAGGATAAGGAAAAGGTGCCTGCCGTAACACTCCTTGTAAGGATAAGGGTATGTAAGACTTAGAAAATAGGCAGGAATAAGAAAAAGAAATACATAGTGATCTCATGGTTCTAAGAATAGGAGGATATTATTGCATTTCGTGTGAAGCGAAGAGTACCTGAATTAAGCCTACTCTCATCAGGACCATGGGAAGGTGCTTAACCGTAACACTCCATGTAAGGATAAGCAAAAGTATTGCTACCAAAAATAGGCAGGAATAAGGAAAATACATAGTGATCTTCTGGTTCCAGGAATAGGAGGATAATATTGCATTACGTGTGGAGCGTCGGGTACTTTAAGTAGGCCTGCGTACTCTCACTCTCTATCAGGACCATTAAAAGTTGTCTAGCCGTAACACTACTTGTAAGGATAAGGATGAGTGAGGCTACAAACAATAGGCAGGAGTAAGGAAAATACATAGTGATCTATTGGTTCTAGAATTAGGAGGATATTATTGCATTACTTTCGAATGGTCGAGTACCTGAAGTAGGCCTATCCTCTATCAGGGCCATGAAAAGGTGTCTACCGTAACATTCCTAGTAAGGATAGGGATAAGAAAGGCTTCCAAAAATAGGCAGGACTAAGGAACATACATAGTGATTTCCTGGTTCGAGAATTAGGAGGATATTATTGCATTACTTTCGAATGGTCGAGTACCTGAAGTAGGCCTGCCCTCTATCAGGACCATGAAAATGTGTCTACCGTAACATCCCTAGTAAGGATAGGGATAAGAAAGGCTTCCAAAAATAGGCAGGACTAAGGAACATACATAGTGATCTCCTGGTTCTAGGAATAGGAGGATATTATTGCATTACGTGTGCAGCGTAGAGTACTTAAAGCAGGCCTACCCTTTTAAGGATCATGAAAAGATACCTAACAGTAACACTCCTTGTACGGATAAGGATAAGTAAGGCTAACAAAAATAGGTAGTACTAAGGATAAATCCATAGTGATCTCCTGGTTCTAGGAATAGGAGGATATTATTGCATTACGTGTGCAGCGTCGAGTACCTGAAGTAGGCCTACTCTCTAACAGAACCATAAAAAGGTGCCTAACCGTAACACTCCTTGTAATGATAAGGATGAGTAAGGCTACGTAAAATAGGTAGTACTAAGAATACATTCATAGTGATCTCCTTGCTTTAGGAATAGGAGGATATTATTGCATTACTTGTGAAGCGTAGAGTACTTAAAGAAGGCCTACCCTTTTAAGGATCATGAAAAGATACCTAACAGTAACACTCCTTGTACGGATAAGGATAAGTAAGGCTAACAAAAATAGGTAAAATAGGTAAAATAGGTAAGGATAAATACATAGTGATCACCTGGTGCTAGGAATAGGAGGTAATTATTGCATTATGTGTGAAGCGTCGAGTAGTTAAAGTAAGCCTACCCTCTATCAGGATAATGAAAAAGTGCCAAACCGTAAGCCTCCTTGTAAGGATAAGGGTATGTAAGGCTAAGAAAATAGGCAGGACTAAGCAAAATACATAGTGATCTCCTGGTTCTAGGAAAACGAGGATAATAATGCATTTCGTGTGAAGCGTGGAATACCTGAAGTAGCCCTACTCTCTATCAGGACCATGGGAAGGTGCCTATCCGTAACACTTTATGTAAGGATAATGATAAGTAAGGCTACCAGAAATAGGCAGGAATAAGGAAAATACACAGTGATCTCCTAGTCCTAGGAATATGAGGATAATAATGCATTTCGTGTGAAGCTTGGAATACCTGAAGTAGGCCTACTCTCTATCAGGACCATGGGAAGGTGCCTATCCGTAACACTTCATGTAAGGATAAGGATAAGTAAGGCTACCAGAAATAGGCAGGAATAAGGTAAATACATTGTTATCTCCTGGTTCTTGAAATAGTAGGATAATATTACATTACGCGTGAAGCATTGAGTACCTGAGGTAGGCCTACTCTCTATCAGGATAATGAAAAAGTTCCCAGCCGTAACACTCCTTGTAAGGATAAGGATAAGTAAGGCTAACAAAAATCGGTGGTTCTGAGGATAAATATATAGTGATCTCCTGTTTCTTGGAATATTAGGATATTATTGCATTACGTGTGAAGCGTCGAGTACTTAAAGTGCCAAATTAAAGTGCTTAAAGTGCTTAGGTGCCTAATTGTAACACTCCTTGTAAGGATAAGGATATAAAAAAATAGGTAGGATTAAGGAAAAGAAATAGTGAACTCCTGGTTCTAGGAATAGAAGTAGGCCTATATTATTGCAATACGTGTGAAGCTTCGAGTACCCACTCGTAAGAAAATAGATAAGAGGGGGTAAATTGAATTGAGTAGAGCTAAGGAAAGTTCTGGGACTGGAAAGAGGAGAAATTATTGCGTGGTCAGAGTCGACTAATTCAAGAAACCTGTAGTTAACTGCGATTAAGAGAGAAAAGAAGTAAAATGTTGGGAAGCTTAGAAAAGTGTACTTAACAATTAGTAAAACAAGTTTGTAGAAACGGCACAGAAAAAGAAATGCAAGATGCATGACGAGGTAGATCCTGCCTTTAATTAAATATAAATCCCCTAAGTAATAGAGCTGCCGGATTAAGTTAAACTAAGATAACAATGTAAATAGTGCCGTTTACAATATAAGTGTATGTAGTTCTACCAATAATAACCACGTTGAATGGAACGTCCCAGCAACAAACCCACCGCCTCAACGATTTTACAACCTGTAAGCCCTGTTCACAGTTAATCACAAGAAAAGGTTGGGCTGAAACAACGCGTAAATAATTCACATATAATATCCTTCTAACGCGTGCGTGTAGCTACAATCACTGTGTTAAGTTCAACATCTCAGTTACAAGCCGCCATTACAAACAGGAAGCCCAGTTCACAGTTAGCACAAGAAATGTAAATTTCGACCCGTTCTCGCCGGTTATGGACGCGCTAGTCCGTTGAACGTCTGTGCGACGTTTCTCGGAAGTCGGCCTGAGCAATGGTAATTGACGAATGTCCATTCTACGTCTTGATCTCATTCTCATTTGTTTTGACGAGAATGAGAACCGGCCGGTTTTGAAGAGGCCGGCAGCAATGCCAACATTGCGGACTTAAAAATGCAGCCCCGCGACTCCCAATCCTAGCCGGAATAATTATAGAGAACAATTAAACCAACTGGGACGGCTTTTGCTTTGTTTCAATTCTTGCTTATCTAAGACGGGAAGCGAGAATGTATAAACAAATTAATACCATATGCGCCCTATTTTTATTATAACCCCAATCTATAAACAACATATTTAATTTTACTTATTAATTAAAAACCTAAATAAAAAAAAAAAAATATTAGTTGACACATTCTAAAATTATAATACCATTTCAAATGACCCGTTCAAAACAAATCGTATGAAAACACAAAGGCTAACAGAGATTTTACCAACTACCTTGGCTTCAAATTTTTGTGATAAGTGTTGTCTACAAATAAGGCAATAAAATTTCAAAACATACTTCATCAGGCCTACTCTTCAAGAATAATTTTAAAATATTAATTTTAATTTTCATGCTCTTATAATTAGGTTATTCACCGCAATATTTGATAAAAAAAACAGATACGTTTGATGTCGAGAAGAAGAAATTTTTATTATAGGAATACCATAATGCAATTTAGTTTTACATATCTATAAAATATTCTCTGTTATGTATTTCTATAAACTAATAACATTATATATTTTGGAAGACAATGAATAAAAATAATACTTTTCACAAACATATGGTTGGTGATAGAAAACAACTAATAGTTTTATATTTTCCCCTAAAAAGATAAAATTCTCCTTTCTCTTCCCCATCAACGCCACTTATCTCTTCTTCTCCTACTAGGGAATACCTATTTTTCTTTCCCTCTGTTTTTTCTTTCCTCTCTCTCTCTCTCTCTCTCTCTCTCTCTCTCTCTCTCTCTCCTAAACTCGCTCCCTCCTCTGCGTCGGTAACGTCTCCAAGTCCCCCCTCTCTCTCTCTCGCTCGCTCTCTCTCTCACACACATACATACACAAACATACACACACACACACACACACACACACACACACACACACACACACACACACATACACACACACACACACACACACACACACACACACACACACACACACACACACACACACACACACACATACATACATACATACAAACATACACACACGCAAACGCAAGTACGCACGAACACTCGCACGCACATACGAACAAGCAAGCACACCCACACACACACACACACACACACACTCAGTCCCCCCCCCCCCTCTCTCTCTCTCTCTTCCTCTCTCTCTCTCTTCCTCTCTTTCTCTTTCTACCCTTGCCTTTTATAACATATCATTTAAAGTTAATACGGCAACTTTCAAAGTTAAGACAATTTTATTGGAAAGTTTAAAAGTAAGAATATTACAGAATATAAGTATGTGTTAATATCCGCCAACTACAAAAATTCGCAAGGGTTCTGGATCTCATAACCAAAAAACTACTAGAACATCAAAAACGCGAATTTTTTTTGAAAAGGTTATTTCATTAGGAGCATCTAACTTTTTCTTATTTAGAAAAGCACTCATTTAGTGTCATCAGCAACGTATTTCCGAAGGTGATCGAACTGTTCCGAAAGTGAAATTTTGCTATAATAATTAAGTCGGTTTGTTTAGTTATTTCCGCCTCCGTTTAAAAGGTAACTTAGAAAATACGTTTTTTTAAAAATTAAAATCATTTTCACACCCAAATTTCATAAAATTAAGAAACATTCTATATTTGAACCAAGCGATAAAGTATGGTTTCATACATCAGCTATTTACATTTTAAGTCAATTAGATCTTATCTAGTGATGAAGGCGACGTCGTCTTCAAAACTAGTCTGTATGTATTAATAAACTAGTGCAGCGGTTCCCAACCTATGGTACGCGTACCCTTGGGGGTAAGTAGAAGTATGTGGGGTGGTGCGCAAAAATAATACCAGTAATGGCATACATCAATATTTCACATTTTAGATTTTAAACAAATACGAGGCTACACTAGTAGTTGACAAGATAGTTGGTGTGTTGTTGATCGGAAATTGCGTGAAGTTTGACTAGAATAGCGACGGGAAACATAGGCTATATTCCAAATTTAGGTGAACAATAAAAATCCAGGAAATGGATCAAAATTGACTCAACGTTACAGTTTTGGTAATCTTGCCTTTACAGAATCAGTGTGAAGTTGTTGACACACGTAATAGTTTCCAGATGGGAAACAATCTCCAACTCATGGGAGCATCTCGTGACGCGTGACGTATGATTTGTCTCCCGTGGAAAATATCAGCTAAAATAAGTCACTTCAATAATAATATATTAACTTAATAATATACAATAAATAAAATTACATAACCTGCATGTTAAAACAGCTGTTCCACAACATAACCTACAACATAAAATCAGTTGGTGTATGAAATCATGTTATCATTTAATTTAAGCAAAATTTGAACAACTAACTGAAGGATTTTACTAACTACCAAACATACTCAAAAACTTTTTCTCTTAGAAAATAAATATCAACATTCAATTAGTATAAAATATTTTAGTTATTGTAGAAGTTTTAGTATTGAAAATTGCCAATGAAAACTGTAACTGATTGAAAAGTCGAAGTAATATTGAATCAAATTAAATAACTCGTTGTATATTGATTTGTGCCATTCCTCTTTGCTCTGGTTATATACTGCTTACAATATGTTAGACTGCTTTAATTAATAGAATTAAATAATTTAAGGCGGTATAGACCGGAAAATGGCTTTGATCTTAGTTTTAAGACAATCAGCTCTCATGGCTGTTCCATCTACGAAAGGTAGACATGGGTTTTGAACAAAGCCAGGATTAAACCACTTGGTAGAGTATATAGAAGGTGGATCATGGTACAGAGTGTGCAAATAGAATTAAGTAGGTCTGAGGATAGCCATAATGGTCATGCTATACTAGGAATAGGCCGCGTTATTCCAGTTCATACATCTGTGTTATGGTCGGTTCCCATAATGCTAGTATATTAGTGTGGGTTTTCATTGGGCTGGGTAAGTTGCATAATTGCCTATTTAGTTGTTATTACGTCCTAGTAAGGCAAGGCCGGTGCTTAAAGAGAATTAAACTCGTCTGTTAATTGGATGCCTAATGCAGCAAACGTACAAATTAGAAGTTATGTTTTAATATACAGTCGGCGAGGCCCTTGACTCTGTCAAATAGAGGCTGTTAATGGCGTCGGGCAATTCGTAGATTCTGTGGCGCGAAATTAAGTGTTTCTGAAATGTGACAACACTGCATTTGTCAAAGTACATCCTAAATGAACCGATCTGTTACTTACATAGTGAAGGCCCAAAGATCAAACCTGTCTGATGTACGAGGATCTAAATAAACTGGTTATAGGTAATTCTTTAAAATTCAATTTGTGATTAGCAGATTTTTTTGTAGATTCAAGTAGGTCAGCCATTAAATGCATTATCCTCTCGAAGAATTGCAAAGTATTGTAAATATAGGTGAGATTATTAGCTTAAATTAGAGATATAAAACTCCTTGGCAGAGGATATAGTAGATTAGGTTTACCGATTGCATACCTACTCTCTATCGGAGTATAAAGGTTTTACCATTTAGGCCTATACCCATAGGTAGTAGAAACGGTCCCTAGTATGATATAATCTCCTTAAAGCTAAACTAGGATCGGTTGGATCCGTATTGCCTAGTTATTGTATTAGGTTGGATTGAAAAATTCCAACTTAACTAATAATATAGTTTTTGGTTATGTCAAACCTTCACAGGAATGTTTCGGATGCTGCCTCCTTATGATATCAATAGATCACCCGTCTAGTGTCCCAACATCCGCCTAATAACCCAGCAACCTACTAGTACCGAGCACCACGCCCGTCTAGTGACCCAGCACCCCTCTAATGACCCAACATCCATCTAGTGATCCAGCACTCATCTACTACCCAGCAATCATCTAATACCCAATGAATCGTCTAATACCCCAGCACCTCTCTAGTGACCCAGCACCCGTCTGAAGACCCAGCACCCGTCTAATACCTAGCATCCTGCTAATGATCCAGTGCCAGTATAGTGACCCAACACTCGTTTATTGACCAAGCACTCTTTGGTCTAGTAACAATCATCCGTATAGTGGCCAGTACTAAGGTTGAACTCCCCGTCAATGTTTTACTCTTCGCTTTAAACAAACAAAACAATAAAAACGGAAAATATTTTCCACTAAAGTAAATTATTACAGTCATTTAATTTCGTTGGAATACCTGAATAAATTATGAAAACATACATTAATTAATGAGTTGACTCATTTGCATTATTATATAGTTCAAATATTTTAATCGACTGTATTTCTAGTATTTGTGTATTGTATTATAAAAAAACGAATTTTTTTTAATTCAAAAAACGTTCTATAGTTTCTACAACCTTGTAAAGTGATCCAAAGCAAATTACTGCAAGGGAGGATCAGACCGAACGATATTGTAGTAAGATGCCAGCGTCAACCTGAGTTCTTCAGCCTCCCAGTGTCAGCTTCTTATAGCGTCAGCCTCATGTATTTTTCATCAGCTGAACTTAGCCACTTCCTGCGTTTTCCGCCACTTTTTCTCCGTTCGTTGACTAGTTGCCCCTCGCTTTACTGGTTATGAATAAAACTCGTTCATAGATTACTGCGTGCCTTGCGAGGTGGATTAGCACAGAATGCCGTTTGGATGTAGAACTAGACAAAATTCATTTCCTAAAAAGACATTAACTGATTAGCATTTTTTAAATAATTAAGAATCGGATTGATTTAAAATATTTAAAATAAACGTAACGAAAGTACATTGTTTATGGGGAGTCAAGCGTTAAAAGAGGTTTTATTTGGAATAAAAATTCACCATTGCCTTGAACTATATGCTCCTAAAATCATTCCAAAGAAAAAACTTCTCTTGTTGAAAACCTTAAACTCGGTGAATTATTGTCAAAAATATTGTTAAATATTGTTGTAAAGAAGTATGATTTAGTGTTTTATGTTCTAAAATACGCGGTCATTTAGACGTCCTGACAAATCCAATTGCCAAGAACGAAAGTAGGCAATCAAATAGCAACATAAATAGTTGAAAATAATGGGTTTCTGCATTAAAGGTTCAAACAATCGGTGGCCAGGTTTGGAGGCAAACTAAATCATAACTTATAAACAATACTTAACAAAATATTGGCTTTAATTTAAGAAAATGAGGGAACTAAACCTTTTTTTCATTTTAAATGCATTTCAAATTTAACGAATACTCAATGAACATTAAATTTTAAAACATCTACAGGTTTTTATTTGTTTAGAAAAACGTATTAAATGCTTGTAAGAATTAACAAGGCTTTAAAAGCAAACGCTAAATTTTCGTTTTTATAATAGGATTTTTATAAAGACATATTGAGGACATTCTGAATATATATTTATTTAGTCTCTCTGTTTACTGTCAACTCGCCTTACAGGGAAACAATATTGTAGTTTTAATATCGGAATTTATTTATGGGAGTATTATGTTTATGTAAAGTGTCTTACAAAAATAACCAATATAAAATATTTTTCAATTCCTTCTATTAGTCACTATCTGCTTATATATATATATATATATATATATATATATATATATATATATAATAAATTAAAAATATTTCAAAAACAAGAATACTGAATATATTTATTCAAAGCTTTTCGCCGATAAAATAGTACCAGCATCTTCAGGAAAATAATTATCTAATCTTATATTATTATTATCTAATTAATAATTAATATAATATCTAATTAAAATAATTATTATATTTTCTAATAGTTAAGATAATTATTTTCCTGAAGATGCTGGTACTATTTTATCGGCGAAAAGCTTTGAATAAATATATTCATTAAAAGTATTCTTGTTTTTGAAATATTTTTAATTTATTAACTATATTACAAGAAAACATATCACCATATTTAATATATATATATATATATATATATATATATATATATATATATATATATATATATAGGCCTATATATATATAAAGAACAAAAGTCAAAATACAAATACAAGAATTATATTTGAATTTACAATTCAAATCTTTTCGTTGGCTAACAGTACCAACATCATCAGGAATATTAAACAATTGAATTGTTTAATATTCCTGATGATGTTGGTACTGTTAGCCTACGAAAAGCTTTGAATTGTAAATTCAAATATAATTCTTGTATTTGTATTTTGACTTTTGTTCTTTTTTAATACACAAGAAAACATATTGCGATATTTATATATATATATATATATATATATATATATATATATATATATATTCTTATTCAGTATATATATACTCAGAATTCAGATATATATATATATATATATATATATATATATCTTATTCACATTTTCAATCGTTAATAAAATATTATCTCAAGTTCAAATACATTTGTTTAAACTTGTAGTAGAGCACAATTATGTTAATACAAATTTATCATTTAATACAGCGAATTAAACTAAATTTAATGACTTAATTTTAGTTTTATATAGGAGAAAAACTTTTCACAAAAGGGGCAAAGTATGCAATATAGTTATTTCCTCCCATTTGGCTTAAAATATGTGATAAAATATGTTTTCACAAAACAGCTGTTTTTATGTTATAGGTTATGTGGTAGAATAGCTTGTGTAACGCATAGGCTATGTTATTTTATTTATATTAGGTATAATTATTTAATAAAAAGTAACAAAAATAAAACTTTTCTTTGTTGACAGAAGTAGGAGTTAACTTTAAAAAATGTTTGGTTATATTACTTGTTAAATAAATAAAATATTATAAAGAACCCTCAAACCTTCACGATCACCAAAGGTAACATCGCCAATTCACTCCATTGCGATTTGAGTGTAACACTATGACACCTCTTAGTCATAAGATACAGTCACCCTACACACTGTATATCTCAAAACTGAAACCATTGGATCACATATCTACTTGAGTAAGCAAATTTATGAAGGTTAGTTTATCAGAAAACACCAATTGCAATTACAGTAGAGCCTTGATTATCCGAGCCCCAACTAACCGAGTTCCGTATTAAAAAAAAGGTAGTTAAAAACATAGACACATGGCGAATAGGGGCTCTCGCTCTCAGTATACTCTTAGAGAAACTGCACTAACATTAGTTTTACCTTTACAACAGCTTTTCCATATATGTAGAGTGTAGGAAAAAGTAAAAAGGGAAATACATCTGTTTTATTTTACATTTTTCACAATTTTAATTCGTTCCTTATATTATTCATTTTATAATACACGTTTAACTTTTTTCACATTTTTTACCACGTTTTCATTAATTTCACCTGTTTATCATATGTTTCTCTCTCGATTTGACAGATTCCATGTTATCAGTTTAAGTTTATCCGAGGTACCTTCAGCCCAAATTAGGCTACCTTGGATAATCAAGGCTTTAATAAACTCGTAACTATCATAACCACTCATAATTATGATTCATTGCTTGAAACGTTTACGGATATAAAAGTAAACTCTCCCAGATGTTATGACAAAAATAATAATTATATACAAATAACAAAATAATAAAAAAAGTACATTATTACAAAGAAGATATTGTAACATAAGTTACGAACTATAAATTGCTTCTGTACCAAGTTGGAAACGTAGCAAGAAATTATTTCTTTATTGAAAAGTTTGTTTTGCCAATAAAGTATGTTTCTAACTTCTAAAAAGACGTTTCTAATAAGGTTGTTTCATTTTTACCTTTATCTCTTTATGACATTTTTTAAAAAATTAGTTATAATCCAATTTTTCTAACATTAGAAATGTTTAATATAAAGCATTTTCCGCGAAGTTTGTAGACAAGAGGAGTTCGCCAACTGCCTACATCGGTTTGCCTCCAGATCATCTTATTTACATCAGCACACATTCATAAATCACACGTTTAATGCTCGCCTGAAATTCCTTTCGCTATCCCGAGCGCCGCGTCCTCGCCATAAAGTAGCGCAAACCTTTTGTCCGTCACGACACGCAAATCCGAAAGCTTTTCAATTATCTCCCGTTTCAACTTTGATCTCCGACTTTTGCCCGGGAAACCATTAAACTAGCATTTTTCTGCAATAATATATTCTATAAAGGTTCACATTTCCGATCTCAACGTAATAGATATTTTTACTATGTTCATTAAATATTTTTTTATATCAGTCCTGGAATTCTAGACAAAAATCGATTTGGTATTTATGTCGTTAAAGATTTTTTTTTAAAGACGAAAACATAGGAAAAATAAAACGTCCACCAGAAGAGAATTGGAAAACACATTATTTGCTACCGTAATTAAAAGAGGCGTTAAACATTTAATTGTAATTATAGCTATAAAAAGGTTAATTAACTGAATCTGTGATTGCGATATGTAAGAAAGTGTTTTAATTATTTGTTGTACCTCGAGGTCAGTAGTGAACTTATTTTGTTCTATCGATTTTTACAAACTTTCGTGAAAAACATAATTTGAATTGTTTACTTTACCCAAACTGAAATCCTTTTCTAGATATTCAGCACCGTTCATTTAACAGTGGATCCTCGATTATCCGAGGCATTGTAGACCGAGGGAACCGCCGATGATTGAAAACTCGGATATCACGGACTCTGGCAAATGTCGGAAACGTATGGTAAACTGGTAAAATGTATGAAAACGTGGCCAACGATGTCAAAAAGACATCTACTGTATAGACAATGAAATATAACGTAAATATAAATAAAAAATGAAAAATAACATTCCTGTAACTTTTTCCTGCATTTTGCATATTGCTCTTGGAACATTAAAATTTAAGAGGAAATATTTACGTTGTTACTCTAGGCCACGCTGCTCTAGAAATGTTTACGTTGCTGAAGAAGGCCAAAACGTATACTTAAATAGATAAAATTTTATAAGTTGGCGCTTGGGGGCTGCGGGCATTGGCATGAGACCGAGGGCGAGGGGAGGGTGGAGATGCTCGCAGGTCATTTTCAAAGTCACTAATTCATCGGGTTGACTCATTATTTTGTTACTTATTAATATGTTTCAATGTATAGTTTACATAACTACAAATGGAAATAGGGCGTTCACGGAAGCGTGCTAATAGGATTGTCTAAGGGTTGGGACGTAGGCCGCAATGTTTTCTACCTAAGAGCCAAGTGCCACCTTATAAAATTTGACCTATCCATAATGTATAGTTTTTAGGTTAGGAGATTCTACTGTATCGTTATCATCGCGGCCTTGTTATTTCTCCTTTAGATACTTCCTGCTGTATGAGGTATTCTACGTCATAATATCCTAAACTGTTGTTCTAGTTCCCGTTACAAGGAGCAATGAGTGTTGTTCCTAATGAGTGTTATAAATATTTCAAGGAATAACCTTGAGGAAGGATAATATTTATAGTGAAAGAGTGACCTGGCAGCGGGATCTGAATGAGGGGTACGAATAGAGCTTTGCCCAGCAATATTAAAATTGCTAAGATGTATACATTTGGGGAGGAGATGGAAACTAAAGAAGAATAAATAGAATAGATGAACGCAGCATAAAATAGAATGGGCTCAAATTGCCACTACATTTAAGTTTTTAATGACCAAAACCATAATTAGTGAACAAATGACAAGCCGGTTGAATATCGAGTCAAATCTATTTATTTAATGCGACGTTTCGGCAACTGATTTGTTGCCCTTATCACACCTGTAGTGTTATGGAGAACAAAGTTCTTACATTTAATGTCCATGTGAGTAATGCGAGGAGGCAAAACATCAAACCCCTACACTTTACCAAGAACTTTCCATGCCCGCTGCTAAAACCGAGCCCTACTGTGAATTTATAACAGAAAACATATTTATTGGACTACATAAAATATTGTGTTCAAATTTTTGATAGTTAAAATAATCATTTTATTATTAACACGGTGTTTTAAGCTTTTGTAAAAAGTTTGAAAATAAAGTTTATTTCTACCTGATGACGTCGTCATATATTTACACATGAGCAGGTTGTTGGAGTTCAGGTTGCATATTTTGCCAGGTGGCTGGTTATAAATTTTAAAACACAGTAGTGAGTGATTTAAATATATTATTTATTGCGTTTATATGTAATTTTAACTCTTACAGGTTTCAAAACGGCGATAGCTCATTTGTCGATTTAAATGAACGCTATAAAGTCCTTACCAAGAACCGATTGTCCTTGCACGGGCAACTTCATTACTAGATCGACATAAAGTGGCTTTTTAGGTAGGGCTATTATCTTTAAAATGCCTGATTATTTAAGAAAAAGCAATAAACTTCATTGAGTGCATTGTAGAAAACTCGAACTGTTTGGCGAATACACTTTTTTAATTATAAATAATAAGGCTTTTTTCTTATAAGACGCAGTATTCACGTAAATATTTATAAAGAATAGTTTCGGATTCCTCCTGCCGTCTTCAAGTCCATGCCGGATTCTAATGTTTTACAGAGCTAATGGTCTCCGTACGATGGAATCTAACCTTAAAATTGCAACTCGGTAAATTAAGCATATAAATCAAAAACGCGATTAAAATGCTTCACCGCTGACGACAATATGTAGCTACAGTACAGCTGCAGCAGACTTCCAGATAAAAAGAAATTCTTTACAATTATATCATAAACAGTGAGACCGTTATGAATAGAGTTCTTAGAACGTGACTATAAACAAGATATAATATCCCGTGTTGGAGTGGAAAAAGTGCGGGAATGAAGCCGAGCTGTCGACTATCGACTGTTGACATTACAGATCGAGCGGTCGATCCATAACAAGTAAGGCCTGGGAAATGGAGATGGACAAAAACTAAATGCAAACGGACAATTTGCGGCGAGGTCGGCACTTAGCGTTCTTTACGACTCCAAAGCGTCCGTTTTGCGAATATTTTCAAAGTAATTTATTTAATTTTATTCCGAGAAGAGATGTTTCATTAAAAACGTGGGAAGATAGTGTGTATAACTTTGGATTATCTCGGGTGAACGGCCTTTATAAGTAGAAGCTTCAAGTCGTTGATGAATTTATAAGTATCAAAGTAGTAAACGTAATTTCAAGGAGCTTTGTGACTTGTAAAAAGGTTAGAAAATATAAGATTCAATCACTTATTTTTCGGTCAGTATTAGTGAATATAGAGAACTGCCTTTTCTTATTAAGCGTTGAAGTTCTTTTCTTTGTTTCCAATATGATAATGATTATGTACACAACACCTAATGTAGCTTCATGTAATTTAATGCACGTTGTAGTTTATAAAAAACAATGAACTGTTACATTTACAACATAAATAAATGAAATCTCTCGACCACAAATAACTTTCTTCTTTTATTTAAAACCTTATGTACATTTCGATTGCATGGCAATCCTCCTCAGAGGTAATTTCGATTTGCAATCGAAATGTACATAAGGTTTTAAATAAAAGAAGGAAGTTATTTGTGGTTGAGAGGTTTCATGTATTTATGTTAAACATTACGCAGTTGTTTTATACAGTTGTTACATTTATTTTAAATAAACAAAGAAAATATGAAGAAAACACTGCAAATACGATATTTTAATGTCCTACACATGTTACTGTAAAATTTCGTATATGGGTAAATCCTTAGCCTAAGATTTCCCGACTCCTACAGTACGAACTCTTTTGAACTTCTACCACCATATACTCGTAAATATTAGGCGTTACCTCAAAGACAGGGTCCATATTACCTAACCGAAGTATAAAATAATTAACACTCTCGTTGCTAACAAGAAAAACTGTTTAGAAATTCACATTGCTATTTTCTACAAAACCAACATAACTAACCGTCATTATTAAAACCTACCATATCCCAGACTCTAATGGTTACAGCAACGATAATTATCTCTCATTTATAAAATCCTAACACTTGCCAACTTATGTTTGTAAAGCCTGAGATTTACTACAAAAAGCTAAAATTTACCAATATACGGGTTTTACAGTAACATGTGCATTTAGAGCCCATATAATATAATAATATTTAGAGCCCATAATATAATTCTGTCAAATTATATTAAAATCGGCCACTGAATAGTTTTCTGTCTTTTTTCTTCCGTTGTAGGTCGCAGGGAGGAGGGTTTTGGAAGATTATAACGTTTGTGGGGTTACAAAGTTTCTATTTAATCTTGTATAGACTGAAAATTTAATTTAAAATTACTACAGATTAGTATCTATTCCTCAATACCCAGTTATATATCAATTAATGAAAATGAGAGCACTACAATATAACTCTCGAAAGTCGTCTCGAAAAAATATCTTGAGGTTTTTGTTTACATATATTAAAGTGTAAGTTATAAATGAAGATAAGAAACAAATGTTGCTAAATATTAAATTTATGTATATGTATATATATATATATATATATATATATATATATATATATATATATATATATATATATATATATATATATATATATATGATGAATAGTTAGTAACCGAGGGTCATCCGTTTATTTTGTAGTGCATAAAACCTCAGTTCGGATACTAACTATTCGTCATATTTATCCGTTCGTGAAGGAATACGTATCGTCATATATATATATATATATATATATATATATATATATATATATATATATATATATATATATATGGTGATACATTGATGCCGCAATTGACGCTACTAAAGATTTTTTATCAGCCGTATACCTATTTTATTAAACTCGCCGGCTCCATATATCTGTATTACTAAACTGTTGCTTAGGGTAAAAAAAAGTTACTGGTGTTCGGACCTTCTTCAATACCTCAACAATGTCTCTTAATGTAGCCAATAACCCCTCTCCAATTATGTTACTTCTCTCTACATAACTCAAGAAATATCCGATACACCATGGTTTTCTTTAAACATTTCAAAATCTCACATGGTCTAACATCCGCTCACTTTCGCCCTTCAGCGCAGGGAATACATTGACTATTCCAGTTTCTAGAATTGTAAAACCACTTTCTAAAGACAATACGTATTAAGACTCTTATGAATTTATACTTTAGTATTCTATCAGATGGGGCATTTTTCTTGCTTCTCTAATACCAACAAATTTATTAGAAACATTTTCATCTAAAAAATCATTCGAATATAGAAATCACTCCAGTTACCTTGGATCACAGGAGTTGAGTCAACGTTTAAGTCAAGTCCTTATGTTTCTACACGTTTTCCTATGCAGGGCTGTTTATTGTCGAATCCTCCTACGGTCAACAAACCTTACTGTCGCAAGCAACAAGTTGCATTAGTTATCTTGTACTGACCTGGGCTCTGGAGGCTTCCGACAACTAGAATATTTATCCTGTTGACCATTCCTTTATCCTGTACCATATTCCACTTCTCGGTTACTTTAACTAGTAGCGGGTAGACATAGCTCTTCCCCCAGTCTCAGAGCATGGCTACTTCTGGTTAGTAACACTCCCCACACGATGCCATAAATTCTTCCTACTTCCAAACCTTTGTCCTTTTCTTCATCCTACTTAATTCCATATTTCTTTCTTTACCCTACTTTCTACAGATTATGTAGCGGGGGTAATTTGTTTTGGCCCCGACAGAGAGTAAGTAGGTCTACTTCCGGTACCCAACCCGGTACACTATATGCCGTGATACTAGGGGGATGTGTACTAGGGAATGTGTACTAGGGGGATGTGTACTAGGGGATGTGTACTAGAGGGATGCTACTAGGGGGATGTGTACTAGAGGGATGTGTACTAGGGGGATGTGTACTAGGGGATGTGTACTAGGGGGATGTGTACTAGGGGATGTGTACTAGGGGATGTGTACTAGGGGGATGTGTACTAGAGGGATGTTTACTAGGGGGATGTGTACTAGGGGATGTGTACTAGAGGGATGTTTACTAGGGGGATGTGTACTAGAGGGATGTGTACTAGGGGGATGTGTACTAGGGGATGTGTACTAAGGGATGTGTACTAGGGGGATGTGTACTAGGGTGATGTGTACTAGGGGATGTGTACTAGGCGATGTATACTAGGGGATGTGTACTAGGGGATGTGTACTAGAGGGATGTGTTACTAGGGGGTTGTGTACTAGGGGGATGTGTACTAGGGGATGTGTACTAGAGGGATGTGTACTAGGGGGATGTGTACTAGAGGGATGTGTACTAGGGGGATGTGTACTAGAGGGATGTGTATTAGCGGATGTGTACTAGGGGATGTGTACTAGGGGGATGTGTACTAGGGGATGTGTACTAGTGGGGTTGTAAATCCTTACTCATATTCACAGTCCTTTTCTATTCTTCGAAGGCGATAATAGTCACACTGACAGCTTTGAAAGTACAACAAATATCGAGTTCTTACTCTCATTTATGATAACTGTATTCGTATTTATAATTGTTAGTGCCACTATTCAATATCAAATGTTTCCTTTGTCAATGCTTTTGGGCTTTCTAACAATATTATTTGAAATTCTACTTGGTTTTTCTGTAGCACTACAATACAATATTTTTTATTATATTAGTTTAGCCTCTTCATAATGCTTTGACCAAATAATATTGTGCTTAGCTGATCTAAATGCTCTTATTCATCCCATATTGTTTCCTATCGAGCAAGATACTTTTTAATATAATTAATTCTTGGTATATATGAATTGCCTACCTCATACAGTTACATTTTCATATGCCTTTAACTCATGTATCCAATTCCCATTTTATCATATTTTCATTTCTTTCTAAACGAAAACACACTCCCTCTTGTTATTAGTATTGGACAATTTTTCAGCTAATCAGCTGAAGTAATTTAAAACGTATGTATGCTGGAATATTGTCCCGGAGTAACCTTACTCAACTTCCCCGTACCAGAACTTGTCCTGGCACTAAGCGGCCACGATTTTCTCCAAAATCGCTATGACCAGGAGTTTCATATTCTCAAATTAATGGTATCTGTTGTATTTCATTCCGGATAACAATGAAATTGACGCGGGCTTTTAACGAAAATAATTATAATTTATTGCCAGAAGCAAACAAAACTAATAGCTAGTTGTTTTGATTTTATGAAAGAAAACGAAATTTACCACTTGGTAAGACTGCAAATTGTAAGCTTAGGACAATGAGAAATCATTAAGTTCACACATCAGGATACAAATGTATCAATCAGCGATCGTGATTCTTTGGTTATAAAACGTTAACTTTAGTTACAGCAGACATTTTCCTTTCCTTCTCTATTAACACAACACCTGAGTCTAATCACTACGTCACGCAGGTACAATAGGCTTATCTAGTGGAACTAATGGGAACGTTTAGTTACGTAAGTCGAAGTTGAACTCTAACCGATTAAGTGTTTTATAACAGGCAATTATTTCGTCTATATTCGATAATTTAAAGACTATATTATCTATGTTTTAAACAAAATAAATCAATTGTTTAAAAAATATTGTTTATCTAAATTTTATTTTATACATACAATTTTTAAAGTATTAAGAAGCAAACAAAAAAGTAACTCTGAAATAGTATAGCGAACACTAGCTGTAATTACGTCCGTTAGAAGACGCGAACCTAGCGGAACGTTGCTGAACTACAATTCATTATAATCTATTAGCATTGTTTTTAACGTTCGTGTCCATAAGATGGCAAAACTTGTTCCCAGAGCGCATGTCAATAATTACAAAGAAATAATATTCCAAGCGATGAATATATTAGCGAAGTATGTTTAGGGATCTAATGACTAGGCGCCGGACCGTGTGTATATCAGCGGGCGCTTTTGTTCAGGGGCAGGGAGGGGCTGTGCCCCCGCGGTGAATTATGGGTACAATTATGTTTCCGACGAACGCAAACATATCACGACCTCGTCATGGGGTCTGCAAATTTAATTACATTTTGTAACTATTTATTAATAATTTAATTGTGATGTGTTAATTCATTTTAATTGGATTTTTTTAGAGGTTTTCCTCTGTAAGTTACATTTAACGAGAGCAATTATGTCATGACCTGAGCTCTGGGTTCTACCAGAGCCTGAGTACTGTCGCTCGCATGGACCTAAACTGTATTCCATTTAAAACCTGTGCTTGGCTAGAAGATAAATAATTTCTTTTCAATATTAGTAGAACTAAAGGCTTTTATTCGTGGACAGCTAAGCTAATGAATAGGAAGGGTTCACAACCAAGTGTTTCCACAACATTCAGAGAACTAAACTTATTGGTAATGAATTAGAAGGTGCCAAGGAGATTGGAAATGGAGGAGACAAACTATATACAATCGATATATTTAAGCTCTAATAACATATACTTGTAGCTTTAAATCTACAAACAATATGAACATATAGACCAACAGCAAACAGTTTCTCGTAACGCTAAATATAGATACTTAGCGTGGATGCACGAGCGCACGTGTCTCTGTGTGAAAGAGAAGGAGAGAGTATAGACTGCAATGATCTTCTATTACTTCCGATTATTAGTGTCCCTCTCTCTCTCTATCTCTTCATAGAATTTTTTCGACTTTAGGCTATCTTCATTACCTAAGTCTGACATTCTTTTTTGTGCCCGTCACATTTCAAATATTGCACTTTTGCTTCGACTACAATGTTATGGGGAACGGGTATTTATTCTCTCACGGATTCTGGTATTGGTCACTCTACGTTTTTATTTTTTCCGGTTCCCTTTCTTCTGAAATTAATTTATTTTGTTTGCTTCCGGTCTTTTTTGATATTTTTGTAAAGGTCCTACCACCAGCGGTAAACGTACAATCTACCAGAGCCACGCGGAAACGTCTAAACTCCAGCCAGTTATTAAAAAATAATATTATAAACATAGGAAAGTGTATGTCCATGACTCATCGCACTCAGGTAGCTGTATTTTTTAGGGTCTCCGATAAAGTGGTTTTGTCAATTTCAGATTAATTTGTAAAGTTTTGAATTTTATTGAATTTTAATTAGTTCCAGCGCGCAGTATTTAATTTATTCAATACTTCCTTTTATAGATTCGACATCATTTTATTACTTTTCCTCGACTAACAAAAATAAATTTGTATACGAAAAAGTTGAACCACTAGGTTTTTAGGCAGTACAACTATTCCGTCTTAATTAAAAAAAGGTACCCGTGTTTTTTCGCATCTAAAAGCACTATTTTGTTAGTTAACAGCTACAATGTTAATCATAGCTTCATGTCCGTGGATAAACCAACACATAATCCACCTTTCCTTCTATATCACTTTCCCTTATGGAGGGAGGAGAGAAGTTAAGTCTAAATGACCTTTCACAAGAACGATGAGTCTTTCTACTTTTCGTCACCGATGACTGAATGTGTCTCCCCTAACGTGGGTGACCACATTCCTTATTACTACCACTTATAGAGGGAAGAAAGAAGATCCTTCTATATTACACATCACACGTGATCCAAGACCTTCTATACTTTTACACCTCGGTAACTAAATGTCTTTTCAGTAATTCTACCTATAGTCCCTACGCCCTCTTCTTATAAAGTGATGAGAGAAGATACCTCATATGGACCTTGACACGAAAACCACACCTTGACTTCTTTACTTTCACACCTCTGTAACTGTGTGTGCCTCCTGTAATTCTACTTACTTTACTCCTCACTTTCCTTTATGGAATGAAGCAAAGAAGATACTTCTACTTAACCCTTCACACTTAAACCACGAGGCTTTTACTTTAAACACCTATCAAACTGTATTTACCACCCGTAACTGTACCTATTTTCCTTTACACTCTCCCTTAAGGAGTGATGAGAGAAGACACCTCATATGGCCATTGACAAGAAAACCACAAAGCTTTCTACTTTTACACCTTGGTAAATGCGTGTGCCTCCAGTATTCTATCTACATTACTAATCACTTTCCTTTATGGAGTGAAACAGAGAAGATACTTCTACATAACCCTTCATACGTGAACCACGAGGCTTTCTACTTTTACACCTCGGTAAATGTGTGTGCCTCCAGTATTCTATCTACATTACTAATCATTTTCCTATATGGAGTGAAACAGAGAAGATACTTCTACATAACCCTTCATACGTGAACCACGAGGCTTTCTACTTTTACACCTCGGTAAATGTGTGTGCCTCCAGTATTCTATCTACATTACTCATCACTTTCCCTTATGGAGTGAAACAGAGAAGATACTTCTACATAACCCCTCATACGTGAACCAAGAGGCTTTCTACTTTTACAACTCGGTAATTGTGTGTGCCTCCAGTATTCTATCTACATTACTCATAACTTTCCTTTATGGAGTGAAACAGAGAAGATACTTCTACATAACCCTTCATACGTGAACCACGAGGGTTTCTACTTTTACACCTCGTCAAATGAGTGTGCCTCGAGTATTCTACCTACATTACATATCACTTTTCTTTATGGAGTGAAGCAGAGAAGATACTTCTACATAACCCTTCTCACGTGAACCTCGAGGCTTTCTACTTTTACACCTCGGCAAATGAGTGTGCCTCCAGTATTCTACCTACATTACTAATCACTTTCCTTTATGGAGTGAAGAAGAGAAGATACTTCTACATAACCCATCACACGTGAACCACGAGGCTTTCTACTTTTACACCTCGGCAAATGGGTGTGCCTCCAGTATTCTAGCTACATTACTTATCACTTTTCTTTATGGAGTGAAACAGAGGAGATACTTCTACATAACCCTTCACACGTGAACCACGAGGCTTTCTACTTTTACACCTCGTCAAATGAGTGTGCCTCCAGTATTCTACCTACATTATTTATCACTTTTCTTTATGGAGTGAAGCAGAGAAGATACTTCTACATAACCCTTCTCACGTGAACCTCGAGGCTTTCTACTTTTACACCTCGGCAAATGAGTGTGCCTCCAGTATTCTACCTACATTACTCATCACTTTCCTTTATGGAGTGAAGCAGAGAAGATACTTCTACATAACCCTACTCACGTGAACCACGAGGCTTTCTACTTTTACACCTCGGCAAATGTGTGCCTCCAGAATTCTACCTACATTACTCATCACTTTCCTTTATGGAGTGAAACAGAGAAGATACTTCTACATAACAATTCATACGTGAACCACAGGGCTTTCTACTTTTACACCTCGGTAAATGTGTGTGCCTCCAGTATTCTATCTACATTACTCATCACTTTCCCTTATGGAGTGAAACAGAGAAGATACTTCTACATAACCCTTCATACGTGAAGCAAGAGTCTTTCTACTTTTACACCTCGGTAATTGTGTGTGCCTCCAGTATTCTATCTACATTACTCATCACTTTCCTTTATGGAGTGAAACAGAGAAGATACTTCTACATAACCCTTCATACGTGAACCACGAGGCTTTCTACTTTTACACCTCGTCAAATGAGTGTGCCTCCAGTATTCTACCTACATTACATATCACTTTTCTTTATGGAGTGAAGCAGAGAAGATACTTCTACATAACCCTTTTCACGTGAACCTCGAGGCTTTCTACTTTTTACACCTCGGCAAATGAGTGTGCCTCCAGTATTCTACCTACATTACTCATCACTTTCCTTTATGGAGTGAAGAAGAGAAGATACTTCTACATAGCCCTTCACACGTGAACCACGAGGCATTCTACTTTTACACCTCGGCAAATGGGTGTGCCTCCAATATTCTAGCTACATTACTTATCACTTTTCTTTATGGAGTGAAACAGAGGAGATACTTCTACATAACCCTTCACACGTGAACCACGAGGCTTTCTACTTTTACACCTCGTCAAATGAGTGTGCCTCCAGTATTCTACCTACATTATTTATCACTTTTCTTTATGGAGTGAAG
Source organism: Prosapia bicincta (assembly GCA_036971475.1). Classification (NCBI taxonomy): domain Eukaryota; kingdom Metazoa; phylum Arthropoda; class Insecta; order Hemiptera; family Cercopidae; genus Prosapia; species Prosapia bicincta. The sequence continues at coordinate 161,452,576 of JBAIZL010000005.1, forward strand.
CAGAGAAGATACTTCTACATAACCCTTCTCACGTGAACCTCGAGGCTTTCTACTTTTACACCTCGGCAAATGAGTGTGCCTCCAGTATTCTACCTACATTACTCATCACTTTCCTATATGGAGTGAAGCAGAGAAGATACTTCTACATAACACTACTCACGTGAACCACGAGGCTTTCTACTTTTACACCTCGGCAAATGTGTGCCTCCAGTATTCTACCTACATTACTCATCACTTTCCTTTATGGAGTGAAGCAGAGAAGATACTTTTACATAACCCTTCACACGTGAACCACGAGGCTTTCTACTTTTAAACCTCGGCAAATAAATGTGCCTCCAGTATTCTAGCTACATTACTAATCACTTTTCTTTATGGAGAGAAACAGAGAAGATACTTCTGCATAACCCTTCACACGTGAACCACGAGGCTTTCTACTTTTACACCTCGGCAAATAAGTGTGCCTCCAGTATTCTACCTACATTACTTATCACTTTTCTTTATGGAGTGAAGCGGAGAAGAATCTTCTACATAACCCTTCACACGTGAACCACGAGGCTTTCTACTTTTACACCTCGGCAAATGAGTGTGCCTCCAGTATTCTACCTACATTACTTATCACTTTTCTTTATGGAGTGAAGCGGAGAAGAATCTTCTACATAACCCTTCACACGTGAACCACGAGGCTTTCTACTTTTACACCTCGGCAAATAAGTGTGCCTCCAGTATTCTACCTACATTACTAATCACTTTTCTTTATGGAGTGAAGCAGAGAAGATACTTCTACATAACCCTTCACACGTGAACCACGAGGCTTTCTACTATTACACCTCGGTAAATGAATGTGCCTCCAGTATTCTATCTACATTACTTATCACTTTTCTTTATAGAGTGAAGCAGAGAAGATACTTCTACATAACCCTTCACACGTGAACCACGAGGCTTTCTACTTTTACACCTCGGCAAATAAATGTGCCTCCAGTATTCTAGCTACATTACTAATCACTTTTCTTTATGGAGTGAAACAGAGAAGATACTTCTACATAACCCTTCACACGTGAACCACGAGGCTTTCTACTTTTACACCTCGGCAAATGAGTGTGCCTCCAGTATTCTAGCTACATTACTTATCACTTTTCTTTATGGAGTGAAGCAGAGAAGATACTTCTACATAACCCTTCACACGTGAACCACGAGGCTTTCTACTTTTACACCTCGGCAAATGAGTGTGCCTCCAGTATTCTACCTACATTACTTATCACTTTTCTTTATGGAGTGAAGCAGAGAAGATACTTCTACATAACCCTTCACACGTGAACCACGAGGCATTCTACTTTTACACCTCGGCAAATGAATGTGCCTCCAGTATTCTACCTACATTACTCATCACTTTCCTTTATGGAGTGAAGAAGAGAAGATACTTCTACATAACCCTTCACACGTGAACCACGAGGCTTTCTACTTTTACACCTCGGCAAATGAAGATACTTCTACATAACCCTTCACACTGAACCACGAGGCTTTCTACTTTTACACCTCGGCAAATGGGTGTGCCTCCAGTATTCTAGCTACATTACTTATCACTTTTCTTTATGGAGTGAAGCAGAGAAGATACTTCTACATAACCCTTCACACGTGAACCACGAGGCTTTCTACTTTTACACCTCGGCAAATAAATGTGCCTCCAGTATTCTACCTACATTACTAATCACTTTTCTTTATGGAGTGAAACAGAGAAGATACTTCTACATAACCCTTCACACGTGAACCACGAGGCTTTCTACTTTTACACCTCGGCAAATGAGTGTGCCTCCAGTATTCTACCTACATTACTTATCACTTTTCTTTATGGAGTGAAGCAGAGAAGATACTTCTACATAACCCTTCACACGTGAACCACGAGGCATTCTACTTTTACACCTCGGCAAATGAATGTGCCTCCAGTATTCTATCTACATTACTTATCACTTTTCTTTATAGAGTGAAGCAGAGAAGATACTTCTACATAACCCTTCACACGTGAACCACGAGGCTTTCTACTTTTACACCTCGGCAAATAAATGTGCCTCCAGTATTCTAGCTACATTACTAATCACTTTTCTTTATGGAGTGAAACAGAGAAGATACTTCTACATAACCCTTCACACGTGAACCACGAGGCATTCTACTTTTACACCTCGGCAAATGAATGTGCCTCCAGTATTCTATCTACATTACTTATCACTTTTCTTTATAGAGTGAAGCAGAGAAGATACTTCTACATAACCCTTCACACGTGAACCACGAGGCTTTCTACTTTTACACCTCGGCAAATAAATGTGCCTCCAGTATTCTAGCTACATTACTAATCACTTTTCTTTATGGAGTGAAGCAGAGAAGATACTTCTACATAACCCTTCACACGTGAACCACGAGGCTTTCTACTTTTACACCTCGGCAAATGAGTGTGCCTCCAGTATTCTACCTACATTACTTATCACTTTTCTTTATGGAGTGAAGCAGAGAAGATACTTCTACATAACCCTTCACACGTGAACCACGAGGCATTCTACTTTTACACCTCGGCAAATGAATGTGCCTCCAGTATTCTACCTGCATTACTCATCACTTTCCTTTATGGAGTGAAGAAGAGAAGATACTTCTACATAACCCTTCACACGTGAACCACGAGGCTTTCTACTTTTACACCTCGGCAAATGGGTGTGCCTCCAGTATTCTAGCTACATTACTTATCACTTTTCTTTATGGAGTGAAGCAGAGAAGATTTTTCTACATAACCCTTCACACGTGAACCACGAGGCTTTCTACTTTTACACCTCGGCAAATAAATGTGCCTCCAGTATTCTAGCTACATTACTAATCACTTTTCTTTATGGAGTGAAACAGAGAAGATACTTCTACATAACCCTTCACACGTGAACCACGAGGCTTTCTACTTTTACACCTCGGCAAATGAGTGTGCCTCCAGTATTCTACCTACATTACTTATCACTTTTCTTTATGGAGTGAAGCAGAGAAGATACTTCTACATAACCCTTCACACGTGAACCACGAGGCATTCTACTTTTACACCTCGGCAAATGAATGTGCCTCCAGTATTCTACCTACATTACTCATTACTTTCCTTTATGGAGTGAAGAAGAGAAGATACTTCTACATAACCCTTCACACGTGAACCACGAGGCTTTCTACTTTTACACCTCGGCAAATGAAGATACTTCTACATAACCCTTCACACGTGAACCACGAGGCTTTCTACTTTTACACCTCGGCAAATGGGTGTGCCTCCAGTATTCTAGCTACATTACTTATCACTTTTCTTTATGGAGTGAAGCAGAGAAGATACTTCTACATAACCCTTCACACGTGAACCACGAGGCTTTCTACTTTTACACCTCGGCAAATAAATGTGCCTCCAGTATTCTAGCTACATTACTAATCACTTTTCTTTATGGAGTGAAACAGAGAAGATACTTCTACACAACCCTTCACACGTGAACCACGAGGCTTTCTACTTTTACACCTCGGCAAATGAGTGTGCCTCCAGTATTCTACCTACATTACTTATCACTTTTCTTTATGGAGTGAAGCAGAGAAGATACTTCTACATAACCCTTCACACGTGAACCACGAGGCATTCTACTTTTACACCTCGGCAAACGAATGTGCCTCCAGTATTCTATCTACATTACTTATCACTTTTCTTTATAGAGTGAAGCAGAGAAGATACTTCTACATAACCCTTCACACGTGAACCACGAGGCTTTCTACTTTTACACCTCGGCAAATAAATGTGCCTCCAGTATTCTAGCTACATTACTAATCACTTTTCTTTATGGAGTGAAACAGAGAAGATACTTCTACATAACCCTTCACACGTGAACCACGAGGCATTCTACTTTTACACCTCGGCAAATGAATGTGCCTCCAGTATTCTATCTACATTACTTATCACTTTTCTTTATAGAGTGAAGCAGAGAAGATACTTCTACATAACCCTTCACACGTGAACCACGAGGCTTTCTACTTTTACACCTCGGCAAATAAATGTGCCTCCAGTATTCTAGCTACATTACTAATCACTTTTCTTTATGGAGTGAAGCAGAGAAGATACTTCTACATAACCCTTCACACGTGAACCACGAGGCTTTCTACTTTTACACCTCGGCAAATGAGTGTGCCTCCAGTATTCTACCTACATTACTTATCACTTTTCTTTATGGAGTGAAGCAGAGAAGATACTTCTACATAACCCTTCACACGTGAACCACGAGGCATTCTACTTTTACACCTCGGCAAATGAATGTGCCTCCAGTATTCTACCTGCATTACTCATCACTTTCCTTTATGGAGTGAAGAAGAGAAGATACTTCTACATAACCCTTCACACGTGAACCACGAGGCTTTCTACTTTTACACCTCGGCAAATGGGTGTGCCTCCAGTATTCTAGCTACATTACTTATCACTTTTCTTTATGGAGTGAAGCAGAGAAGATACTTCTACATAACCCTTCACACGTGAACCACGAGGCTTTCTACTTTTACACCTCGGCAAATAAATGTGCCTCCGAGTATTCTAGCTACATTACTAATCACTTTTCTTTATGGAGTGAAACAGAGAAGATACTTCTTCATAACCCTTCACACGTGAACCACGAGGCTTTCTACTTTTACACCTCGGCAAATGAGTGTGCCTCCAGTATTCTACCTACATTACTTATCACTTTTCTTTATGGAGTGAAGCAGAGAAGATACTTCTACATAACCCTTCACACGTGAACCACGAGGCATTCTACTTTTACACCTCGGCAAATGAATGTGCCTCCAGTATTTTACCTACATTTCTTATCACTTTCCTTTATCGAGTGAAGCAGAGAAGATACTTCTACATAACCCTTCACACGTGAACCACGAGGCTTTCTACTTTTACACCTCGGCAAATGAGTGTGCCTCCAGTATTCTACCTACATTACTTATCACTTTCCTTTATGGAGTGAAGCAGAGAAGATACTTCTACATAACCCTTCACACGTTAACCACGAGGCTCTCTACTTTTACCCCTCGGTAACTTTACGTGCCTCCCGACTCTTTATTTATCTTTTTTTTCACTCTTCCTCAATGGGTGTAGCGAGAATATTCTTCTATATGAACCTTCATACGAGAATCACAAATCTGTCTACTTTTCTGTCTCGGTTGCTGTAAGTGCCTCCAGTAATTCTACCTACATACTTATCACATTCTTTTATGGGGTGAAGTGAGAGACACTTCTATATCGTTTTTCATAGAAGAATTTTTGGGTTTTCTACTATTAAACCTCGGTAACTGTATGTGCCGCCAGTAATTCTACTTACTTTACTTATCTATTTCTTTATGAAGTGAAGAGAAAGACCCTTCACATGTTAACCACGAGGCTTTCTAGTTTTACAGGGAACTGGTTCGTCCCTCCCGTAACTTTACATATTTCTGTTAGCTCTCCCTTAAAGAGCGAATCAAGAAGATACTTCTAGATGGCTCTTCATAAGTGAAGTAATAGGCTTTCTACATTTACACCTCAGTAACTCCAGTAATTCTATCTACATTGCTAATTTTATGTATGGAGTGAAGAAAGATGATACTTCAATATGACCCTTCATACATGGACCACGAGGCTTTCTATTTCTATGGTAACAATAAGATACTCCCATAGCTCTACCTAACTTCTTTTCCACCCACCCTTAAGGTAGGAAGCGAGAAGATACTTCTATATTACCCTTCACCTTTGAATCACGAGGCATTCTACTTTTCCACCTTGGTAACTGTATGCGCTCCAGTAATTCTACCTACATTAAGTATCACTTATTTTTATGGAGTGAAGCAAGAAGATACTTCTATATGACACTTGACACGTAGACCATGATCCTTTCTACAATTACACCTCAGTAACTCCAGTAATTCTATCTACATTACGTATCACCTATTTTAATGGAGTGAAGCGAGAAAATACTTGTATATGACTCTTCACACGTGAACCACGAGTCTTTCTATGTTTACACGTTGGTTACTGCCTTCCGTAATTCTACTTACATCGCTTTTATATTTTTTCCCCTTGCAAAGATTGTAGTGGACTCTCTATGACTCTTTACAAGTGATCCATGAGTTTTCCTACTTTCACACATCGGTTACTGCATGTGCCCTCAGTAGTCCTATCTATACTTATATATATTTCTTTTCCTCAACTTGTGAGTAGTTGGCTCTCTATACCTTTACCCACGTGGACCCTGAGATTCTTTACCAAGTCACATCGATGACTGTATGTAGCCCAGCTCCTGTAATCTGTCTATATTTCTTAACTCTTTTCCTCACTTGGTAAATTGGACAGCTACTTCTATTCGACCTTTCACACCTCAACCATGATGTTTTTATTTCCCCACATCAGTGACTGTATGCAGTCCTACCCATATCCATTTCCTATCTTTGCTCTCACAAGGATAAATCGATCCTCCCAGACGGGGGAAATAAACCATAGTAGGCCTACTTTAGTTTTTCGATTTCTCCCGGAGTTTTTGCGTAGTAAATAGAAATATAAAATATCGATCAATTGATGACGTAAGCACAGTGAGGCACGTGCGTGAGCATTCCCTTACGTAACAAATGATGGTTGAAGTATACGTTTAAGTATAACAGCCAACAAAACCCGTTCCAAAAGGGACGTTAAACAAACCGCCATCGACAACCGTTTTCAGCCGCTTATTAGCGTTTTGGATTCTACCAGGATACGTTTTGTTCCCTAACGCCTGAGGAGGTTATACGATTCCCGCTAAGAACATCTCCGTAGCCGATCTTTACCGCCAATTATGTCCAATACCGTCTTTTCGAAGAGCGTTCCCCTTTGACAACTCATTACAAACGCTCCGACAAACAAAACCGTCCTACAGCCGTTTTACATAATTTATTCAAATTAAGGAGACGCCAACGCGGGCCACACTGTCCCCCTCGTACCACCCATAAATAATACTTTACCATTCTAATTGGTCGGTTAAAACAAACAATATCTTTGCGTTACATCGAACGACTTTAATTTAACGAATAATTGGTACCAATAATCATACGCTGGGCTTAACCGAGTTAGGCTTATTAGATTCATCAATTGACTTGTACACACAGAGCCGGGTATCGACACTGTACACTTGTGGTTTTTGTAAGTTGTCACTTGTTGTTACTCGTCAAAATATGCATAATGTGCGGGAACGTTGATACGGTTATAAGTTAAAACTTTTTCTTTCTTCTTAATACAGTTGTGCCAACTTGACGCAATATTTACGCAATCTTCTTTTTCATATTTTACGTACAATGCAAGATACTACATTACAGTTATTTAAAACGTATCTTCGCTAAAATAACACTTTGTAATTGCAAACTATAAATTATGGGTTGATTTAACAAGTTTTCGGAATCATCAACAGAATTCAGCATTAATGCATCGAGCTTATCGCATAATACAAGGTTATTATTTATGAGTAAATGAGTAAACACGTATCGTGTTTGGTACGAGGTGTCTCGATGGGATCAAGGTGTTGAGACATTGCTGGAACAAGTATATTAATATACAGGGAGACTAGATATTATAAGATAAAAAAGTTTTAATGATTCTAGTAGTTTCCAAGTAGTATCTGAGAACTTTTCAAATCACCTACGTATATAAATCACAATTTCTTATTCATTTTGATTCGTCTTCAGATCGTGGTTCACAGTTGTAAATAAGGGATTTTAAAAATCTTTAATGTGTTGAATATTAACTAAGTATATTTTAGAAAATTAAAATTAGAAAGGTATTGTAAAGTTGTCATGTTGGCAGAAAGGATGAGAGTGGCTTTGCCCCGTCGTCATTCTTTGTCCTGTTCATACCTCTAACGGAGCTGAAGGCTGAACCCAAAAGTTGGTGACGAAAGATTCGTCATGTGAGAAAATGATAGTTCTATTAATCCTGGTTGTCACGGCAACTAAAAGAACCTGACTGGGCGAAAGGTTTGAGGAATCTCAAAACTTTTCGGGTTTGACTAATCAAATACTTTTTTACTTTTAATTCTACACAAACAACCAATTCAAATTCGTATTTATTATTTCTTTATAGGAATAGGTCAACTAAGTGTCACGTTCTTGTCACGTTTTTCGGTTTAAATTTTAACCAATAAATTCCGGTCGGATGAGAGGGTCGAGAATATTGATAGAGTTTTGATCAAAAAACACAAATTTATTGAAAGGCTCTAACGAAAGTTATAACTCTGATTATAGGAGAAATAGGCTGCGAGAAAACTATTCGTTGTGTTAAACAAGATTTAATAAGGAAGAAGGAAAAGCATTGACTCAACGACAGAATCGCTGAATTACTCAGTTCGCTATTTTTTTAATAATAATCTTTACCTGTTTGAATATCCTTTAACGTATTACGAAAGTTAACGGTCTTGGCTTGACGGTCTTGAAAAGAACTCACAACTAGCTACAGCTAGTTGGAAGGATTCAAGAAAGAAATTACTACAAAGTGAAAACAGAAAAATAAAATAACATGCTAGAGACCTGTTTGAGTGAGACCGTTTGTACAGAGTTCGTTAATGAACGTCAGTAAAGTGGACACTAACTGGACAATCTGGAGCTGGTGCAATGCTTAAGGACGAACTTAAAGACGGAAAGATATACAGGATGGACAGCAGAAGAAAACGACCGTCTATCGACAACACCATCTAGGTTATAGAGTTCTCTAATAATCCTCACCAGCTTGGACATCCAGTAGGAAGACATCCTGGAGCTTGACCGTCTCCGAAAAAGAACTTACAACTAACCACACCATCTAGCAGGTTTCTAAGAAGGCCATGCGCACAAAGTGGACAGACGAAGAGGAAAACATATAGCTTACATCTCTAATCGGTTTACAATTATAGCCCTGAAACACCTGAAATGAAGTTCGCTTAGTTAAATCTCGATAAAATAATGATTCGAGAAAAGAATAGTTGACGAGTATTAGAAAAAGAGATAGAAGAATAAGAAGCTAGTGTGACAAATTTGTTGATAATAACCTACAATAAAATATATAAAAGTAATAATTGGATGCACTTATCAAAAGCTATCATTCACAAATATGTTGACATGGTAGTCGCATGATTAAGAATTTAAGAAAAAGTGTACCACTTGAACAAAATCTATATTCGACAAGAATTCAATGTTAAATTTTAAAAATACCTCTATTTACACCTCTCTTAACAAGCCTACGGGACTTTTAACTTAATGCTTCAGGCACTTATGCCGCCTCACAGACTCTGATAACATTGCATAGACACTTAGTTCTACCCGATTCGATTTCTTACGGTAGTGATTATGTCATATTTGAGGGGAGACAATTTACGTAATTGCGTTGGGAAATCTTCTCAGATCCACATTATAAAATCTCTTATGCTTGAGTATTCGCTGAGGAAATTTATTTGCAAACACTTGCAGCTCATGTTTTCCTTTCAAAAAGCCATCCTCATACAACCACTTTCTTTACTTTTCAAGTACGAAAATTTAACTTATCAAATTAAATATTTAGCCTAATAAAGGCAGCTGACTGGTATAGTAGGCAGAACTGACTACTAGTCTAAATGTCCTGGGTTCGATCTCCGCATGCACTAAGGAATTTTCACGAAGTTGTTCAGCAGCCAGAAAATAAGTTACCAGGGTCAAACCTAAGGTAATAATGGAAGGTTGAAGCGTAGTTCCCGTACTGGCTACATTACCTTCCTTGATACTGTAGTTCATTTTGGCAACCCTTTTCTTATAAAACATCTTCATCGTATAAAAAAAAAGTTGTATATTAAACAAATAATACAATTTAAAAAAAAAATCAATTGATACTTAATTTATTAAAGAAAAATTATTTTAGTTTCTTTTTATTTTATAACTACTATTAATATAAATATGTATATACATATGTCACAATAACAATATTAGGTGGCAAAATAGAAAGATAATTTTCCTTGCAATATTCCTTTTCCCTTTTTATTTATGCTGCTGGACTATTAATTCTTTTTGTTACTATTTATACTCTTTCTTTTTTTCGTTGCTAGCATTGTGATGTAGTTTCCTTTCGCTTTTCTTTCCAATTGTCCTTTTGTGAAGCAATGTTCGATACCGTTAATTCATTTGTTTGTTTATTGTATTCTCTCCATTCATTTTTAATCCTAGAGCATTATTTATGATATTGTATGGAAACCGTGGGAAAAAATTTAGGTTGAGCAATGGAAGCTTCGACGATAACCAGAGGGAGGCAAAAGAAAATTTCATGTTGGCTAAGTGCCAAAAGACTTTGAACATGAAGATACTCAGAATCCGACTTAGCCCCTCTTACAAAATTTTTATAATTTCATTATTGAATAAATATTTGAAAAACTGTATTAACACCAACTGTTATCCACTATATATTTAAAAAAATGTATTTGGACTTGATTGGATAAATAAAACGTATTTAATTAAAGATTGAAATTTTGTACAATTTATATATCAGGAGAGTATGAGCTAATAGAAGGAATTAAAAAATAAAAATTAATTAACGACAAGAATCAGAGTGCATGCGTGTACGCATTTGTGTGGGCTCACAATTTTCTTTTAGAAATAATTTATTTGCTAAAAGTAAGCAAATATGTAGAAATCACTAATTGACTTACAAACTTATAAAAAACCATTATAATATTATTTTACATCTATAGTTGTAGATTCTGTAGCAAGTTACATTTCAAATTATGTTATAACCAGTTACTGGATAAATTTATAAAGTTCTATAAAGAAAATACTAGATAAATGTCTTTATACTGAAATAAAGAATACTGAATAAAATCATTAAACCTCGATTAGGTAACCGATCCGCTTTCGAAGTCTGGCATATAGTATTGTAGGAGTTAGACCATATAATTCCGCCAAACAATCATAATTAACCTAAATTAAATTTCCAAGTACCAACGTTTTTAAGCAACGACTGTACAACTTGATCAATTGTCCAATCAAACATTGCCCATAAATCACCAATCCTGCTGGAGCTAATTTGTATCCATTTGCGTTCTCACCCGACTATTGTTTCAAACTAATTCTTTTATGAGTTGTAATTTCGTTGCTCGGACATTTATCCATCCAGCCAATTAATGGGTCCCGCGTCAGCCTTTATTAGTGGACAATTAAAAACGTTTATTACATCTAAACATGATCTCGTTATATTAAATTTAACTCATTTTTCGATTGGACGATGAGATGTACTTTTATGAGCGTTGGACGGAGACCTTCGACTCTTTTAACTCGTTCATTAAGTTTACTTTGCCATTCGCTATAATCAATTGTAAATTGCGGGGTAAAATATCTAATCTGTAGTTCAGGTAATAACCACCAGAGTGCGATGTTTTGTATTGTTGGACAGTCGCTTACAAATATTGCTAAAATGTGTTTTTATCTGCTGAAGTTTAGATATCAAATCCTTGTAATTTAAAAAGTAACCTTAACGAAAAATTATAAATAATATTAGCAACCTTATACACTAGCAAATTTTTAATTTTACAATCCGAAAGTTTTACAGTGTCCAAGCAGAATCGAAATTTACCATAACATATTAATAAATGCTACCCTACTCAATTAAGAAAAAAATTGTTTCAACAAATCTAAAAGAAACAATTCCATCCTAAATAGTATATGAGATATAACGGCAGCCCTGGCCAATACCAATCCCCGAATGTATTCTAGGCCAGTTATTAAACGTGAAATAATATCGTCATGATAGCCACCACTACCTTATCGCCATCGTCATGATAGGTACCACTACATCGTTGCCATCGTCATGATAGCCACCACTACCTCATTGCCATCGTCATGATAGCCACCACTACCTCATTGTCATCGTCATGATAGCCACCACTACCTCATTGCCATCGTCATGATAGCCACCCCTACCTCATTGCCATCGTCATGATAGCCACCACTACCTTATTGCCATCGTCATGATAGCCACCACTACCTCATTGTCATCGTCATGATAGCCACCACTACCTCATTGCCATCGTCATGATAGCCACCCCTACCTCATTGCCATCGTCATGATAGCCACCACTACCTTATTGCCATCGTCATGATAGGTACCACTACCTTATTGCCATCGTCATGATAGCCACCACTACCTTATCGCCATCGTCATGATAGGTACCACTACATCGTTGCCATCGTCATGATAGCCACCACTACCTCATTGTCATCGTCATGATAGCCACCACTACCTCATTGTCATCGTCATGATAGCCACCACTATCTCATTGCCATCGTCATGATAGCCACCCCTACCTCATTGCCATCGTCATGATAGCCACCACTACCTTATTGCCATCGTCATGATAGATACCACTACCTCGTTGTCATCGTCATGATAGCCACCACTACCTCATTGCTATCGTCATGATAGCCACCACTACTTCATTGCCATCGTCATGATAGATACCACTACCTCGTTGTCATCGTAATGATAGCCACCACTACCTGATTGCCATCGTCATGATAGCCACCACTACCTCATTGCCACCGCCATGGTAGCCACCACTACCTCATTGCCATCGTCATGATAGATACCACTACCTCGTTGCAATTGTAACATGGTAGTCTAATAGTGGCGAGCCTTACTATGGCAACGAGTCACTAGTGACTTAAACTTATTCTCTCCTTACACTTCATAGAGACAAGATTACCAACGGTAGACAATAAGTATTGACTACAATTCCCTTTTCAAATTACTGTATTTCTGCTATACAATTCTACATATTTACATATCGCTGAGTGTGCTTTCAAACCACCAACCAGTGGTCCTAAGCTTGCTACCCTCTTAAGCGAGTAATAATTCTTCCCCTTTAATGTCATTTCCTTTCCTTTTATCTTGCTTATATTTCACTTAGGACTACCCTTGCGCATGCACAGGCAGTTTAACGAATCCTATATACATTTCCCTTACACCCCATATGTATATAACCCATAAATTCACACATTAAAATATATTTAAAAAATCTGATCATAAAATAAAACTAAATGCTACAAACTTCAATGTAAAAATATGTCAAATTAATTATATTAGAAGGTCTGGCATGCACATCTCACAAAGACAGATTAATGAAGAATCAATTACAAAAATATTGTTTAGACATGTAACTGATGGGCGTGTTTCAAATTATAGCTTGTAAATAAAGAGAAAACATATGTTATATAGAATAATTAGCAAAAAGAGAAAATCATCGAGCTGCAAACGTTACCCATAAGTCCAAGTCTAAAACTCAAATTTCAAGCAATAAGGTTAAAATTTTCTAAGCCATTAAGAAATCGATAAAAATAGTAGCATAAACTTTGAAAATTTTTATATACTTCAATCTATTTGAGTTAATCTTCTGTATTATAGCCCTATAGAAAAATGCATAAAATCGTAAGCAACTAAACATAACCTTTTTTTAATAGTAACTTTTTTCAATTTAAATTTTAAAATTTATCATATATACATAAACGTTCAAATTTCATTAAATTGTCTCTAATAAATTAAATTAATAAATATAACTTAGATTTTCATCAACAAGTCAGTACATTAAATAACTATATTTACAATTTAAGTATTACGTAGGTCTAATAATATTGCTTTCCATTGGCAGATTTTAACTAAGAGTTTATAGTACTTTAGAATACAGAAAGTATCGCAAACTATGAGCGATGAAACAGCTGTAATAAGAAATTGTACGCTACCACATAGGCCTATTTATAATCAACAATGCACAGGCCTACGACATTTCTTGCTGTGTAGAAAATTCCATTTGAAAATATAAACTCAAAGTCTCAGTGAATACGAAAAACAGCTATTAGCATTAACCGCCTTGTCTGACTTCCGAGGTAGTTCGATACGGAAAATCTGTCATGTCATATTTCTCGTCAGGAAATGGGAGTACTGGAGTATCTAAGTGATAAGCTACATATGTAAACGTTCTGAGACTGTTTCACAATTTTATGTCTATTTGTAATAAATTAGATTAAAAATGTGTGTTTTTATTTACATTTTGTAGATTTTCTTCACAAACTCATTCACACAGAATGGTGTTATTAGTTTTGAATTGTTTTGCTAATTCTTAACGGGTTCTATTGTGACTTCTTTAAAGACCATGCTCTTGCAAACGGTTTAAAGGTCGGATAAATTACTTGCCAGTTTCTCATTAGCTGCCCATTTACTACGGCGGCTTGCTGACTATCTCTCGTATGTAAAAGATAACGACCCCAAGGTCGCACCGGGGTGGGCCTTCACGAAGTCGTGGCTTGCCGTACGCACGCGTTGCTTCGGTCACTTCCGCAAACACAGCAGTTCATCGTATCAGCTGATTTATTTATTACAAACACGTACATTGAAGCTGACCACCAAATGGAGGCAAAATATTGTTTTGTTAGAGATAATTTTTTTTGTTTAAAGAGTATTTTCATAAATGTGGTTCAGATTTACAGTTCTACGATAATTTTAAACAGTTCAAGATAAAATCCATAAACAGATAGAGTTTAAGGTGCTAAATCTGACAAAAAATTTGTTTTATTTTAAAAGTTCACAAACATGATTTCAAGTGCAATAAAATTATTTCATTGATTACTTTCAAATTAAACTTAATGAACCATTAATTACGTCTACAAACCCGCTACACCTATGTTTTGTTCGGTGTTTGCCTTCCTACTGTAGAGCTTTGATTATCCGAACTAATGTGGATGTGGATGAAGATACCTCGAAAGATTGGAAATTTTGATACAAAAGAATCTGCAAAAAAATCTTAGTAAACGTATGGTAAAGTAGTGAAATGAATGAATACGTGGTCAAAGATGGCTTCTACTACATTATCAAATGAAAACTTATTGTCTAAATCAATATAAAATAAAAATACAAATCGAAAAGAGCCCCTTTTGAGTCTAATTCTTTTCTACACTATACATATTATGGAGATGTTCTCGGAGTGGTAGTAGGCCTATTGAAAAAGTATTTTTAAGTCGTTGCTCTAAGAGCACGTAGAGAGGCATATGTACTGTAACTAATATTTTGTTTACTATCTCTTTAATCCAGAAGTCGGTTATTCGAGGTTCGGATAATCGAGGTCCTACTGCATTTATTATTCTAACTTCACCTGAAGCGTTTCTTAAAATTTCCATTTCGAAGTTCAGGTGAAATAAAATACTTATATTCGGAGTTTTTAAAATCCTTAATGCCCTCAAGTTGTGCCCCGTAAATAGCACACATCACAAAGTTATCATAGTGTAAAAGTTTGATTAGGTTTACTTTTTCACAAAGTAGACCCATTTTAGTCTGTTGGTAGCTCTGATTCTAAAAACTAATACAGACTGTACTTTATATACTAAGACTTTTAAGGGCCTGTTTTTCCAAAATAAATTATAATTTAATTATTAGTGTTCACAGTAAATATGTCGCTCACAGGATGGTTTAAGATTATTTTGTTTTTAACATTGAAAGTAGAAAATATTTCCTTTTCAGAACAAATCATAAAGATTTTTGAAATGGTGACCAAATAAATTATTTTCAGTCTTTAGTTCCTCGAAGGAGGTGTTGTAGATTGAACGTGAACAAAATATTATGTTTTTTGAAAACTTAGCTGTTCATGAACTCTATCAATATTTTTTTAAATTTGAAATATTTTGTAAATAATATTAAGGTTAACAAACAACCTTACATGAAAGAACATTAAAATGGAAGTAAGATTTAAATTTGTCTTGAGACTAAAGGTAATTATTTAATAACGAAATATTCTTCATCCACAATGACGCGTTTCAGTGACTGAATCATCATTAATGAGTACAACTACACTTACATAGTGATAATGCTGTTATAATTTAAAATTTGTTATAACCAGTTATAGTTCACGGGTTATAAAGTGTAGTTATAATCATTGAAGATGACTTGGTCAGTGAAACGCGTATCATATAATACTTATAATACGTCTAGGCTATATAATTAGAATATGTGTAAGTATTGTTAATAAATAACATTAACATAAAGAAATATTAAAAAAAAACTTTAAAGCAGTTGTTAAGAGCTGGATACCTTTTTAAGTGGAGTAACGTGGATTGGTCATTTTTAAATAATTTTAATAATGTAGATATTTTTTTAAAAGACGGATTGAGGTCTAAGCGTATGAACATTTTCAGTAGAGTCTGTAGAAGAATTATGAAACACTGATTTCTCTTTAAAACAAATATGAAATGTGGGTTATATATGAGCCTAATATATTTCATTTACGAGGGTATAGCGACTTACTTAAGGTAATATTATAAGATCTGTAAAGCTTAAAACCGTTGCATCAATATAGTGCGATACAGAGGGAGGGTCGATGCAGTTGAACACGGTGGTGTTGCAATGGAAGACGAGGAAGCGATGCGATGGAAGAAATGGGCAATGTAGTGAAAGTTGGAGGTTGATGCGGTTTATGCCGGGGTGGTGCTGCAGTTGAACACTGGGGTGATGCAATGGAAGACGAGGGGGGATGAAGTGAAACTCAGAGGCGACGCTGTGAATGACAAGATGGGTGATACGGTGTATGACGAACCAGCGAATCAGTTGGAGACGGGGGGGGGGGGGGGGGGGGGTTGATGCAATGAAAGGCTAGGAAACGATACAGTGGAAGAACGGGGTGAGATGGGGCGGAAGACGAAGGCCTCGAAGGGAAAGACAGGCTCGATGCAGGGGAACACAGGGGGGAAGCAATGGATGACTGGGGGGGGGAGGATGAAGTGAAACTCAGAGGCGACGCCGTGAAAGACAAGTTGGGTGATACGGTGTATGACGAACCAGCGATTCAGTTGAAAACGGAGGGGTTGATGCAATGAAAGACCGGGGGACGATGGAGCGGAAGACGAAGGCCTCGAAGGGAAAGACAGGGGCGATGCAGGGGAACATAAGAAGTGCCGCTAGAGATAAGCGGTGGTGTAGTGGAAGGCTAAGAGGGATGTAGTGGAAAACAGTTACAATGATTTCAGTGTTACTTTTTACTGGAACTTAACAAATAGAAGTTTCAATGCAGCAATTATTAATAATGGTTTTCAATGAGATGTGGTTAAATACTTTACTTGGTCATGTTTGCATAGGAGTAGGTCCTAATGTTGTCATAGATATTCCAGTTACAAAAGGCGTAGACTATGTCTTTTTAGTACTACCCTGAGTAAAAGTGAATAACATATCTTAAATTGATTTAAGTAATAATGGAACATTAATATAAGATAGACAAGTAAATCTAATATTAAAAGAAAAAAAAATTTAAGTCAATTCCTACTGAGGTAAAGAAAGACAATTTTTATTTTAGTTGCATTTTATTTTATAATCACAATTATTATAAATATGTAAATGTATAGTCTACATATGACAGAATCGCAATATTAAGTAGCAATATAGAAAGAAAATTTCTTTGCAATTTTTCTTCTCCTCTCTACTTACACTGTTTATGGTGTTGGACTATTATTTGTCTGTTTGTTACTACTTATTCACTTCTTTTTTTCGTTATTAATTTATGAAACTGGTGGTGGTCTATAATTTCTCATTCTATCCATCTTTTATAATACTTCATTTTTGCAAGGTACCTTTCTCTTATAATTTTATAGGCCAATACACGTAAAATATTTCTGGCTATGGGAAAGTTGGCTCAGTTCCAAAGTGGTGAATGTCAAACATGTAGTAATTGGGATTGAACCAATCGAAACACAATTTTTTTAAAAATTTAATTACCCTAACGAATAATTATTTGAAAAAACTTTATTAAAATTGTCATCCATTACAGGTTAAAAAAAATGTAGTATTTTAACTTGATTGGATGAATAAAAACGTATTTTATTAACGATTGAAAATTTTTACAATATATATATATATATATATATATATATATATTGTAAAAATTTTCAATCGTTAATAAAATACGTTTTTATTCATCCAATCAAGTTAAAATACTACATTTTTTTTTTAATATCGCAATATGTATCAGGAATATTCCTGATTATGTTGGTACTGTTAGCCAACGAAAAGCTTTGAATTGTAAATTCAATTATAATTCTTGTATTTGTATTTTGACTTAGTTCTTTATATATTTATATATAAGGAGAGTGTGAGGTAATAGAAGAAATTGAAAAGAGAAAGGAATAAAGTAGGCACAAATATATTTAGATTTATTGATTCATAATCGTTATTGTTCATTATGTTGAACAGACCTTACGTGTAGAGTCTCTTTCTCGCTTGTAAGCATGCGCACTTTTCAATTTAAACCTAAATATAGGCCTAAATGTAGTAAACATTACTTTACACTTGCTTAAGATCTTGCTAAACACGCATGCGCAAGTGTAACGCAAGTTATTCCCACATCACACCAAGTATTGTTGTTATATTTCGTGCTTGCGTACAACTCACAGATACATATTTGATAAGCTTGACCACTATAATCATACAGTGAGATTACTCTTCCGTGTCCGTGTCTATCAAGAAGGCAGGTGTCCTACAATACTGACCGCAACCACAGCGTGTGCACCTGACTTTCGGTTCACACAATATCACCTGCTGTCACTGAGCATGATAGGTTTTCAGATTTAGCAGACCCTTTGAGGTCAGCGAGTGCTGTTGGTTTTTCACATCATCATATTAACAATTAAGCTTACACCGACTTATTACACCAATAACAGATACATCGCTCAGGTTAAGAAAGGAGAACTGTTGAGGAGGAAAGAATGTAAGACTTCGGAAAGTAGTGGAGTCGTTTTATATTAAACCAGTGAAGTAGGATACTTCATTTGAAAATATTATGATGACGTTGGCAGTAGTGGCGGTAATGATGATGATGTTTTTTGTAGTGATGTTCGTCGTCATTGTGTTGGTTGTAGTGATTCTTGGGATAAAGATTAGTGGGTGAATAATTGGCTGATGGCTACAGTCTTTCTTGCTTATGTTCAATTCTTATGAGAACCTGCCTTTAAGAAAACCAACCGAAGGTAGTCAAAGGTCCAATTGCACTACCTAGATTGAAGAAATCCGGACCGTTCGAACGTTTTACTTCGGTAGATCTGAAAGGGCGGGTGACACCGTAGTTACTTATTGATTGGATAAATCCTAGACACAAAGACCAGTCTAGGTCATACTCTAAGGCTTGAGCTCTCACTTACCGGTCCCAAGGGTATTCGCCCGAAGTCCTTCGATCGTGGTGACCCAAGTCGCTTGAATCGAACAGTCGAGAGTTTACGGTTGGATTTGTGTGTACAGAAGTTACTTTCATAATAAATATGCCTCCACACTATAGTTAGTAGTGTTGAACCGGTCGAGAACCATCAAGGGCTCAATGGTGTTCGATGATGGAGATAACAGGGCTCGATATAGTTACAAGACCTATCCCCTACGGTAGGGATGGGCAACTTCTTAACCCTAAAGGACCACTTCAATATTTTCAGTGAAGACGAGGGCCTCATAACTAATTCCAAACATACATCAATCAATAAGCCAAATTTAGGCTATACGTAGGCCTATATCGTATAGTATGCATCGTATATTAACTATGAATTAATAAATGTTACGCAAAAATTTTCATATAGGATACATTTAATATCAAGTTCAATGTACAAAGGATTAAAATAAGTATATTATTAAATTTCTAGTTGCTATTTAATCATGTTGTTTACGCTTATCAGAACACAGTATCGAAAAAAACTCTAATTTATTTAAACTTAAAATCATACATATTTATGTACCTACTTCACTTAATAAGAACACTGTGGGAGGGCACAATCGTTCAACTGTTCATGAAAATCAATCTGAATTGAAGTGGTTGCAACCTTTAGCAGATATTAAAGATGGTTGGCTGTGAGTCTGTTGCGGTGAGTTGATTTTATAAATTTCACTGTTGAAAAAGTGCATTCTCAAAGAAAACATTCATGTGCTTCCAAACATTGAGATTATTTTCCTACCGAAGACACTTAGTTTGGGTTATTTCTCCTCAGGCACTTGACACCAGTTGCGACCTTGTCTGAAAAAATTGGTCACTGCAAGTCCCAGAGCTCTTACTAGGGGGTTGAAGCCATGTTCAGCCTATAACCTATACCAACCTATATTTGTATGTTTTACATTTATTAATAAATCAATAATCTAATGTTTTAAGATTAGTCTGGGTCCGCATAAAACCAAGTCGCGGGCCGCTAGTTGGCCATCCCTGCTCTACGTTATAGGTTGTTACTGAAATAATAATGTTCAATGATATGATGATGATGTCCTTTATTGCATGACGATGGCCTTATGCTTTCGTAACCCGTTGTATCTTTGTATACTTATTCCTCTTTTCTGAATTTATAAAATTTTTTATTCCCCTGCTTTTTTGGATCTGAAGACCTATGTCATGAGGACTTGTTGGAATTCTTCTGCAGACGTAAAATGAGTCGTGTAGCTCTGGTTCTATACATTTGCTATCGCTACGCCTCTCATACTGAAATTTTTTATAAACTACGATTACAACCTTTCCACTAGAACCGTTTTTGTCTCGTTGGTCAATAATTTGGCTCTGTTCACTTTGCAATGAAGTTTGGCTTTAATAATATTTGTAGCTTTCAACTTTAACGCCCATAAAATTGTCTATTTATAACTCAACTCGCTTATATATATTTATATAAGTAGAGCCTACGTGAGAGAATAAGTAGAATGCAGGTGACATTACATATGTAAGGATATAATGCTTCCCTGGTTCAGGGAGGGGGAGACCAATTTACCTCGCTTATATAGAATCATTCTGGTACATTTTACAGTCAGTCTGACACATTTTAGCACAGTTATTATAAAAACATCCCCGGACAACTAATGTCAGGGTAATGCAGGGAAATTTTGAGGTAAAAACATGAAAACTAGATTCACATTTATGAGGTATTAATCAATTCTAATAGACTATTCTAATTACTCTATAGAAGGAGTTTCAACTATAGAAACTGTTTTCCCAAGAGAAATACTCAGTATTAACAGAGCTCGGATTGGTCAAGAGAAGTTCATTGAAGCTCATCATTTGTAAGTTGATCAAAGAATTTCCCACTTTAATCTGGCAAATATCATTATATTTAGGTCAGAAACTCTCTGAACATACCCTCATTAATTACACGGCTCGAAATGCTTTCTTATACAGCCCTAAATATAAAACTTTTCTAAATATAAAGCGTTTCTACCGTTTCTACATATAGGGCCTAAAGGTGAAACGAGTTCATTAAAAAATAAGAAATTAGGAATACAAATGAACAAAGGAATAACAGTTACAAATGAATAGTAAAGCCGCAAAAACTGTTTTTTCAATAACATATCTTCAGTAACTTAATGCTATGGTGTCATAGCTAATGCTTTAATGTTTGATTTAGTTTATCCTGATTTCTTTTGTAAGTGTACGCTACATAATATCTTTAAGAAGGCGTTTACTGAAGACGTATTTTGGAAAGCCATCAGTGTTAGAAATCTTTGGTTGATTAAATGTCATTTTAGTATAGGGTATAAGGCATTTAAAACTACGTAGATAGAGTCTACAACCTAGCAAGCTAGGAAAAAATCGACCACTACCTTCAAGCTTGACAAAATAAACTGACTAGGAAATTGGGTGGAAATTGTATGTTTGTGTGCGACTAAAAGCACAGAATAGAATAGCGATGGAAAACATATATTCCAGATGTAGATGAACAATAAAAATCCAGGAATGGTTCAAAATTGAGTCTATGATACAAAAAAGTAGCAGCTTTAAGAATCTTACCTTATACAGAACCAGTGTGACGATTTTGACACACTTAATAGTTTCTTGATGGAGAACCATCTCAAACTCTGAGGAAGTGAAATATGATATTGTATTGCACTTAAAAGCAATTCTAGTGTCATTCAGGAGGTACTTTCCAGAGCGAAATTGTGAAGACAACTGAGATTTTCAAATTCCTTTGATCCCAATATTTTAAGCAACAACTAACTCTCCAGTCTCGGACAAAGAGGCATTGATTGTAATTTGAACAGATTCTTCTCTGGTTTCCGAGTTTAAACACGCAAATCTTACTAAGTTCTGGGGAGGAATCAGGAAAGAATATGAAAGTGTCAGCGATAAAGCCTTGAAGTGTCTGTTGCCTTTCACAACCTCAGTGGTTGTTGAGAGCTGGTTTTCATCTTATGTCTTTATTAAAAATAAACAGAGAAATAAATTTGATGCAGCTACAGATTTAAGGCTCTAACTTTCATCATACCAGATTTAAAAAAGCTGAGTTCGAAAATACAAGCACAAGGATCCCCTTAAGAAGAAATAAGTTTAATGTTCACAAAGGTCCATGAAATGAATTTTTCACTTACAATACAAAACGTTCTTTTACTTTCAGATTTTGTTTGATTATTATGTATTTAAGTTAAATTAGGTCTAAGTATTGTTTTATGACTTATTATAAATAAACTTTGTTGTGTTTAATTTGTACCTACTAACAAAAGTAAAAATTAAAACCAATTCTTACTTTAAAAAATTATGAATGGTTATTAGTAAATCTGATAAAATTTATAGTAATATGTGCCAATAGTAATTACCCCATCAGCGCCGAAGAATAGGGGGTAACTTTCGTTTAAAACCCTTTCAGAGGTACTTGAAATAAAAAAGGTTGGGAGCCACTGGTCTAAAGCCAAGAACTAAATCATTGCTGAAATGATTATTTTTTTTATTAATAAGTCCTAAATAGTAGATTTTAATGAAAAAAGTAATAGACGATCCCGATCTGTTTCTCTATTCTCAAGCTTCTTGAGATAGTTCTTGAGCTTTGCAATTTTTTCTTGGGTAATTTAGAATCACTCTTTAAGGCAGAATATATAACCTATTCATTCAGTAGCCCTATAGCAGGTCATTCATTATTCCTAAATTCACTGCCACATTAAAGCTCAAGTAGACAAATTAAAACCTTTAAAATAATATCTCCACAACTTTGTCCCTAGAAGTCTAGAACTAGTAAACTAGATTTTGAAAATGTCAAAAGAGGTAGTTTAAAGTCTAGAGAAAAATATGTTTCTACACTGAGGGTCTAGGTAGAAGAACCCACTATCCTTGAAAATGTGGATGCGGAATGTCTTTTCTCATAAGGACACTTTTTAGGGGATCACAGTGGCGAAATTTGGATTAAAATTTGTGTGTGTTATTACACATATTATTTTCCCACAAGTTATGTGGTAGAGCAAAACCTTAAATTTAGATCTTGATTTTTAAAGTAGTTTAATTTCATATGACTAATTTGGTAGTCAAAGATATTATTTTTATTAAAGTTTTAATTATTTCTATATAAAAATATTAGTATATAATAAAAATATATTATAATTTAGTAATAAATTAAGTATGATTTATTATTGTTTTTTTTTCTAATATTAAAATGGGTATGTCGGTTTAAGAACCCATTTTGTAAGTTACCCAGTTGGGTAGGCTACAATGTTATAAAAAACATTCTTAGGCAATATAATTTTCTAACTCGGAAATTTAACCTTGGATAATTATTAAAATTCAATTTCAGCTCACTTTCATGTATACCAAATTTGTTTTGTGCCGTTTACTTCTTGAAAAATAACCAAAAATAACGTGTTGTGTCTGGTTTGGTCACATTCTTCTAAATTTTGATAATTTTTGGAAAAAGCGAACTATTTGAGGCCTTACTTAGGCCTTAAATTGCCGTTAAAACATGATTTAAGCCTTAAATTGCCGTTAAAAAAAACAAAACAAAAATAACAACGTTTAAAATTTCACACAAATTTCTTGTGCTTTCACGTTCTAGCCTACTTTATTAAAACTTAAGAAAAAAGATGAAGTAATTTGACTAGCCCTACAAGTTACTCGAATTAGGCACAGCTACAACAAGCAAGGGTGAGAGGCAAAGCTAGATACTCCGAAATTTTAAAATGAAACTCATAATTGTAATAATTTTAAAGTGTTGAATTTATTTTACCTAAATGATTTTTAAGTATTCAAGAGGGTAAAATGTTTTAATTGTCAGTGGGTAAAATTGCCTGATTTTGTTTTTAAAGATGTTTAAACATAATTTATATTAAATTTTCAAAATCTCACTCTGCTGTAACTTATACGTTCCTGGCAACTCGACAAAAAACGATCCATTCTACCCCCTTGCAAACAAGGTATCTAAATACCCAAAGGTATTTAAAAAGGACTCTGAGTCAAACCAACAGCCATAGAGTTAGACATTAATTTTAATAAGTTATTTATATTTTTTAAAGGGTAGAACGTAGCTGGCGGGTCCAAATTAAAACAATGAAAGGATCACTGGTCATCGACCCTTGTTCTCCCTAATACTGTCACATTTAGGAAGGCCTACCTGCTAACTTGGCTAAATGGTATACAGAGCACTTCATCTTCTCCGACAAACTTATCGCGAATTGGAATGTCTAGCTTATCAAAGTGCGAGAACTATTTATATGAGATCGGGTTAGAAAGATTTTGACTTTTATAAAAACTTATAAAAATGATCTATTTGTTGTAGAAGATGTAGACTAATAGGCTACTCTTTAAATTAATTGGCGGAAGCCAAGGTAGCAGGAGGTCCTATATAAAGGTGACGGCATTGTTAAAACTAAGGGTCAATGATCAGTAATTCTTTCATTGTTATAAATTGACCCCTCTAGATGCGTTTCACCTTTTGTGAATAATACCTACACCAAACTTGTTACTTGTTTTTAAAAGTTCTTTAGTCAGGACATAGGAAAATATTTTTATTAATAATTATTTAAAGATCGCATACATGTACGAAGAAACATGAAGGTAATGTAGTTATTTACTATATTAAGCACGTACATTTTGCCAACGGGACTATTTTTTCTTCCTTGTAATTATTGATATTTTTGTTTGTCCACACTGTATTATGCCTACTTAGGGAATGTTACGTTTGGATGGGTAGGGTATAATGTTACAGCTTTTACGTCATTCTAAAGGAGGACGCAAAAGAAAACATTTAGAAGAAGCTATAGAACGTTATTGCATATTCAAGAACTTGAAAAATTGTCTCAAAATCCGGGGGCTGCAGAACGTATGCTCCCCGACTAAAATCTCCTCTTTAATTTAGCATTATGTCGATATTATGCATAATACGAACGAATTGAGCACCAAACGTCAAAGCAGAGACAATTTAATTCTATCGTCATTGAGTCTCATCAAGCGATTGAAAAAAGGTTGTCAGACTAGGTCAACAGACAAACCGTGTCAAATTTCCCTCTAAAATAACCGTTTTTCAGACTAAATTTTATGTTTAGGGATAGGCCTATAACATATCAAAGTGAAAATTGTTTCATGTTTTCAATCGTGATGTAGGCCTAATATCGACATTGAAACATTAAAAAAGATATTGAAGAAAATTGTTTTATGTTGTGAATTCTGATATAAAATCAACATTGTAACATTATAAAGATAGGCAATTTTTGACATCTGTATAAGCTACATTGTAGCCTATACATCAACTGGCTGTGTATGTAGGCTATGGTATGTACGTTAGAGGGGCCTACAATATAAAAAGTAGGCTATAAAGTTTGAAAATTTAGGCACAACTAAATAAGACGTAGGCCTATTTCAATTGTTGGAATCGAAAATTTAAGCCCTAAACCTGGCTGGAGAAACATGAGCAATTAATTGGCCCACCATTCCAAAAAGATTGTACACCTCTGTGTTGGACCAATAAGACAGTAGTGCCTCTAATTCTTATACATCGAGAGTAGTTAATCAGTTTAGGTGATTAGTTTTATTTAGTTTATATTTTGAGTTTCTCTCGGTCTGAAAAAGAGTTTTGAGTCTTAGGATCAGTAGTCTACATTTTGCATATAGAGAGGTAGCCTACATTAAAAAGTTATTGTTTGATTTGTTTAACCAAGTAATTATTTCTTCGATAGCTTTAAAACACATAAGCCTGCCAATTTATGCGCTGTTAGAAAACGAAATTGAAATCGCAACAAGCTGGGGACTTTATATTGCACTTGATAATGTCCCGACTGAGATTCAGAAACTGCAAGAAAAACAAAACAGAAACGACAATTTATTCATCCGCAAAAATGTCCAGCATCCGAAAGGATTTATAAAAGTGGAACTTTTTTCTTTCTCGACTCGTCCCTTATGCGTCTTTTTGTACCGCTAAAAAACCGACCAGATAAAAACCAATTGTAGACTGATTGACGTTCAAATAGAATCTCGGCTTTGTCTACAGTGAGCGTAATAAATCCCCCCCACTACCGCCATCGTCTCAGCCAATCACAGCTCGCGCCGTGCAGCGATATGCAAAGTGGGCGTGAATAAGGTTACAATATGCAAAGTGAATTTCCCCGCCCAGGCTTGCAGTGGGAGGTTACCGCCAATGTCAGGATTGTATAAATATTTAATATAAACATTATATTTTATGTAGTTGTTTTTTTTCAGAAGAAGAGGGGATCTCGCTTAAATTTAAATTTATCTGGATCTGGCCAAGTTTATACGGCTTTTTGTCTGGTAGCAAAAAAAGAATTTTAAATTGAACGAGAAAGTACGCATTCGTTAGGTTTGTTAAACCGAGTGAATGCCATAAAAAGTTATTTTATTTGCAGCTTAACTTTATTCAGAAGTTTCTATTGGTAATTCACAGAGGTTTAGTACATTTGCTGCAGGATTACATTAGAAATAAATTGACCAACTACACTGCACTATAACCACACAAAAAATTGTTACAAAAAAAATGTAATGTAATTTTCAGTCATTTAACAACAAAACTTTCTTTAAGCCTAATACAAAAATATTATTTTATTATTTCTCACTAAATTTTAGGCTTACGATGAAACCAATAACTTAAATTTGTCTGTATAAACCAATAACTTAGGTTATAAACCTCTAAAACAGAATGGGTATAAACATTTTCTTGTATTAAAATAAACATGACATAAACTTTGAGTGACAGACTAAACATTAGTCTACATAATTTCAATTTATAAATAATTTATACAAACTGTATTACGACGTTTAACACTAGTAGGCTATAGAGCTATTTAGCTACCTTACTAATAGGCCTATTTGTTTCAAATTTTGTTTATCTAAACTTTTGAAACATTGTTTTTAGATCTACAAAAATTCTAGTTAAACCCTAGATCTTTTATTATCAAACACACTTATGCCTATGTAAAAAATGTGCTGTGCCAAATTAAATACCCTATCCTTAGGTTTAGGCTCTATTGAAATAATAGTTTCGATACCTAGCCTCCAACCTTAACCTAACAAATTATAATTTTTTGTACTCTCTTTCTGTCTGTCTGTCTATCTGTCTGTCTGTCTATCTCTCTCTCTCTCTCTCTCTCTCACTCACGCCTTAGTCTCCTTTTCTCTATCTCGTTATCTTCTCTTTCTCTCTGCCTTGACTCTATTTTTTCTATCTTCCTTCCATCTATCTCTTCTCTGCCTCCACATTTTTTATGCCCAGAAAACATTTGATAGAGACAATTCCTCAACAACGGTATTCCTAACCAAAATATTGTTGATAGGAAATCATTACATTCATTAATTGACCAGATTATGAAAATAGAATAATTAACACTATCACTTGACTGGAAAGAAAAGGAAATTCTGAACTAGAAAGAAAATATTACTTCAGAGTAGCAGCCCACGGTTTCGGAGTGGAAGATTCATTAGGCTCTAACTGTTGGACCCTTGTGAGATTAACCTATAATTCAGACTGCATAGAATCCGTCAGTGTTCTGTATTTCTGCCTAAGTGTTATAGGACAGGTGTATTTTGTGGGGCAGATGTTAGGATTGTAGGCTATTTATTTAGAGAAATGATTTTTTTAAATATTTCTAATTTGTATCCGTTGGGCCTATTGATTTATGTAGGCATATACATAAACATTACGTAGAATTCTCCTTCTATGCTTTTAAACGGGGAGTGTTCCTGATCTGTGTTTGAATTGCAGGACTTGAATTGTCTTGTAAGAAAGCACAAACATTTCATGTAAAAGAATATTCGGACCATATTGAGCAATTACGTTTCCAACGTACCGTGAGGAATGGGACGAGGTTCCTCCCTCAAGAAATCAATAATTGATTTCCGTAGTCATAGAGAAATGAGCACCCAACTGGTGAACTTTGTGAAAACGCTGTAACATATGATCCATTAGTGACGTAGGCTATATAGGCCTAATAGAGCGAGCGAGGGTGACCAGGCTTTTCATGGATTAGGCTATAATATTGTTCACTTTTTTCAATTATTTTATTAAATACTACTAAAGAATAATCTAAAATCACAGGGTATAGGCTATTAATACGTAACCTTATAAAGAAGAATTGTAAATACCAATAATGGTATAAGGTAGACAAATATTAATCTTTATAAGAAAAAAATAATGTAGTTTCATAAAAAAATAGTTAATATTATATTGTTTGTATAATTTGTAAATCAACCTAGAAACTTGTGTCTGATAAATTATAGACCCTACTAATTATTTACTACATTTAGTATATAGGCCTATAGATTTTTGAATAGGCTATTAACTAAGAAATACGAAAAACAAAGGAAGATGTCCTGAAAGACAAACCAGGTCTTCGTGACATATTCCTTCATCGGAGATAAAACTAAAAAAGATCGAAGCTTATAGGCTATTAAACTTGAGTAGAAACTCTAGATTAGCCAAAAAAAAAACAGAACGCAAGATATTTTTTAATTTCTTCAAGCAAAATCTAATGTAGGAATGCAAAATATAAATTCAACGTGTAAATTTATGTTACTCTGAAACCCCGTATATTGGTAAATCTTAAGATTTTCCAGTAAAACCTTAGATTTACCAACTCTTAATATCAAAACTTCGCGATCATTGTTTATTTCGAACTTTTACCATTGGTAAATCTTAGGTTTTACTTCAGAGACGCGGTAAATGTTACCTAACCTAACCCAACCTTAATAGACTGAGTCGTTGCTAGCAAGAAAAATTATTAAGAAATACTCATTGCTTTATTTCCAAAACCAATATATATGAACCGTCCTTGGTAAAACCTAGCACCACCAGATTCTAATAAAAGCCCTAAAAAGCCCATGACTTTCGGGGTAAAAGTCCGAAAAATCATCGGTTATTTATAGAACCCTTACATTTACCATCTCATGCTGGTAAGCCCCAAAATCTAGTATGAGGGCTTTTATAGTAACACATAGGTCTTATGGAGCTACAAGATAGATAAAAAAGTTTAGTATATGTGCACTACCATAGTCTACATTTTATTTAATTTTAAAAAAATCTAAGGTAGGCCTTTTATAGACCTTCATAGACCTTTTATATAGCCTACACTGGAAAATAAACGTCACAAATACTTGATATTTTGGGAAGGAGTTAAGGAATCTAAATCCTGCAAATGTTGAGGGGTTACTGTAGACCAATATGTGTTTTTGAGATGTTGGAACTTAACGGTTAAAACCCCTATAAGGGAACATAAAGTAGGGGTATCAGCAAGTGCTAACAAGCAGGGAGGAATTGAGCGTGTGTTTTTAGTCTAGTTAGGTGTTTAAATATCAACTTGGCATTTCCTCGCAGTTTGGGTTTTGTATAGAGCATGGCACCAAACGTTTTGGTACCACGCCCCCTCTTCTTGAAATCAAAGCCTCCCCGCCCCATCCACCTTATACTATAAATAAATGGTATACGTATAATAAAAAGGAACAAATATTTTATACATATATAAAGGCCTATATAGCCTATAACAATTTATCTGTTGAGGCCTAGGTCTATACATATTTTCACAAGAAAAATAATATAACATTTCAAGTTTTAATTCGTTGGATACATTTTAACTGATAAGAGGAAAATATTTTAGTTAGAAGGATAAGCTTGAATTTTTTTTCACTAGCATATCTATTTCAGGTTGTATTTTAGTAAATTCACAACGCAAATAATTAGCAACATCAAGTTTGTTCCTTTATTTTGTTTTTATTTCAACAAGTGAAAATGTTTTTTCGCCCAAGTAGGTTGTTGAAAAAGCCAAGTATAATCGAAGAACTGCCTGTAATAGTCTACACTTTTAAGTGTTTTATCCAAATTGAAGATTTGACCATTGTGGTGCTGTTGAATGGTAAACATTCGTTTCGCGACACTGTACTATTATTTTTTTCAAGCTGTCATGTTGATTTAATATCAAGATTATAAAATCAGCACAACCAGAAAATTTCATTAAAATTTTTTGAACATAATATCCAATAAAATTACCTATGTAAAAAATCTGTGGTGGTTATTTAGTCTTAAATTTTTATAAATTGTGTACCTAAATTTTAACTAAATGAGAATTTATCTGACCGTTTTCCAACTTGTCTCACGCCACCCCTGACTTGCCTTCACGTCTCCCAGTTTAGGAACCCATGGTTTAGAGGATGATTGGCGTCGTATTTACGGTTTTTTTTCATAGGCCTACAAAAATTCCTTCTCTTCTCTCCGTTTCAATTACGAGTTCCTCCATCATTATGAGACAAGAAAGCAATGTATGCAATTCTGACCCTATACACGAACGACAAACCGTTGACGAAGCGTGTACAATCTTGGTGTGAACTTAATACAGAAATGTCACTAGCACAGATCATTAAGTCATAGAAGAAATAGACGAAAGGGTAAGCCCACGGTAATTGTATAGAATATGTAGCCAATATGGTGCGACCTCCATTTTGTTTTATTAGAATTACGTATTTGATTTAAAAACACATTGAAAACAAGCAAAAAGGTTTTATAGAACATTTTAACATCTTATAATAATTATAATTAATGTTTAGTAGAAAGATTTCTATAAAACCTTGGTCAATAACATTACAAATTTATTGCTCAAGGTTTCGACATATAAACAAAGCGCTCTTCAGGGCCATTTATTTTAAAAAATTACAATATTTTAAAAAACAACATTACAATAAAACTATACATTCACAATTTAGGCTACATCACAATTTACTAAAAAGGGAATTTACCTTTTTAAAAGGTATATACCTAGCAACTAATCTGAATATTTTCAAAATTCATTTGTTTGTAGTTGAAATTTACTAAATAACTGCAGCATTAGCTATAAGGTAAATATTTCTGATAAAATTAATGTTAATTGTGAATGTATTGTTTTATTACGAATGTTTTTCAGCCTACATCGTAATTTTGTAAATTAAGTGCCCCTGAAGAGGACATTTTTTAGATAGACTTCGAAACGTTGGGCAGTGAGTTTTCATTATTAAATTTGTCTGAAATTTTATCGAAACATCTCTATTAAGAAAAACGTTATTATAAATGTTGTAAACCAAAAATTGTTCCAGTGGTTACCACTTAAAAATATACAAACCTAACCTCACTTTTTAACCCATGTTATGGCGAAGTGATTTGGTTTAATATAGATAAATTAGAAATAGTTGAAAATTAAGACACAACATTACGATTTTACCGTGAGCTAGCAGGTTGCTGAAATAAAAGATGAGCCTAGATTTTCCTAGGTCCTGTGGCCTACACCTACGTGCCTTGCCTACGTTAGCAAACTAATGTTTTTCCCAAATGAACCCATTCTACCTAAACGCTTGGTTGATAAGTTGTAAATTGAGCCTATAGAATTTAATGTAGACTAATATTAAAGTGGCTGTTTTATAAAGAAACACCACGTTTATAAAGTTTCACGAGAGTAAAAATTTAGAATTCGTTTGTGTTTTGTAAAATTTTAACCACTATTTCAGGTTTATAATTTATGTTTACATTGATAATTACCTTTTCATTAAGTAGAATAGACTCGTATTTTTAAGTAAAATAACATATGTAAATCTAAAAATAAAGAATCTGATGGTATTGTCTAGCGAAGAGTAAGCTATCTGGTGCCAGAATACCTAGTCAAATGGTTTGTTGACAACCAGAAATATTGTGGAAACATTTCCGAAAGGTATCGGATCTGACGAGTTGTAACATAGTGAGCTATTTAGGCCTACAGTGGAAACATAATTTCGTGTTTGTGTTTAGTTCGGTGTAGGCTACCCTATTCGTTCCCACCTGTGTCCAGTTCTATACAACTATTACCCGTTTATGCTTTGTATTTCACAGCGTTACGAATAGATTTATCACAACGATTGCTTAATATGTGTAATTAAGTAAATGTAGTTTGCATTAAATAGCTATTACTTATTCACAGCAAATATGCGGTAAAGGTTTTAAATGCGCATTAAAGCATTCTCTAACAGTACCGTAGTTAGTTACGTTCCTTGTAAATGCTTCAAGGCAAACCCGCTTCATTCTAATACATTTTATATAGGCTATATAGCCTTCCGTGTGAGGAAATTAATTTACTTCTTTTACACATTCACAAACGTACTAGCCTAGGGGAAGATTCCACTTTGTTACAAGAAAATAGCTGTGTAAATTTCAGTCAATATAAAATGGCAAAGAAATTTAAAATCAAATAGGAACACAATGAATAGCCTAACCCCACGCTGGTGTTTAGTATTTAGTCGGGCAAGATTTCTCCAACTAAAAAAGTTGTATAGACCTGATACAGCTAGCATCAGGTTCACAAATATATGTAATATAAATATTAAGTGAACCAGAAGTAACTTAAACAGGTCACTATTTTAAGCTTCCCGTAATAGTAAGGTATACTCAGTCTACTACAACCCCCGGTCAGTGATGTTTGATGATGGAGATACTAGCAATCTTTTGAAAGTTAACTCGCATAAATACCAAGTAAGATTCTTGTTTAAGTACATATAGTGAAAGTGATATTATTATATAGGCATATATATATAGGCATATATATATATATATATATATATATATATATATATATATATATATATTCTTGATATTTAACGTTGTCCATTGTTTTTCCGTTGCACTGACTTTATGAAGTTAATATATTACTATGTAAGTAATTTTATCCACCATTAAGTGCAATAATTTTACCTTGAGTGATGAGGCACCTTTCGGTCAAATGACCATTGTCGAATCACTGATGTTTTTCTGTTGTGGATGTTCGGTCTGTGAAGTTGGTGTTTGTGGACGTAACGCGCACTTTTTCTTGATCTGTGTGTATGATATTTCTATATAGTATGTCTTCTGTATATGTTGTTTGTAGATTCATTAAGTTGTTGTGTATGTTTTTATAAATGTGGTATTTTTCTAGTGAGTTTAGTTCTATTGGGTTGTTATTTATTTCCAGTATGGTTAGGTTATTTTCGTAATTTGTTATTTCGTGTTTATGGGATATTAGGTGTGCTGCAACATTTGATACTTTAGAATTTTTGTTTTTGAATGCTCTATAATGTTCTTCAAATCTTATTTTAAATGTTCTGGTTGTTTTTCCTATGTAAAAAGCGTTACAGTTGTTGCATGTGATTTTGTAAATTCCTGATAGGTTATGTTTTTCTGAATTTGTTATGTGGTTTGTGTTATTAAGATATTTTATTATTTTGTTGTTTGGTTTGTAAGTTGGAGTGTAGTATTCTTTGTTGTATATATTTGTTATTTTTTCTATTTTGTTATTGGTGTATTTATATTTTAGGTAGATTTTTTTATTTTCATTATTTTCGTGTTCCGGTTGTAGTGTTGTGTTGAGGTTAGGTTTTTTGTGAATTTATTGTATATATTTTTTATAATGTGTTTGTTGTATCCATTTTCTATTGCTATTTTTGTAATGTTGTCTAATTCTTCATTTAATTTTTGTTTGTTATCCTGTGTGTATTTTATTGCTTTATTTATCATGTTACTGTAAGTGTTAATTTTGTGTGTCCAGGGGTGGTTAGATTTGTAGTGTATTGTGGTGTTGTTGGAAGTAGGTTTCCTGTATACTGTAGTTTCTATTTTATTATCATTTATATTTAAAGTAATGTCGAGGAAGTTGATTGTTCTATTTGTTTCTGTTTCAACGGTGAATTGTATGTTTTCGTTGTATGTATTTAGTTTGTTTAATATTATGACGTGTTCGTTGTGAATGGTAGGTTGGTATATTACAAGTATATCGTCTACATATCTTGTCCATAGTGAGATATTGTGTGTGTTTATTATAGGTTTAATTATTATTTGTTCAAAGTGTTGTAAATATATTTCTGACATGACAGATGATATGGGTGAACCCATGGGGAGTCCTGTTGTTTGTTTATAATATTTATTGTTAAATTGGAAGTAATTTTGGTTACATATGTGTTTGGTTAGCGTAATGATACTATCTATTATGTTTCTTTTTTCGTTATTGTGTATCAGTTTGTTTTTTATTATTTCTATGGTTTCTTCTATTGGGATACTAGGGTACATGTTAGTTATGTCATAACTTATTATTTTTGTGTTGCTGTTTGTTTTTATCGTTTTTATTTTATTAATTAGTTCGTATCCATTTTTTATATTGTATGTGTTGTTGATATGTATTTTAGATCTTAGGATTTTGTCTAGAATTTTTGCGATTATGTAAGATGGTGCTGTTGTGAAATTTATTAGTGGTCTAAATGGTGTGTTGGGTTTGTGGATTTTAGGTATCCCTGATAATACTGGTGCGCATGGTTTGAATGGGTATAATCTTGTGTGGTATTTTAATTTATTGTTATAGTTTAGGGTGTTACGGTGAGTGACTATTAAGTTTTTTATTGTAATAAGGTATGTGTTAGTTGGGTCTGGGATTTGTTCGTATTTATTTTCTTTTATGTAGTTAGTCATTGAATCGATATATTTGTTATTTTCTATTATTACTGGAGTATTTGTTTTATCTGATTTTAATATTAAGTAGTCGTTGTTTTCTAGTTTTTCTCTGAGTTTTATAATTTCTTTTTTATTAATATATTGTTCCGTTTTTTTGTTTTTTTCCGTTTTTATTAGGTTAATTTTATTATTAATATTATTTCTTATGTGTTCAGTATTTTGGTGGGTAATTTTGTGGATGTTAGATTCTGTGTCAACTATTAGGTTTTTTATTATTTGTTTTTTGTTGAAGTTAGGTAGGTTATATTTGAAGGAATTTGTTATTATTATTTTTTTTTCCAGTAAATTGTGTTTTAGTTAAGTTTATGAATTTATTATTGTTAGAGGTGTGGGTTGGTTCTAGGCTATTTTTTAGGTTATGTTGTTGTTTTGATGTGTGGATTGGTTCTAGGCTATTTTTTAGGTTAAGTTGTTTTGATAAATTTTCGATTTTTTTTTTGTCTGTTAATAGTGTTTGTTTTATGTTGTATTATAATTTGTTGTGTTTTTTCGTGAATAATAGGTGTGAGAGTGTCAAAAGTTTTCATTATTTCCAAATTGGTTGTGTATAGTTGTAAATTGATTTGGCTTTTTTTATGGTAGGCAGCTTTAATGTTTTAATTAATAATGTGTGATTCTGCTATTTTTGTTGCTTTATTGATAATAGTGTTTTGTTTATTTTTTATGTGTAATTTTGCGTATTTTGGTGTTATATTAACATATAATATATATTAATATAACACCAAAATACGCAAAATTACACATAAAAAATAAACAAAACACTATTATCAATAAAGCAACAAAAATAGCAGAATCACACATTATTAAGCAAAACATTAAAGCTGCCTACCATAAAAAAAGCCAAATCAATTTACAACTATACACAACCAATTTGGAAATAATGAAAACTTTTGACACTCTCACACCTATTATTCACGAAAAAACACAACAAATTATAATACAACATAAAACAAACACTATTAACAGACAAAAAAAAAATCGAAAATTTATCAAAACAACTTAACCTAAAAAATAGCCTAGAACCAATCCACACATCAAAACAACAACATAACCTAAAAAATAGCCTAGAACCAACCCACACCTCTAACAATAATAAATTCATAAACTTAACTAAAACACAATTTACTGAAAAAAAAAATAATAATAACAAATTCCTTCAAATATAACCTACCTAACTTCAACAAAAAACAAATAATAAAAAACCTAATAGTTGACACAGAATCTAACATCCACAAAATTACCCACCAAAATACTGAACACATAAGAAATAATATTAATAATAAAATTAACCTAATAAAAACGGAAAAAAACAAAAAACGGAACAATATATTAATAAAAAAGTAATTATAAAACTCAGAGAAAAACTAGAAAACAACGACTACTTAATATTAAAATCAGATAAAACAAATACTCCAGTAATAATAGAAAATACCAAATATATCGATTCAATGACTAACTACATAAAAGAAAATAAATACGAACAAATCCCAGACCCAACTAACAAATACCTTATTACAATAAAAAACTTAATAGTCACTCACCGTAACACCCTAAACTATAACAATAAATTAAAATACCACACAAGATTATACCCATTCAAACCATGCGCACCAGTATTATCAGGGATACCTAAAATCCACAAACCCAACACACCATTTAGACCACTAATAAATTTCACAACAGCACCATCTTACATAATCGCAAAAATTCTAGACAAAATCCTAAGATCTAAAATACATATCAACAACACATACAATATAAAAAATGGATACGAACTAATTAATAAAATAAAAACGATAAAAACAAACAGCAACACAAAAATAATAAGTTATGACATAACTAACATGTACCCTAGTATCCCAATAGAAGAAACCATAGAAATAATAAAAAACAAACTGATACACAATAACGAAAAAAGAAACATAATAGATAGTATCATTACGCTAACCAAACACATATGTAACCAAAATTACTTCCAATTTAACAATAAATATTATAAACAAACAACAGGACTCCCCATGGGTTCACCCATATCATCTGTCATGTCAGAAATATATTTACAACACTTTGAACAAATAATAATTAAACCTATAATAAACACACACAATATCTCACTATGGACAAGATATGTAGACGATATACTTGTAATATACCAACCTACCATTCACAACGAACACGTCATAATATTAAACAAACTAAATACATACAACGAAAACATACAATTCACCGTTGAAACAGAAACAAATAGAACAATCAACTTCCTCGACATTACTTTAAATATAAATGATAATAAAATAGAAACTACAGTATACAGGAAACCTACTTCCAACAACACCACAATACACTACAAATCTAACCACCCCTGGACACACAAAATTAACACTTACAGTAACATGATAAATAAAGCAATAAAATACACACAGGATAACAAACAAAAATTAAATGAAGAATTAGACAACATTACAAAAATAGCAATAGAAAATGGATACAACAAACACATTATAAAAAATATATACAATAAATTCACAAAAAAACCTAACCTCAACACAACACTACAACCGGAACACGAAAATAATGAAAATAAAAAAATCTACCTAAAATATAAATACACCAATAACAAAATAGAAAAAATAACAAATATATACAACAAAGAATACTACACTCCAACTTACAAACCAAACAACAAAATAATAAAATATCTTAATAACACAAACCACATAACAAATTCAGAAAAACATAACCTATCAGGAATTTACAAAATCACATGCAACAACTGTAACGCTTTTTACATAGGAAAAACAACCAGAACATTTAAAATAAGATTTGAAGAACATTATAGAGCATTCAAAAACAAAAATTCTAAAGTATCAAATGTTGCAGCACACCTAATATCCCATAAACACGAAATAACAAATTACGAAAATAACCTAACCATACTGGAAATAAATAACAACCCAATAGAACTAAACTCACTAGAAAAATACCACATTTATAAAAACATACACAACAACTTAATGAATCTACAAACAACATATACAGAAGACATACTATATAGAAATATCATACACACAGATCAAGAAAAAGTGCGCGTTACGTCAACAAACACCAACTTCACAGACCGAACATCCACAACAGAAAAACATCAGTGATTCGACAATGGTCATTTGACCGAAAGGTGCCTCATCACTCAAGGTAAAATTATTGCACTTAATGGTGGATAAAATTACTTACATAGTAATATATTAACTTCATATATATATATATATATATATATATATATATATATATATATATATATAGTCTATATATATGCCTATGTAAGTTATGTATGTATGAACACAGTAGAAACTCTAGCAATCGAAATCTCTTTTAACGGAAACAGTCGGAAAAATTATACGTAGATTAATCAGAAAAACAAAATTGAAACATATCACGCTGAAGTTGGCCCACAAATGGCCAAAACATGACAGAAGTCGAAGATGAAAATGAAATTGTAGCGGAAAGCAGTCATAACACTGTTGAAGAAATTTTCACTGCCTTAGAGGTAAGTTATGAGGTAATTTTCATGTCCAGTATTGTTTTATGTTTCATGTTAAACCATAAGTTTTATAATGCCGTGAGTATATGACTATTTATGTTTTAAAATTTCTTATAATCAAGTCGTTCAGTTCTTTAGATGGATTTTCAATAGTTTCATTGTGTTTACGTTTCCTTATGGTTTGTTGAGCAAGCAGTCATGAAGCAAAGGCTGCTGACGTGGTACTAAAGCAGCGATGGAGGGATATAGCGGCTAGAAATTGTTTTAAAAAGAAAAAACTTAAACAAATTGAAGATTCGTTTCAAACGATTAAATTAACAGTATTGTACTGTTAAACCGTAACTTGTATAAAATCGTTATAGTAATTTTATAAAATCGTTATTTGTATAAAATCGTTGTATTTTATTATAAGTAAATAGGCCTATACTAATCTATGTATTAACATGTAATTTTGAATGTTTTATTAAACATTTTTTACATTTCGTATGCTTGTTTCACTTAAAATTTTAAAAAGAGATATTTCTGAAATATTGCTTATCGGAAAAGCCCCAGCCCCCTTTGTTTTCGGTTAGTGGAGTTTCTACTGTATGCACTGCAAAAACTGATATAATTATTTTAATTAAAAGTTTATAATACACTCTGAAGTCAGTTGGATAAGATAATGTTTATACTTATATTAATTTTATCTGTCCAAAGTAAGAATACAAGAGCAGTGGAAACGACAGTGGAGGAGGAATGCAATACTTACGTGGCTAGATAAGATACTGAACCTAAGAGAACGAAAGTGAGTGTAGTGAGAGATGATTTAATCATTTACATAGAAGAAGAAGGATGTTGGGGTAGACTTATGAGGAGAGCAGGCAAAAAATAGAAGAGTTTAAGAATCGAACAGAACGGAACTAAGAGGGGGAAACGGATAATTGGAATCTCTAAGTGATAACTAGTGGTAATATGCAGGAGGCCATTGAAGGAGAGATCTGACACATGGACAGGACAGTTGGACAACAAATTCATGATTAGCAATGTTTAAAACACCCTTTATAAAGCCTATACAACTTGAAGGGATTTGTGAACAAATCAAAGGCAAGACCCAGACTACGACCGCCATTTTCCAATAGCTGATGGCTAAGTACAAGGAAATTAATGTTATAAAAAATGTCTAGACACGAGATCCACAAACATTTAGACCAATAGGATAGTAATAGTCGGGAGGACTATCGATCAATTGGAGTAGGATAATTAATCCTATGTCATTCTACAAAAATGTAAGTTATAGGCAAAATAAATTTTCATAAAATTATATTTCTTTATTTTTATCCAAACTGCAAATATAAATATATATTATTTTAAAAGTCTTGTGAAAAGATTTTTTTAGTTAAAATGTAGGCTCTATAATACGCAAGGTCGTAACCAGGATTGAATCCCGGATTTCAAGTGGGCAGATCTGGAAGGCTCAAAATATCCAGTAAGAAGGGGGGACAAAAAACTTTCTTATTTCCAAAAGAAAATTTGAAAATATTTTACTTTGTCAATGTTTTAATTTTAATAAGAAAAACTGAACAAAATGCTAGTAAGTGGGTATTTTCAGATTTTTCTTATAGTTTCTTTAATAAAACGTTTTAAATCAGCTAACAATTAGCACATTTTACAACTAAATAAGAACAATAGATGTGAATGAGTATTAAAATATGAGTAGGCTTAAATGTTATGATAGGAGGGAGGTAGCCGGACATCCTCTCTACCTGAAATATGCTGTCATTTTTGTTGGATAAAAGCCTGGTAAATTGGCACCAATACTTTACGTTATACCAAATATAGGCTACGCTATAGAAAATAATTCCAAAGTAGAATTTATACAGTAAAACCTTTAAGGAAAGGTTTTACAAAATCTGTTTACAACATGCTGAAGCCGCATTAAACCGTTTCTAGCGGTTCACATACAAATCGTAGTCGTAAGTGAATAAACTTGAAATCACCTTTCGACATTTAAGGCAGAATTTCCAATTATTTCAAAAGAAACAAAAATTATGTTTATTGATAGGATTTACTATACTTGAAATTAGTTTAGTTCATTATTTCACGCGACAAATGTAGGTATGAAGAAGTAATTATGACTTTTGTAAAGAAACAATTTGATGTAAATTATTGTTCATGCCGTCTTTTGTGTGTTAGATATTTACGCCTGCCATTTGAATTATTTCAGGTCAATATTCTGACGAAAATAATGATGGTCAAATTCTAAATTAAGATTACCACTAACAAACGTCATTCTAATGTAATTAAAAATTGATCTATAAAGTGTTTTTTGAAAAGATACATTTTTGTGTTTGTTTTGTAACACTTCTATTACTCTAGTCATATTATAATTTAATGTAGTACAAACACTCAAAAGTAGCAACTAAAGGCTTAACCAACGAGGTTAAGTAAGCAAAGGGTACCGGTAAGTAGGGAACCGTTAATAATAGTCAAAACAGTTGAATTTTCATTACATATTTAGTTATTGTATATTCTTAAGTCCTGTGAAACAAATCATAAAATCAAAACAACTCAGTTAGTTACTAACTTATCTAGTAAATATAGCTTAATTCCTTTACACGTCCGTATATTTAATAATTATATATACCGTCAACTTATTTTAATAATATAATAAATAATAATAAAATAATATTACAAATATTATAATTTTCCTTAGACATGGTGTAACGTAAATTTTAACTTACTTATATTATACAATACAGAAAGCAACATAACCTATGAGTAATAAAAATAGCTTTTGTAGTAGGTTTGAATCGTACTTTATCAATTTATTTATTCAAATTACGATATTTTACAATTTATAGGAATCTAGCAGAGTACTCGTCCTTCGTACGGGGTTGACAAATATTTGTATTGATTTAATTTGTAATTATATTTGGGTTGAATTTAATTTACTGAAATTAAATCCCAACAAATATATCAAAGTAAAATGTATAAACCTACCGTTAAGGGAGTTTCCAAGGCCAGTGGGGAGGTGCCCTGACGGAATTTCTAAATAAAATAGGCTTATGTGAAAACCAGAGACCCTAAGAATGTCCATTTAAATTTCAGGTATTTATTTTCCGTTCCCACATGTTCGATAGGGGAAAACATTATACCGGGCGACGCAGAAAGTCATCAGGGATTAGGGAGAAATAATGAAAACTCTCGCTCAGGGAGATAAATAAAATTTTTATCAAATTAAAGTTGGGTAAAAAATTCATTGCGGAGTAATAAGAAGTACTACGTTCGCGTATCATCAACGCGTACAACATATACATATATTTAAATATAGGCCTACCTATAAAGTATCCACTTACGAGAGATTTGGTTGTAATTTTATACAATACTATTTACCTATATTGAAATATACACCTGTATAGTGTCCAGTCAGTGTATTTGGTTATAATCTTATACAACATTACTCAATTAAACGTCTACTTCCGCCGAGTAATACTTCGTCACGTGATCTCTATTCTAGCCTTAGGCCCTACATATGTACATTTGGTTAAACGTATAAAATTACAAACAAATCTATCTTGACTGGATACTTCATAGGTATATAAAATGAATCTTTCGCGGCAATAACAAACAATAACTGTCAATATAGCTTCAGGAAATGTTTTTGATTCATTTTATATGCATTGTATTGTGGGTGGGTAATGTGCATTTTTACCAGAACTATTACCACCACGTTTGGGGGAATTACATTTTTCCAAAATTGTAAACTTTTAGGGCGTGAGGGAGAGTTTTCATAATGTTTTTCGTATCTCTGATGACTTTCTTCGTTGCCCGGTATAATTATTTTTGCTAAAATCGAACACGTGCGAACTGGAAATAAATACCAAATTTCATCTCAATGTGTCCAGTATTTTTTACGTGATTGAGTACACGTAGACAGACATCATTAGAATTTTATATAATAGCATAAATTAGTTCCCAATAAATATATTAAACTATAAACTTACTGATTATTGTCTTGAAAACCAAGGGAAGGAAAAACAATGTAACACAACATTTGTAAAGTAACTTATAACTAACGTCGAAAGATGAATAACAAACAATCACAACAATTGCTATCAGCTGCTTAAATATGTTTAAAAGTGATTGTTACAGCTGATTATCAGCTGATTAAGTCGAGTTAAGTATTAAATGGAGTATAGAAAATTGAGTGTTAAGGGGGTTTTCAAGGCCCGTTGGGTCGTGCCCTGACGGAATGTCTAAATAAAAATAGACCTATTTGTTAACCAAGGACGATATAAATGTCTATGTAAAATTTCAGCTCAATGGGTAAAGTAATTTTTACGTGATTGAGTAAAACACACACACACACACACACACGTAGATTTTTATATATTAGTATGTATTTAATTTGTAAACTATTTAAACATAACCTCAAAATTACGTTTAAATGTAAACGAAAAGAACGGTTAGCTGTAACCGCTATGTTCATCCAGACAATACATATTTTACACTGCGATTGTACGGACATCTGACGTTGTGTGACGTCATATCTCTACACTTTGCTCGGCGCGTCTAAACACGTTTAGACTTTAAAAATCAGGGTGGATTAAAACCACACGATGTAATACACAATATCAAGAGCACAGCGGTACAATATATTACAATGAAAATATTGGAAAACCCCCAATACCACAAAAATAATAAAAATAACAAATAAAACAAGTTACTTAAGATTAAACCCTTATGTAAATTTCGATGACCATGTCATCATCATCAGAGGGTCTTATTACAAAATTACAATCTAGTAAACAAAATGTTACAAACTAGTTTGATTCTCTACATCACTCTAGTTTGTAACATTTTGTTTGCTAGATTGTAATTTTGTAA
Organism: Prosapia bicincta; assembly: GCA_036971475.1. Classification (NCBI taxonomy): domain Eukaryota; kingdom Metazoa; phylum Arthropoda; class Insecta; order Hemiptera; family Cercopidae; genus Prosapia; species Prosapia bicincta. The sequence goes on from JBAIZL010000005.1 coordinate 161,495,699, forward strand.
TAAGACCCGCTGATGATGATGACATGGTCATCGAAGTGTACATAAGGGTTTAATATTAAGTAACTTTTTTATTTGTTATTTTTGATTATTTTTGTGGTACTGGGAGTTTTCCAATATTTTCATTGTAACACACGATGTAAGTGAAACTTGTTACATTTTTTATCATTATTTAAACTAAAGGTACTATAAACCAATAGTTTATAGGATTACTTATGAAGTATATTCATTACCGTAAATGAAAATATTCATCATAAAATAATTTTTTTAAAAGACTCCAAGTAAAAAAAAGAAGACATTTTAACTACAGAATAATATTAATAAGACATCCTAAAAATGTTTTCGGTAGACAAAGTGTTTATATTATTTTAGCCACAAAATTTTAACAATATCAGAATTATCTTTTTAAAATACATTTCCTTAAGAATAAACATTCTAAACATTTAAAACTAATAAACCATACTATATAATTAAAATTTAAATTTTAAACATATTTCTATTAAATATAAATACATGTATAAATTTATATATTGTTCAAGTGAGCTGATAAATTTTTCTACCAGCGTATTAAATTGAGTAATCAATAACAACTGTATGTAATTAAAATTAATAAACGAAAACCTCAAATAAATGGGAAACAAAGGTGTTTTGGAACTAGGCGAGCTTGAGCAGTTGTAAACTAGGGTCTTCAGAAAGTTTTGTCACAAAATCAATTTTTTTTGTAGTCCTTAATTATCAAGACTAATTGATCTGAAACGCAAAAGAGAGAATTTGACGAAGTAAGGACTAGGACAGGCTAGATAACAACCACAAAGGTAATAGTTTTATGTTGGTTTCAAAATTTGCGGTTTAAGAGTTTGTTTCCATATGTGCGGTGATAGTAGGGTCTATTTAGAACTAGTTTGAAATTATATTTATTTATTACAGAACGTCTTCCTAAAATCGAAACCAAAAGGTAGACCAATTGAAATTAATTCGAAACCAAATGTAGACCACGATGAAAAATTTAAATGGAACAAAGAAAAAAGGCCGTTTAAAGTTAGGTTTATTATTTTGTAATTACAATTTGTAATTTTCTGTTCATTTAAAAACAAATTGTGCAGTGAAAAATAATTTTAGACAAATATTTATTTTTATTAGATCTTGTTATTATTAACCTATTTATTATTAAACCTCACAAACAGTATTTTTGTTGGTTGTTTAAAATATTAAAAATAATAAAAGGGAAATATAATAAAGTCACGAACAATTTCGTTTCTGTGGCGAGTGTAGCAAACATCCCTTGTTCTAGTTGGCTCAATAACTATATTCACTTAATTGTATTCTGTACAATCTTAATAATGTGTTTATAGTTTTAATTCATCAGCTAGGAAGGCAATCATCCCCCATGAAGGATAAGAAAGGATTGCCAACATAGGTCGGGTTGAGGTATGGATAACCCCCCCCCCTGTTAGAGGACGTACGGTATATGCCTTAACATGTGCAGTGTTAAGTACATGGAAACTGAGCAGTCCTTAGCAAATGCGAGGTCAGGAGCATAACAATTTTTGCGAGACTTTTTTAAAAAAGTGGTTTCCACTGGAATTGCTTTTAAACTCTGTTGCAAAAAGGTGTATTTAGAGCAATTTTGATGAAGTCATTTCGATTCAAAACACGCCAATCATTCCCCTATTATTTATGTGTGTTTTTATTTCTTTTGCCAGGTCGAAACGAGGCCACTATCAAACAATGTTTTGCTTCCGTTTGGTCTCGATGCTGATATCTCTTTCTTACGTTTTGTCATTAATCAATAATTTAAAATATTGCTAGGTTAATCAGACAGATATTTTTTGAGGGTAGTCAGACAGACATATATTATTATATGACAGACTGCACATTATTGAAGTAAGTAATTTCATTCAACAAAAACCTTTTACTTGCTGTTTAGCGCGAGTAAAGCCTTGCTGTGCTAGGCCTGGAGAGCCCGCTTCACTCGCTCCGACCTAAAGATCCATCTGACTCTATAGGTCAAGAAAGATCCGTAATACACTTCATTTTAAAGAAAAGACTAAAGAAGAATGGATACAATTTAATAGGAAAGAAATATAATTAGCCCGTATTGAGAATAGAGGGTAAATTATGGCATCCAGTTAACCAATCAGACGTCGACGTATTTTCTACGGCTAAAATTTTATTTATACGTAGCGACTTATGTATTATCATTTTTTGTTTAGTAAAAGCATATTGTAGCTTATGGACAGAAGGACATCTGTCAAGACGACAGATTGCGAATTTTTAACCGATTACGCACAGATCAATGCAGCATAGATAGATTTGAAACTAACCTAGCATTGTTTTCTTCCAATTAATTTTTATTTTGCCGTTGTTGACTATTAACGCTTTTAAATCGGTTAATTAAACATAATCAATTCCTACAACAAACAAGTATTTAATTATTATTCAACCAATAAAAGCAGCTGCCGTAACTGCTTGTTTTTTTTGCTTGTTTTTTCATCTTATCAACCGTTTAGCACAACCTAATTACTTAATTACCACAACAGATAGGCCTAAGTGCTGTAGCTGTACCTTAAAAATTAGACCTACAGGTCATAAGTGACTTGTTTCCAATCGCACACAGTTGTGCCATAATCTACGAGGTGAAATGTTTTATGGTATACATTACCATACGAATGTATTTTTTTAAACTTTGTTTCAGCCGTAATTTTTTAAAATAATTTAAAAATAACACTATAGTTTAAAACGTTAAGAATATAATAAATATTAACGAAAGAAAATTTAACATAATAGCTTTAGCCTATATTTATATTGTTTTCCGTAAAACGAAAAGTATAAATATAGAACATTTTCCCCTCTATAATTAGAATTCTTTTGAAAACCTATCTTATTGGTAACTTACATGGTAGTGTGATGTGCTGTAAAAATTTCAAGTGTCTACTATCTATAGTTTAGGTTCAATTTGATTTTAAAACATTCAGTTTATACGAGTATGTATGAACTCCCTAAGTATTTCTTATAGGAAGGTGAGCTTTTCGTGAAAACATTTGATTTTTTCCTTTTAATAACAAAATTTTGCAAAATATGTCTTATTGTACACTAATATAACTAAATTTTAAATATCTACCTCTATGTTGATTTTTTTAACAATCACCATTGATGTTGGTCAATTCGCGATTGTCGACATTTAAAATCAGATTTTTTTTGGAAAAATATATTTTCGTAGACACTCAATTACTTACAAAGCTAATCTGTAACAAATGACTCAAGCATATACTATTTATAGTTTACGTTAGCGAACCAAATAGAGTATTGCTTTTTAAAGGAGAAGATTTTTGCTTAGACATAAATATAATAAATCTTTAACGTTACAATTAATTACAATCTTTATAACTTGATTCTGAATTTATTATAATTCTACAAAAACATAGTAAAATATAAAATGAGGTAAAATGAGGGGTTTACTGTAAGGTTGACGAAACCCCTTAAAATTAAAAATATGTATTCTTAGGAGCAGTTGAGCTCCAATGGTCCATTTCTTGCATTGTTAAACGGTAAACACTTGGAGCTCGGTGTATCAAAATTTCAAACTCAACTCTGGGGAGTCATAGGCCCTATCTAGAGATATTAAATTTTGTGTTATTGTCTAGGATGTCTAGATGTGTTGGATAGAAAAACTGAATGGAAAACTGCTTTAAAATTAAAAGTTATATAAAATTAGTGACTGAAATGTCAAGATCACAACACGAGAAATGATAAATGCAAGCTGGATCTTTCAGTTAATAGCATCTAGGAAAGATGAAAGTCGAAAGAAGAAATTTCCCACAAGGATCTAAGAAATTAGAACGCAGATTGGTACGGAAGGATCTCTTTAAGGACTGTGCTTCCAAGGTTAAATTAGTATAAGATTCTCGAACTCCGAAGGAAGCGGTGAAGAAAGAAGAAGAAAGTAAATAAAAATTTTATATTGGCACTGTAATCTAACTACCTTTAAGGCCCTAATATGATAAGGTGAATTTTTTTAAATATTTACTAACACAAAAGGCTCTCCACTGCACTACTTGTAAGTAAAAATCAACAATGACTTGGTTGGCAACCACGATCAGAGTAGCGCCGGATTTAAAGAAAGGTTTTCAATAATATTATCAAACCGTGTTTATATTGAATTTGTCATTCAATTATTTCAGTTTGGATTCTAACATATTTGTAAATTTCGTATTTGAGATACAGGTTTGTTTGGGGTATTTATGTCGGTGCCATAGGCTCCGATATTTAAAGATCAAAAACCTGGCGAAGTAAAACTTGCTCGGGAACATGAAACAATATACATTTAAATTCCTCCTGTAATTCACACAAAACCTTATAAAACCAAGGCGTAACGCCATGGAAAAACAGGTGGAAACAAACGCCATGAAACGTAATTTAAATTCTGCATTACAATACAGCTACAATATACTATAACTGCAAGGTATACCAGAGAATTCGTTTGCTATTTTTGTTTAAACATATAGAATTTGCCTAAAGCGAGATAACCACATTGATGCGTGAAGTAAAATATGACCTTCATCTTGTATACAAAAACGTAGACTAAGATGTAGGACAATTGTGAATAAGTTAGCTTCAAAAACTTTATTTTATTTTTTTTATAACACATCTATCCTCACCAAATTGGCTATATTGTAACGTAGAATAAAATATTCCTCCGTTTTATAAGGAATCTTGAGTTTATATAGTCATGTATTGCATAGGCCTAATTTGAAATTATTTTATTACGTTGTTCAAATTTTTTAATTTTTTGGACGTCAGAGACAGGTTTTATTTATTTCGCCTGGTTCCTGAGAAATTTCTAGACACCGCCTGTTCTCTGTTACTCACACGTTTTAGGTTAATTAGTTTTAAGCTAAGAAATTAGTTTTAAGTAAACGGAATTCGTTTTCAAGTTACATTGTTATATTTTTAAGTCGCGTAATGTAGATTTATTAATTATTTTTTTAACAACAAAAGAAAACAATTAAAAAACTCCAGTCACTCAGTTCCCCTGCGTTTAAACAAAGCAACCCCCAAGCATAACTCCATCTTCTATCCGTCCCAACTAAACCAACATCCTTCCAAAAGGAAATCACCCTTGTCACTTCCTTAGTACCAACAGACCTGATTCAAGAAGAAGGTAGGACATTCAATCAGTACTAATGAAGACAGGCGCTGCAAAAACCACGGGACACACATATAATTCTCTAACTGACTGAACTTAGGTTGAGTCAAACTAAGGCCTAAAAACCAACTTGAAGTTCTTTAGCACTATGGTGTATCTATTCCGAGACCTAGTGTGAAGTACATTATCCACTAGTCCACTTAACCGCTTACTAAACCAACCAAGGGTTTAAATAGACCTACCTTTTGTACACATTTAGGCGACTAGGAAAAATGTTCATTTTATCAAAACATGAACCCCATGAATGAAATATAAAACATAAAATCGTTTAAGAGATGTTAGAAAATTAAGAAAATTTACCAATGCAGATATCGAAACGTACATCAATATAAAAGTTATTTTTACGAAAACTTTGTTGTTTAAATATTTTTCAATGCGTTTTTTGGTCATAGTTGTTGCTCGTGATTACTGAACAGCAAGTAAAATCTGATAATGGTTCTAGGAGGATTAATAGTGTTAATTTAAGAAATAATACTCGTTTTTAATTGTTGTTTGTGTTTTAGTTATTCATTCCAAAATGGGTTATCCAATCTCGTAAATGTGTTAGTTTGAAACTATTCCACTTAAAAAACGTTTATTTAGTTTTTAAAATTATGTTTAGGCTATTAGACATATTACATACCAGGTTAAAATTGTCAGTCGAAGCGTTCCGTCATTACAAAAACCTGAAATTTAAAAAAAAAAAAATATTAGTACAATGATTTACTAACTGATTCCCTTATTTGATCTTTATAAATTGAGGACTTTAGTAATAAATAACAAACAATTACAAAAAGTTTAATTTCGAGTAAATAGTTTATAAACATACTTTAAATTAAAACGTACATAATTCATGCAATTTAATTATTAGCTACTATGTAGAATATCAGAATTGAGTTACATGAGTCTCTTACTATGGCTCTTATCCATTTTCACTTCATGACATTACATTCCTACGATGTTTTCCTTTCGAGTACGGATATTATTTAATCTTTCTTAACCCTTCTCTAACTCTTTTCTAAATCTTATAACTGATGACGTCATTTCAGAAACATCATCTCACCCGAGTCATATTCGAAGCTTGCATCTCTGTACTCCAGTGCCCATAACCTCTTGGATATCTTGGTACAATAGCGTATACGTGTTTTATCACAATGTATAAGATGTTTACAATAACTTTAAGCTTGCCCTATAAAACGTTCATGGCTCTACTCGGATTGTCGTCTGGACTAAGTCATTAACGTTATTTATTTTGTTGACATTATTATTGGATAAATAATGTTTTAAATATAGTCATTTGTCAAAATGAAAAATAGGTAGGTATATCCAAGACAAGTCCTAGTATAGAGAAGTGTGCCAAAATACAAAACGTGAAGGGACTTTAACATAACTAAGGGTCTGCTAATGTACTCAGTGCTCAACAATCTTTTTCACTCACATCTCATGTTCTAACTGGAAACTACTTCCAAACCACTGAGTAGGAGAAATTTCATGGTGTCGTTATGAAATAAAATTATCCTCTAGAGGAAATTCATTGGTCAATTCTCGTTCTCATTAAGTGGCAACTGATTTTTTTAGCCCAAGATAGGTTTTACTTTAGAGGCATTTGGGAGACAACCTATAAACTGTTCCGTTCTCAAAAACGAAGTGCAGAGACGTATGTCAAACTCGGACGGTGCCTGGTCGTTGGCCGTTTAGGGCAGTTAGGCGCTGTAGGGTTTTTATAAATGTAGGAAAATCTTTTTCAGGCGATATTTGTAGGAAGTAAAAAAAAATTATATGCAATAGAGAGTACGTTTGAAAAAAGTTTCAAATTTTTATTTCATCAGGTAAAACTTTATTTTTTATTGAAAAACTAAAAAATATCTTCTACATAAAATTTGGACTTGAGCCGTGTTTTTCTTTAAAATTAGCTTGAGATCTAATAAAATTTATGTGTTATTGGAGTTTATTACATTTTTGATTAGGCTTGCGTCAGAATCCAATGAGAGAAAAACTAATCCACTTCGAAATTTTTCTTTCGAAGCAGTAAAAAAAGTTACAAATACAAAAAAAAATGGTTTGCTTTTTTTCGTTTAAATTATCTAGTATAAAAAACATACTAAGTTATATATTTAGTAAACGTTTTGCAGTTTAATATACATTTTAATTATGGTAAACCTATTTCAATTACTTTACCTTTACAAGGGAGCCGAAAGGACTCTTGTTAGACTAAATGCTAAATCCTAAGACCTGTGCTGGGTAATGACAATAGTCTACTGTTTGAATAAATTGTTCAACATGGTTAAATTTGAATGTAATGGTAAAAAATTACTACAAATGTGTACGTCTACTGACAAGTCCAGGAGTTTGCAAATAACTCGGTAGCCATTTCGTATATTTTAAGTGCCCGAGGGAAAGTTGACTTACAACACTTACATTGCATTGGTGAAAGAACATTTACTAGATTGGAATCAACCATTAATAATTACGCAGAAGAGATGCTTGACATAGGAAATGTAGAAGTCAGGCAGAAATGTTACTACAACTGGGGAAACATTATTCTATAGAGTCACTACGATCTTTTCCAATATACATAAAAACATAATCCTAGAAGACACACGAACAGTACAAGTATCGTCAGTTCCAAGAAACGGGAATTGCAAATAGAAGAGATTAATTTGAAATAGAGGAAATAGAGTGCTTAGAAAAGACAGCTCTAAAGGTGAAGTATAACCACTTAATGGAGAAACGTGGAAATTAAGAAAAGTGGAAAAAAGACAATATAATTAATGAATTTAGCAAATTTTTTATATAGGCTATTTACATACACAAGTTTTTTCACGGCTTCTGGTCAGAATAATATTTAACTGTCGAAGACATTTGCAGAAAAAGATGGGTGGAAAAATGTTTATTGCATAGGCCTAAAGGGTTATTTCAAAAACCTCTTTATAACGCCAGAGAACACTAGAATAATAAGTATATATTTTCGTACCGTAAAAAAGGCCTGGCATTTATGTAGTAGGGTAATTCATAAAATAATGTTCCCTATGCTGCTAAGAAAGAATGCGACGTACTAGGAGAAATCTAGAAACACTGTCTTACTTACCAACTCCCCCTCTCTCTATCCCCACCACTCACGCTCGCTACATTACTCTGTGCTGGGCTAGCAGCCTTCGAAGTTGGTTAGCAGCCTACCCCATTGCTGTTACCGCCAGCTGCTAGGATACGTTTTTTGTAAATGGAAAATGGGTTTCCCTACAGACATTTAGTGAATTAGATAGTCATTTAGACAGTTAATCAAAGGTTATGGGGGAAAGTGTATATCTGTTCAACATGTCCGCAAATGCTGTAGAGAATTCAGTGAAGACAGCACGAAAATTCATGACGAAGATCGGAGCAGAAGGCCTTCAGTTTCTGACGGAATTGTTAATAAAGTTAAAAGAATATTGATTGAGGATCGGGGGATTGATATTAAGGAGCTTGCTTTGCTTATTCTTGAGACTTCCAACACCACAATTCATAACGTGTTAACCAAAGATTATGCTATCACAAAGTGTGTGCGCGGAGGATACCGCGAATGTTTACAGAAAACCACAAACAGTAACGTATCGAGTGTGCCCAATGACGTTATTGCATCAATGAGAAGACAACAAAGAAGAATTCTTGGATGGATTCCATTATTACAGGCGATGAAGCATGGGCGTTTCCCTTTACCGCCGAAACCAAGCAGCAATCACGTGAATGTCGTCACTCAACTTCGCCGAAGCCGAAAAAGCCTCGTGAAACAAAAGTTAACTCCGACAGATATTGCGACACTTTAAGAAAACTGAGACTTGCGATACAGAACCGTCGGAGAGGAAGATTGTCCAGTGGTGTGAGGCTTATCCATGACAACACTCGACTTCATGTCTCACATCAAACACAAGAACTGGTGACAAATTTTGGCTGGAGTGTTGTGCCCCCCCTTACAGTCCGGACCTAGCCCCAAGTAATTATCATTTATTCCCAAAATTAAAGGAACACTTAGGTGGCTTACGCTTCAAAAGTCAAGGAAGAGGCTACTCGATTTCTCAAAGGTTTGGTGGCAGAATTTTATAACTTGGGGATAGAAAAGTTGGAACATCGTTTTCAAAAGTACTTACGTAAGTTTTAAGCTTTAAAATTTTGTATTACATTAAGAAGAAAAATAAAGCTGTCTATGTTTACAAATTATGGGACCCTTATTTTATGAATAGGTACTTTCGTATCTAGCGATAAATAATTACTGTATGCATAGCTTAGAAGCAATGCGTAATTGTTTTTTTCTATTTTTTAAAGTGTTCAAAGTATTTAAAAATAATGTACAAGCTCTTTTTACCTTGCTTTTTGTGGACTGAGTTGAGCGTGATTATAAAGTTATAATGAAGGGCGGGAAGAAAATAGTGACTGGGTAAAGAGAGGAGTTATACTAGATATATAATGTGTTAAAATAGGAGTTAAATATTTAAAAGTATACAGGACAGGCTAATTTTATTCTATTATGGGATTATACTGTCCAGAGCTTGGTTGGAGTAGAGTCTGACTGTGTTGGTTTAAAAGGGCAGGTTGGCGTTGTTGGCCAGGAAGAAAGGGATAAAACAGTATTGTTTTTAAAAATTGGATTTAAGGTTTTAACAGACTCCGTACAGGCTCATTTTACCACAGTTTTGTGATATAATGTGAAGAATTTTAAATTAACAATAAAGTTTAAAATGTTTGATTAACAGGATGGTATCTAGAAAATAAACACAATGAAGCAACATAATATCAGACAACATCAACATATACTGGTTATTAGTGCATACTATTAGCAATGCATTGGTTAGTCTTCAGTGGTCCTGTGTATGTTTGATTAAAAAGGGACGGGTCCACGAAAAAGCCTAGTTTTGGAGATATACTAGGCTGGTTTTAACGGTCTTAATTGATCTTGTTGGTTTTGGGTTAAAAGGTTTGGAAGTTTTTTCTCAGAGAAAAACGAGGTGAAAATGTATATTTTCGGGGTGTTAAAATGGGACTGATAGATTAGTTTTGTCCAGTTTTTCTGATAAACCTTAGCGCCACGAGTGCTATAAGGTTAAAATGTGGGTTGAATGCACTGTCTAGGAATAAAACTGGTCGTAACGAAATATCATTATCGTAAAAAACGAGTTGAAAGGATTAAAAAGAGAATTTTGGACGGGTTGGGTTAGAGTTTTCAACTTGTTAGTGTTGGGGTAAATTTACTGTCAAGTGTGAATAAACCGATTCCCGATTCCTGGCCACCACCTAACTTACGCCATGTGTAGCCTAAGTTAGAAAACAGATATGCTGTATAATGTTAGCACGAGTTCACAAGATACCAGACTAGTACTACATGTATATGTAGTGTATGCGGACTGTATATGCCCTTTCCTCTAATATATGTATGCCATATTGTGTGTTCACACAACCAGCAGACATTTTCCTAGTCGTAGGTGCTATTCCTTGTCAGTGACTTAATTTTGGCACATTATCGTTTACAATGCCACCAAGGTGGTATTAACGTGTACAAAAATCAGGATACTCTTCCTTGGAAACTATTTGTGCTATATTGTGTGTTTATTATACAGGACATCTTTGCCCCGAAGTAGTTTGGTCATACCGCCTATCCATGTCTTAGTTTGAGAACAATATCGTTTCAAAAACCACCTATTTAGTATTAACCTTTACTAAATTACTATTTCATTTTCTATAATCTATTTGTCGCATATTATGCTGTTACACAAGCAGAATAAATCGACTTCGAAGTATTTATTTTCATATTGCATAAGCGACCTTAATTTAGCAAAATATAGTTCACAAACCACCTAGGTACTAAAGCTTTTCTAACAAAGCTGGTAATAAAGTTGGTTCGTAATAAACCTTACGAAACCAACATACCATTTACTCCAATCCATATTAAGTTTATCACAAACGCATTACATTTACCTCGAAGTAGTTGGGTCATAATTCCTAGCAGGACTTAGTTTAAGCGTATTATCGTATGGGCCTACTACATCGACTAAGCGGTATTAAAATTTACAAAACCAGCATCCTCTTCCCTTTAATCTATCTGTCCCATATTGCGTTTTTCACAACTACAATATATTTACTTCGAGCTAACTGTTCTTATTGCTTATAATAAAGAAGACAAAAAGCCATAAGACAATAATGATGGTAAGACTAAATAAATGGTAAACAATTTATATTGTGTAATAGAATACGGTTCTGCTAGTTTGCCAATATAGTAGAGAAGCTATCGTCACAGAATTTGTTTACAGAGAATCAAGGTTCAAATACGACTAGGGTAAGACGATTTCTTAGAAAAGACGTCACCTGTTAAAAGGGTTAAGAAAGTGTTAGTAATGGGTTAAAATAGAGGGAAGGAATAGGCAAGAGTTAATAATTGTACAAGGTGAGAGGGAAAAATCGTTGTAGTTTGTGAGTGAGGTGAAAATGAAAGAGGGTGATGTCGAGGTTCAGGGTTAAATAATGTCATCGATGGATTTCCTCTCTGCTAATATACAAAATTATAAATTAGTAGAATATATACAATGTATAGGCCTACATTAGGCTTTGAGATTATTATAATATTTTTAATGGCGTTGTTAGTTACTGGGTGTGTGTCCTAGATTATGCGACGGAGTAGCCTAAATGTTGAAAGTTGAAACGTGCCAGTCTCAAACGAACGCATTAGTGTGCAGATATAGCTTGAAGAATTTTATAGGAGATAAAAAAGCAATTCCCAAAACAAGATTTCGGAGTTCGGGAAAGAATCTGGGAAGGTGACAAAAGAATTGATTTGGCGAGGACCAAAGGAATCAAATGTTTACCCACCTGTTTTTGTAACAAATTGAGGATGAAGGTTGTTTTACCTTTAGAGGTTAAGTACTGGCCTGCAGTCGATTTACAGACCAGCTCTGCCAGTGATCCTCGGACCGATAGTCCGTAAGAATATAGGGACTGTCTGCGAAAGGTCCGGTAGACAATATGAGAAACTTTGTGAGTTGATTTGTGTTGATAAAAACTAAAATGTAAATGTGGCAAACAAAAAAAATTCCAAAATGCATTCTGTAAGATCCGTGGGGTAAAATATATTTATATAAGCAAAGTCATTCATTATTTTAATGAATCATTGTTTTAACACGGATTTATAATTGAGATATTTTTTTAATTTAGTAGGTTACACATTACAAAAAATTACATAATTTATAATTCGGTTATCGTTACAACAATCAATTATAATTAATATTTGTAGTGGTTGCACCTGATGCCAATTCCCAAAGGAATATTCTACCATATGGAAGGAATAGGGGTGGTTCAATATCGTCCTGAGTGTTCTGTAGATGTATGTGGATTGGGATCCGGTGTATTAAACAGTTGAAGCTGTCCTGTAGTCTTGGAGATTTGGTATATGCAGTCAACAAGTGTCTTAAAACTTTCGTACTAATTGTTATCATTTTTTAGTCTGTGGGTTAAACCACGTTGTAAACATGGAAATAATATCAAGTGAAATGAAAAGTAGAATTTACAAAACACTTGTTAGGGACATGTGCTGCGGAAACACAACTTGATACAGCAAAGCGAAAGATATTGCCGGGAGCAACACATCTGAAAATCTTCAGAAAAATTGTTAAAAAACATTCAGGGACAAAACACACACACACACACACACACACACATACGCACAAAAAAAAACACACACACACACACACACACACACACACACACACATACGCACAAACAAACACACACACACACACACACACACACACACACACACACACACACACACACACACACATACACACACGCGCGCGCGCGTGCACACACACACACACACACATATATGTATTTATTTATTTATATTTAAATGGAAGATGCGAGGTGGAAATCATTAAAGAATAATTTTAACTGCCCCCATATCATTGAAATACAAGGTATTAGTTTGGATATTAGCGACATATATAGCCAAATTACACAGGCCAACAAAAAAAACTTTTGAAAACTTTATTACTTTCATAGCTGATTTTATAGCTTTTTATGTGCTGAATCCAAACCTGGTCTTAGTTTTTTTGTATCACCCATGGTAATATGGGTAATAACCATGGTAAAATCTCTATATGGTAAAATTAATGAAATTCTATGTTAAATCACAATCATGGTTTTTATTTTCATTAGGTCTTTGAAATAATGATACAGTGTAGTAATGTATGTTTCAGTAGTCAGATTTAATTGGTTTATACTTCCTTTCTCTTTTTTCTTTGATGCTTCGTGTGAGCTTTTTCTGAGATGAGTCGCATGTTGAGCTTCTCGGTGAAGTGACCAACAGTAGTCTCCCATCATGTTGATGTTCCAGCGGCCCTGGTAGCGTTTTTGGTAGCCAAATTATATGACGCATAGTCCAGTTTCCTATCATTTCACATAACGTTTTTAGTAGATTTCCATAGCGCTCACTACTAATGGTAGATTGGTCACTGAAATAGATTGGATGACTGATGACTTCACAAGAATACGGTGTCGTGCCAGTATCGTCACAGTAGGTATGTGAACAAGGGCCTAAAACTGTGGCGCGAATGGCGTTTTTGTGCGAAAATGGCCTAATTATAATGCCTACTTGTAATTTGGGTGAGCTACTTAGCCCCAAAAATATGACTACTACCCGTAGCTCTCTACCAACCAATCCAAAATCTTACTTGCTATAATCATCACAACCTTTATTAATAAATGTATTGACTGCAGTGGAGGTAGACCTCTACATACAAATAATCAATAAAATTGTAAAATTGTTGATCCATTGAATTCAAATAAATGTTTACTTTAGCTCACAACATCTCGGTCCGTTCTTAATATTTCGGTTTTTGAGTCAATGGACTTAAACTAAAAGCAATTTCCTAAAATATTTAACTTTGCTCTAATATTAATCTAAAACGTAATGACAGATTTTTGAAAAACTAATTTCCAGTACTTGAAGCTTTTCAAAATAAAAGTTGTGATAAAACGTTTTAAATTTCATTCTTTAACCAATGGCACATGAAAGTTTCATATTTATTTACGCTTTATGGAGAGTGCTCTAATTAAGACTGAACACTTTATAGGCAATAATAACAAGTGAAGTAACTCACCCCTTCAACAAAGCGAACAAATAGGCCTAGGCATGTATATAGTAGTCAATATTTCAGAAATACCTTCTAATAAATACTACGATACGAGTTTTCGTTGTAAAATAAGTTATTTTACGTTGAAAAGGTAACTAATTCTGATTAAAAATACAAATATCGAACGCTGAATTTCGCTGCTGAAGAGTACAATAGGTTGAACAATTTTCTACTAACCTAAAGGTCCGACGTTCAATTCCAGATAAAGTAAACATTTTTCAGCTACCAGACCAATTCGGCCTGTTGAAAAATCATTAAGGCAATAACGTGTTTCTCAAACGTAATAATGGCTACAATTTCACCCTTGTATACCATTATAAAAGGGTACAATGTAACCTATAAAAGAGGATATATATAGGTACACGCCACTCTTCCCCTCATGTGTAAGCTGCTCTACTTCACATAGGTGATACTGCAATGCAATGTCATAATTGAGCCCAATATCCAGTAGTTTATCAGGGGATTATAAGGTCGTATCCCGAGTCATACCTAATTTCTTAATTCCCTAATTCCCTCTTCCCTTTCTTATTAATTTCCTTACAAGACGGTGTAGAAAGAAAACTCTTCTTAACCCCGAATGAGAGTGGGTTTACTTTAGGCACGTAACGTTGTCCACGTTATAACATAATCTCCCTTACATACTTTTCCCGAGCGTTTTATTCCCCTACCTATAAACGTATTCTTTATCTCTCCTTCGTAGGCTATAATACTGATTAAAAATCTTCAAAACTGATAAAAATAAATAGGTATTAAAAAATACTAGTTTCTTTTAAATAAGAAAATTTTCGGTAACAACTAGTAATAAAACCGTTTATGAAGGAACATAAAATGTGAAGGTCTATGATAGGCATAAGGGAAGGAATTAGAAATACATTTTGTTGAATGTGTTGAGGATATCGAAATTCTAACTGCATTTAGTAAAATTGCCACTTTATGACCCAGACCATTCACACCAAGGAGTCCGTCTGTTACTTTGGTAAAAATATCGTCATAATATTGCAATAGAAGGAAAGAACAATAAAACTGTCGCCGAACATTTCCACGTTCACCGATCGGTAACTCTCTAGCTGCCGGTAGTTTGCATGCACGGTCGATCCTTGATTGGAAGCTGCGCGGACATTCCTTGCGGCTTTTTTTGGGTCGCTCTGCCGGGATGTAAATAAATATAAAAGGCCGTGGAATCAAAGGTTGCGACAGAGTTGCATAATTAGAAAAGGACAAACAGCGCTCCTTGGGACCTGCACCTCAACTACTGCCGGTTGCGCCGAGTCTGGTTAAACGAGATCATATTAGCGCTCGTTTACTGCACCCAGATGATTTGTCCACCGTCAAATACCATGTCATACTCTTCTTATAAAATACTGCGGAATTTTAAAATATTTCACTCAAGAAATTCAAATATGTCTATTATAAAAGATTTGTATTACCGTCCACAATAAAAATTTATCAATAATTATGGTTTAATTTTATAAATTTTGTCGATCGTCATGGAGAAGTTTACGGTTTACCGTTTTCAACATTCATAAAAGACATAAGTTTCAATCAACTAAATTTTTCTACTATCAAGAATTTAAAAAAAAATTTACTATAAAAATACATTAATGTTGTGCTAACAAAATACTACTTACGCCTAAGCATTAAGATAAGGATCAAGCTAAAAATTTATTGTCAGTTATGGGAATGTTAAAGAGATTCATTTTGATTAATATCAGTGAAATAATTCTATTTCTGAAGGACGAACATTATCCGAATATATTTTCAAAGTAACAGAAGCGTGTAGAATTTAATAATTTGCTCATTGTATTTTAGGAATAAAACTATTATCAATCTGAAATAATTCAATTTAAATGCTCACCACTGGATATCAATAAATGTTATTTTTAAATATTGAATTCTATTAATAAATATAGACGCAATAATTTATTTAAAGTCAGGTAATGTTTTGTAATAAATTTCTATTATCTACCCCATCCAAATAAAAATCTACCTGAAAATAGTTTAATAATACCATTAAAGTGTCGTCAATCGTCATGGACGATAGGATATAATAAAATATTTCCTGTGTACATCCCTCATAAAAGACCTGTGCTTTTAAACAACTGCATTTTTTGTTTACTTAATATGACATTACTTTGCATACCTTGAATGCTAAATTTATTATTATTAATTGAAATATACTTTTTGAAACTTAGGCTACATTAGTTTTCTTACAGTCTATTTTTATTTTCGCCTGCTCTCACTATTTTGTGAAACTATTCTTTTCCTAAACAACTAACATTATTAGAATTACTTTAAATAAGTAGAAGGGGGGAGAGTTTAATAGCTTGCATTATGTGTTTTACGAATAAAAGTAGTACCAATATGAACTAATTTAGTGTAATATTTCACTACTAGATACCACTGAAAGATATTGTTTGATAATTCACTTTTTTAGTTGAAAATAATTGCTAGGAATTAATTTGGAACTACGCAGCCGTGTATAGGCCTACAATTGTAATCCTGGTAATATTTCTTCCCATGTATTTTTAATGAATACACGAATACAAACCGTATTTCATCGCTCATAGCTCGCAGGTACGTACACGCCGCGCGTAAAGAGTTTACATTTCGAACCAGCTGATTTGCATGAGTACGAATCCACCGGGCGTAGATTAATACAGACGAGGTTAGTCAGTGACCCTTGCTTCAATTAATCACAGATGTAGAAGCACCGCTCGGTATGCATCAGACATTAGCAGAATCACACTTTCATCTGTGTTCGTGTCGAATCCGTGTGATTCCGTGCATCCAGCGTAATTAAGAAAACTGAATAATGCATTTAACTGATTGTATCAGATATGATTAATGTGTTTTTTAAACATTTGTTTTGTTTCTTATCGATTCGTTACGTTTATTCTATTATGTAGAAACGTTCAAGGGTATTTAAATTACAGTATAGTTATAATTAATTCTGTAAAATTTGAAATGTTTCATGAGGATTTTTAAATTAAAGCTCACCACACTTAGAACAAAAAATTTCAGGTCTGTTCTTACAACCATAACTAGACATTGGCATAAAACAGAAAAGTGAGGTTATGTTTACTTGAAGTAAGCATAACTACAATATATTTGTGAGAGAACAATATACAAAACTACTGATCAGTAGGCCTATTGTAGTTCTCATGTAACACAACTGCAAAACTCGTAACATTTAATTTTATAGTGTGGTTCCTTATAAAGAATTCTCAAATATTCAATAGATAATGTAGCCTACTTTTGACGGTTAGGATATTCAAATGAGAAAAAAATGGCGAGTGATAGGAATATTTATTATTATGTTTGGGATCAGAACACTAAAAATCATAAGATTTTGGAAACAATTATCCAAGACGATTTTTTGTCGTTGGTCTGTGCCATTGCCAATGGATCTTCAAACGACACGAAAATTCCTGAGCTTGTAGAATAAAGAACGCGTAACATCTAATATGTTTTTATATAAGCGTTTTTCGTTGTCGATTACAACCTAAAATATTATTTTGGAGAAAATACGTAGCAATATCCTTTTTACAACAGTTCAAAAAAACAAAAATATTATCGACTTGACTATCGCATACTTATGGAAGAAGACGGTGAGTAAAAGAGTGATATTTTTAGAAATATTAGGAAATGAATAATACAGGTCAAACAGAAACGGGTTACCTCGATTGTAAGCGCATTAAATAAATGGATATAAATATGACTCTGGCATTGGATAAACAAATAGATATATTTATAGTGATCAGAATTAATTATAGTAACAATATGCGCGTAGAAACCTCTCTCCAACCAGGTTGAGATCAAGTATCTTTCAGATAAGTGTGATGTCATATCGTTTCTCTATTTCCAGTATCAGCTATCATTTCCAAAATCCTACTTAATCCCCTTCTTCTACAAGGGGCTATAACTGGTAGTTATAGGCCTACCCCTGATGGATAGTAGCTATACTGCAGCTTAGATCCTGCCATGATCCACTCTAAATCTTCTACCAGAGGATGTTTAGTTCCTATCCTAATCCTCTTCATCTACAAGGGGCTATAACAGGAAGTTATAGGCCTACCCGAGATAGAGAGCAGCTATACTGTAGTTTTGATCCTGCCATGATTCACTCTACATCTTCTACTAGGGGTGATTTTGATCCTATCTTAATTCTCTTCATCTACAAGGGGCTATAACTGGTAGTTATATCCCTGATAGAGCGCAGCTGTACTGGAGTTTTGATCATGCCATGATCCACTCTAAATCATCTATTAGGGGATGTTTTGTTACTATCTTAATCTACACATCCTATCTTCACAATTCTTCGTAGACGATGATAGTTATGTTTGATCGCCTTAAAGCTACAAACCTTAAAAAGTAAACAAATATTTAAATCTAGTAGACCTAACTGTTGTTTATAGAAGAGAAACCAACTATACATAGTAAGAATGAATCTTGGCCCTCTATTAACCTAAGATGAAATCGAAAAAGACAATGATAACAAAAAATGAGAATAATCTGTGGGCCAATCGACACGCTAATACTCTTTGATGACACTTTATAAAAGAAAGTGGCGGAAACAACATTTATGAAAGAGAGTTTAACCCTAGTAACTAGTTAAAGTCATCATTCTCTACTCAAAAAAGACACTTAACCCCCCCCCCCCCCGTGTTGTTTCAGACGCTAGTCAGCCGATTTGAGGAGGGTTTTGCTTGTGTTCGCAAGGGCAGTGGCTTCACATATTAAGTTTTAGATTTTCCACATTTTCGCTTTATCTCTGTCCTATACTGAGCGAAAGAATAGAGAGAATTCATTTTTTTCATAAATTTTTATTTTTTACAAGTTTTGTTACTGATTTTTATTGATATCTCTTCAGAGGAAAACTTTTCTCAAGTTACGAAGAAATGACAAGCTGCTCAACATGAGATAAGCCGATGACAATGTCCTTTTAGCCGACTACAGAAAAGAATGGGTTATCGGTTGGTTGTTTTGGCAAATAAAACATGAAATGACCTTTCAATTTTGAGTATTACCAAAAGAAAATACAGTAGAATCTCGATTATCCAGGGTAAAGAGAAGCAAGGTACCTCGAATAATCGAAAATTCGGAAAACACGGACTCTGTTGAAGACCGAGTGAGAAATGTATGGTGAAATGAATGAAAACGAGTCCAGAGATGGAAAAAAGTATCTACTGCATTGTCAAATGAAAAAAAAAATTATTGACGTATAAATAAAAATAAAATACAAAAACAAAAAAGCAGTACATTTTCCTGCTAAACATTATTTCTGTAAGATAGGCGTTCTTACTTTAAGTGATAAAGTCATATTTTACACCATTGCTTTAAAGGAATAGCGGGAACAAAAATGTATAAACGTAGGTCTACTGTATATTGTTTTTACTACCTCGGTTAGCCAGGAACTCGGTTATCCGGGGCTCGGATAATTGAGACTATACTTTACATTTGAATATAAACAAACGATAAATTAAAAACGAGGATTTTGTTTGTGAAAAGTTAGAGCACTTCACTTCTCTGAGTGAAGTGTTTATCATTATTTTCTTCACCAGGAGTGATCGTAATCCCCCGTGTTATTACTATGATCCCATTCTCATAAATAAAATAGCTGACTCACAGCTTGCCGAGGGTACGAACAGATGAATATCTGTTCAAATCTCATCTTGATTATTAGACAATAAAACTGTTTCTTTATCGCCGGTGTAAAGAGTTCAGGTACGTAAAAGTTTATAAGGATGAGTTGCTTAGGTTGATGTTTTATTAATATACGAGTAAATCGTAAAAGGTTATGGAAAATTGAAACCTTACAGAAAAGAGGGTTTTGTACGCAACATTTCACAATTACGTTTTATGTAATTATTTAAGGGATAATCTTTAGAAAGAGGTTATTAATTTTAGTTTCAAGCTTAAAGGCCATTTTTATCTTTGTATAATAGAAAGGCTTGAGCATATGAGTATAGTATAAGAGTGAACTAACTGAAGTAAACAACTAAGCTCTATCGAAGTAATAAATAGATGTGTGTGTGTGTGTGTGTGTGTGTGTGTGTGTGTGTGTGTGTGTGTGTGTGTGTGTGTGTGTGTGTGCTTGCTTGTCCGTATGTGCGTGCAAGTGTTCGTGCGTACGTGCGTTTGCGTGCGCGCGTGTGTGTGTGTGTGTGTGTGTGTGTGTGTGTGTGTTTGTGTGTGTGTGTGTGTGTGTGTGTGTGTCTCTGTGTGTGTGTGTGTGTGTGTGTGTGTGTGTGTGTGTGTGTGTATGTGTGTGTGTGTGTGTGTGTGTGTGTGTGTGTGTGTGTGTGTGTGGTAAGTGTGTGAGAGAGAGAGAAATTTTGGGTGTGTGTGTGTGTGTGTGTGTGTGTGTGTGTGTGTATGTGTGTGTGCACGATGCACACCGCGTGTGTGCGCGTGAGTGTTTAATGTTACACCTAGTAAAATTCACTCAGATAATAGCGTTTTTTGTTATACATGTTTTAGCAGATAGCCCTACATTTAAACAAAAATTGGACCGAAATAATTTTTGTATGAAAATATATTTATCCAAAATTTCATAGAAAGGTTAACTTCTCTAAAAGTTTCGGTCTAAAGATATGATTAATGTTAGCATATTATCTCAATACCGTATTATATAGGCCAGATATTTTACACGAACAATATTAAAATTTACTTGTGGATTCGGGTTTATTTCTCACGCTCATCAAGACCTTGTTTATTTTGAAGGAATTGAACTTTATATTTATTTTGGACCAGCTTATTGACTAAGCAGAATGATAGATTTTGTTATGCTCTCTGTTTACGGATTTTTTAATCTATCAATTCCAGCTCTGAAGAGATTGGTTGAAATTATTTCCTTTAATATATTGTAGTCATTATATCCAAGATTAATTAACTTGTCATTTGAAGAACAAGTTGCAAAATATATCTCTAATATTGTCTATTAATATCTATTAATATTAATAGTCTATTGACTATAATATTCCCTTTATGACATTTTGTGATAACTTTATGATTATGATCTTTTTGTCTTATTATATACTTTTCTGTATTCATCACTTGATTTTATACTATTTATAATTATTGATTTTGATTTCATAAATACGTTTTCAAAGTACAAATATTGACATAATTTTAAATGAAAATTAAAATAGTTTTCAATCCTTATTATACAAATAACAAAACAACTATTTAATTTTACAATATTATAAACTTTAAAATAACAACTTTTTATGTAGAATATTATTAGTGAATAATTAAATAGTAACAATTAAAATAACAACTTGACAAATAATTACGAACAAATTATATTCCAGAGATTTATATGATTTATGCTGACTCAATTTGTCACCTTAAAATGTTTGGCGTGGTTTTATAAAAATTACCTCAGCTCAATTTAGCTGTGTTATTATATTTGTATGTTATTCTTTTATTACGTTGTTTAAGTTTGACTGGTTCCTGAGAAGGATCCATGTGTGAAGCGAAACGTTGCACAATGTAACGAACGTTCTTCCCGTCTTCCTTTCCATACCATTCATTATAGAAACACTGTAAGAGACGTGGAAATTCACGACAGAGAGTTGTTTTAAAACAGCTGATTAAGGCAAAGCGCGGGAACACATTACCGGTGTTAAATGGTCGGGAAAATGGTGGAGAACTACGCAAACACGCGGAATGTAGCGCACACAAACAACGAAAGTATTAATATTTATTACCACGAGAAGACAGCCTGAACGCCCTCTTCCCTGAAGTGCTAAGGAAAAGTGTTGAATATTGTAAAACCGTCGTCAGTGTATTACATTGAGTCAATGTATGAAACATGGCTTTAGTTTCTCCTGACACTATGCAAATTCTTAGTAAATGCAATGGTTTCCAATTTGATTTCATGACGTCATTCCTGATTTTACGAGAAATTTTACGAGGAGAAATGGAAGGTAAATTTTTAAAAAATTATAAATTATGTTTATATTGTACAGTAATTGTACTTTCTCTTCTTTGTTCTAACAATGCAGTTCTGTATCTGATCTTTTTCATAGGAGTGTCTCTTATTAAACTCCTTTTATTAGCTCACACTTTCCTGATACATATTTTGTACAAAATTTCAATCGTTAATAAAATACGTTTTTATTCATCCAATCTAGTTCAAACAGATTTTTTTAAAATCTACAGTGGATGACAATTGATGAATACAGTTTTTTCAAATATTTCTTCAATAATTCAATTATAAAATTTGTGAATTTCGAACTGAGAATCTTACATGTTCGAAGTCTAGCTCGTCTGGCCACTGTGCCAACTTTCCAATTCCTGGAAATATTTCTCAAAGATGTATGCGAATTCTTCTCCCCATCTGGTTGTTGTCGAAACCTTAATTGTACAACCTTAAAGTGTTGCCATTGTTACCACATAATATAATTAATAGTGCTCTAGGGTAACTAAAATAATTTTTATGTGTATTAATCTCAGTAGGAATTTAATTAAAATTTTGTTTTAGTATTACTTTATTTTTAACATACAATTGTTCAAAGTGTTGCTTTGTTGCTTAGGGTGATTGCCGGTAAGCCACTTATCCCATTCGGAGAATAGGAAGCTACTCTGAATTTAGGTTTAAGACAAGGACATATAACCTCATACTTTATAAAGCGGAACACGTCATCACGTGTTAGAGACACTCGTCTGAAGTAGACCTACTCTCTGTTGGAGTTGTAAACAGATGTCTACCCGTTCTATTTCCCTGTCGTAGAAGCGGTGGCAGAAAGAAAATGCGTACAGTGAAATATGTGTACAAGAGGAAACAACAGCAATTGACGAGGGTAAGTGGTAAATTTCACAAGAGAAAAAAGCATACAAACCAAACTCCAATTGTCAACCCAGGTCATCTACCACTAAACTATTTGCTAATAACTTTAGAGGTTTTGAATTCTCCCAGTCAAAATGGGTCAAAAAAGGGTTTCCACATTAGCAATGGTCACTTTGCTTTTAACTGTCGAGGTGATAAGTTCGATTTAATCGAAAGAGACTTTTCAAAAGAGGCTGAAACTTCGACTCCTTTGCACACGAGACTGGAGAAAAGGAAAGAAATCAAAGTATAATTTTATAGTATATTTTTATTAAAGTATAAATTTTTAAAAAATATATAAAAATACCTAGAAACTGGAGATTAATGTCTTGTTTAGGATCTCTTTCCTAAATCCAAAAAACAATTAGAATAGACCCAAGAAATCAGATGGTAAAATCAAAAATATTGGTCAAGTTGTATTAGGCCTATATATTAAAATGAAAAAATTCTGTAGAATGAAAGAAATTTTTTTTCATCGGAAATATAAAACAACAACAAAATTACCGAGGTTACAAGCTGATTTTAAACACGAAAAAATTAAGCATAAACACGCCAGTCCAGAGCCTGGAAAAGTGTGCTGGAAATCAGGTATAATAGATAAAGCTTTAAAGGATCTACAGTCCTGAGAAACTAAGCGACACCTATGTTTAGCTCAGAGGTAAACTAATTTATATAGCTCAATGATTTTAAAAGATCCGTGTTCGCCTAAAAGTTGTACGCAAATTTCGCTTGTCACAATGTTCTACGTCATAGTTTACCCTCGTCATCTCTCAAAACTTGATCCCGTTCGCATCTTTCGCAATATTCCTGGTGTACGCATCTTTAGTGTATTCGTAGAAGCATAGATGGAAATAGGTCGTACTAGGAAAGGACAGATTTAATCCTCTGTTGCTCTCAATAGGGCAAAATTATAGGATAGAGTAGTAAAGGTTACTTGCTTGCCCTATTCTCTATCGGGGTCATAAAGAGATGTTTATTTGTTACATTTTATTTTAAGAAGAAGAATATTGAAGGGCAAGTAGAATTAGGAAAGATTAAGGAAAGAAGATCTTTATCCCCTAGAGCTGGGGACGAGAGTAAATTTAGGCATCTTCTGGTTAGGGCCGTTTCTCATATCTGTTATATACAGTATCAAAAATATTCTCCTATAAAATTCCAAAATACCACATCTGTTCCGATTTTATGATTATTTATAAGGTTTATAATTACTCAACATTGTTCTAAAGCGTTCAACAAATTTTTCTTGGTCTCAGTTTAAATTATCTAGCAGGCAGTTTGTATGTTTCTTATCTCTTGCTTCGTCAATTATTAGCAGTGTTGTTTAGTCTTAGTTCCGGATCGGTTTAACGGTAACGCGAAAGAATTTCTAGGTTCCTTTCCAGGTCCTAGGATGGTTCAGGATATCTACTTAGGGTTAAACGTAGGAAAATATTAGGCTGTTTATTGGGAAAATATAGGAGCCTTTGGGTTTCGCATACAGCCACTCGTGAGTCCAATTTTTTCAATGCACAGGCATCTTCGTTTTATGTAACTATTTTCTATATTTTCACAACCCTTTTCATATCCGTAGACATTTTAGGTGATACAAGTCTAAATAAGGTGAACGCTTTGAATGAAAATATCTTCATAAAATTAGGGCTCTTAAAATTCAGATTTTTCCTTACCATACAAATAACTCCCTCTAATATATTGCTGTTCTGAAGTTCGTAATAGGTATTATTAATTATTATTTTGTGTAACTGTGGAAGACGATTAATTAAATCCAACTATGAATGAATACAAACACAAACCCAATAATCACAATAACTTATTTACTAAAACAGATGATGTAAATCTCAGATAAATGGTAACTATCTTTAGATGTACTTGAGAGTACTTTTGTAGATGGTTATTTTGTAAGTGAAATGCAGATCAAGTGTTTTAGTAAATCAATTATTTTATTGGGATTATCGATTTTTGTGTACGGTAATGGGATTTATAACGGCGTTTTACATAATATTATCTGCGAATTTGGTTAATTTAACCTACCTATCCAATATACGAGTATTATAAGGGTATTTATAGTTAGCTTACTAATAGAGGTATAATATAGTCTACGTTTTCTTTATCATTCCAAACATTTACTTAAATATCGTAAACGTTTCCAGAGCCAAGGGTTATCGCATGTTTCCTGATCACGTGTTCTCGAGAATATCCAACAATTAGAACTTTTTTTGTAAGCCTTATTTTGATTGAGATTTTTCAAAAACATCAAAAATTCGAAATGAGAATGCTATACTCTGTAGAAGCTTATATTTGTGTGCAACAAATAGATGTAGAGCCAGTATAAATATAGAAAATGGTTTTATAAGTTCATAAGGTAATTTCCTATTCTTTTCCGTATTAATTTCGTGTTACTTTTCTATCCGAAATTCCTCCTCATGCTTATGGCATGTTTACCTTCTCAAATATTTACATTATTCTCTTGTGGAGGAACCTATAAAGCCTTGCAGCCTTAAAATATTAATTTTATTTATCATTAGTTTTATAAAACTATGTCACCAAGCTGTATTTTATTTCGTTTCCAAAACTCTAAATTAACCTTACACAAATTTCCTAATGTTCCCCTATTTGTTTATGTATCTATTTTTTAAAATTCTTTCATATTGCAGTTATTAAATTTTCTTAATAGTCCATAAAAAAATTTCTTGAACTTTCAACAGTAAAGTAAAATAGAACGTACACTACACCTAAATTACTAAATTAAAGTAAATTAGAGAGATTAAACCTAAAACCTGACTTAAGTGCTTCCATAACGATAAATCTACAAATATATGGGCATTTCTATAGTAACAAGTATTTCTCTCGAAGCTGTAAAACCGACTAAAAGTGCCCAACTTTGAATCTCAGTAAAAGCGCCAAACAAACACAATGCGAAATTCCAAGGCCTAAAACGTGCGACAATTCATTCGTACCACTCCCCTGCGATCGGGGCAAAAAATGTTTTTACAGCACGTCCCCATTAAAACGGCCTTGCCAATAATTGTTTATGACTTTCGAAGCATCCGTTGTTTAACGGTTACGCACGGTCTTCATTTGTTTGTTGTTTTTTTGAACGTACCGTTATGAAAGACGGTAAATTTGGGTCTTTTGTACGAATTTCTTCCTATATAAGGCAAGAAAAAAAAATCGCAGCTTTCTCTTCGTCAATTATTTACAGTCGGTTTTTGAAACTTGGAAAAGTCTTTAGGTTTTAAAAGCAAACTAATTGTGTTCGAGGGATGTGTAAGCACGAGCCGCCATATTATTTGTTGGATGGTTTCTTTGGGTGTCAGGGTGGTAGGCGCTTGGTACTTGGTACAGGGTGGTAGGCGCAGCTGGTCAAGAAATTAGTTGGCGGATTTTGTCTGAGCTGCCGGGGCTATGGTCGAGCTGCGCAGGTAGACCTTAGTTCAATTATGCACTGTTGATCGCACCTTTTAGAGTAGGCCTACTAGCCGTCATTTAATCAACTCAGAGGAAGAAGGTTTAGATTGTAAATGGTCTGCAAAGATTTTTATTCCATACTCTAATAACAAGTTTACTATTAGCCAACAGTTTTAGCTATTTATTATGACGAGAAAGAATTTGGTCATAAATTGTACATATTACACTTTCATTGATAATTACTTTGGAAATTGGCTGCTATTATAACAACTCTATATTCGTTATCACGTAAAAAAACATTCAACTAGCCTATCCATACGTAAATTTTTAGTCTATTAAATACAAAATGACATGTTTTCAAGTTATATTTCAAGAAAACATATTTATAATTAAATTAATTGAAATTTATTATAATTTAAAATGTATTTTAATTTTCATTGACCACTTTTCTTTTCACGATTTTAATGCTCACTGTAATGTTATATTGTTCATTGAAAATTATATCTTTTACTTCATATTTTTACTATTACTCCATATTTTTTCCATAAGATATGATTAGTAGGTTGCACAGCACGACACGACCTTCAAGTTAACCGCCTGAGCACTTCAACCAATTACTTAGATTAGTTTTTGAATTCTGAGAGAGTGGTGTACTTGTACGTCATACACGACGATAATAATGATTCAAAAAATATGTATTAATAATGTTGATGGGGTTTAATGTAAGGATTTTGGGGAAAGCTAGTAGACATTTCTCTAGAACTCGCTGAAAACTAAAATAATTTTTTTGATATTTTCATGAGCGGCTATTAAGTGAAAGTGCTCACGGAGGTCATCAACCATCTTATTCACTGACATGAGTGATTTCGAAATTTTACTATTCCCAAAGTATAAATTCACCTCAAATTAAACGACTTTGGAAAACTGCGAAATACCGAGAAGACTACTGGCTACTGAGTTGAAGACTTCCAACCTGAGTATTGCAGCTGCATTATCCCAGCTCCAGAGTCACAGTTACAATACCACATATCTAATGTTACAGCTTCTTTATTACTGCTGCAGAGTCATCGTTTTGCTGTCACAGTTCCCAGTGTCATAGCTCTAGAGACACAGGTTCAGTATCACAGTTCAAGTGCAAAGGTCAAGAATCTCACCCGGTCGACAAAGTTATAGTTCCAACGTGGCAACTCCAGTGTTACTGCTCTTTTATTGCAGCTGCAGAGTCTCCATTTTGTGTTCCCAGTCTCACATTCCATAGGTTCAGATTACAGTTCAAGTGCAAAGGTCAAGTATCTCACCCCGTCGACACAGTTACAGTACTACAGCTCCAGAATCAAAATACAGTTTCTCAGTTCTACCGTGACAACTCCAGTACCGGTATTATTGATCCATTATTATGAGTTACGAGTCACAGCTCCACTTTCATAGCTCCAGTGTTTCTGCTCCTTTATCACAGCTTCAGATTCACAGTTTTGGTGTCACAGTTACTGTTACTACTCACAGTTCCATTGTCACAACTGTGAGTCACAGGTACAGTAACCCCGTCTGAGTGTCAAATGTCAAGTGTATCACTCCATCTTCACATTTATAGTATCACAGCTCCACTGTGACAGTTACAGTGTTATAGCTTTTATATTACAGCTACATAGTCACAGTTTTGTACTGTTACAGCTCTGTCATTGTTCGTACTGTCACAGTTCTGGAGTCACAGTTTCAGTAGCACAATTCGATTGTCAAAGCATAAGTATCTCACTCCGCTAACACAGTTTAGTTATCACAGATCCTTTATCACAGCTCCAGTAACATAGTTTCAGAGTCAGCTATTTCCTCATAGCTCTAGGCTTACAGTTCCAGTGTCACAGTTTCCGGTATCACCCCTCTTAAGTCACAGTTTCTTTATCACAGCTACAGTACAACAGTTTCAGTGACACCGTTACCATTAACACAAATTATCTGTTAAAATTTCCTATTATTTTCCCAATCGATTCTCTTTCATCTGTAAAATTTTTGTTACTCTAGGTTTAGATATTTTACGCTTTCATATGTTTCCTATATTTGAGTTTAACATATTTAATGACTTTCAAAGAGATCTCTCTCCTTTTTTCTGTTCCTAACATATTTTATTTAAGACATTTTCAGAAACGATTTTTTGTCTTACCCTAAGTTAATTTTTAATTAGCATCATTAAGTGAACAGCATTTCCTTTCTAAGATATATTGATAATCTTTATTTCAGCCAGGTTTCAAGTTTATTTTTTGTACAAATGAAAAACTAAGACAAAAATTAATTAGACAATACCTTTGACTCAATAAAAATAGTTCTCCATATAACACCATGTTCTATCCTTCCCAACCAAATAAACGTCCTTCCAAATAGAAACCCATTCGTTTTTGCCAGTCATATACTAACAACCTTGACGAGGTATCCACCCTGCAGCCAATGTTACGCGCTTCAGAAAGGACGGGCGCTACCAAACATTCTTCTTCTCTGACATACTGACTCATTGAAATTACGATCTGTGCTAGATATTCTTATGAAGAAAACGTATCAAGTTGACCAAATAAATTAACGCGTTTATTACTTATAGTTATATAAAAATCTTTTCTGGAAAAGATGCCTTTGCTATCGAACATAATTCGGTTAAACCTAACAGCCGGTTAAGTGGTTTGACCGCAATCGGTGCCCGCCCATCACTCACCGATCCATCACTGCTAAACTATGCATCAAGTTTTTTGCAACTCTCCATGCCTTGTGTAAACCGCTTCGCCGACTCCTTATATTCTAATGCATCACAAACCTTCGCTCCTTTATCCACATTTTTTTTTTATTAATTTCGCATCGACACAAAGGACGCACCGACTTCTCATCCACCTGCCGGAAAAAAAAATTTGCAAATGCCCAGTTTAAGGCAAAGTCTGGGAATTATTTGGTGTTTATTCAAGTGCGCCGATTTGCGTGCTCCATAAAACACATTCATCTTATCCTCCACATATTTGCTCACATGTAACATATACGTTGTGTATAGAGGAGTGTGTTACTTTGATTCACTTAAGTGACGGTTGCTGTGTATTATATTGCATGAGATATTTTTTTATTTTTTATCGTTATGGGAGGATTAAAAAAAAAACGATTTTACGTTAAATCACATTAAAAAACGTTTTAATGATTTGTTCTTTATGTATAGAATCCGATATTCATATAGTTTGTGCCTTACATCTCTAACGCCAGTTTCTGCCTTTTACCATTTTAGATTCTTCTAAAAGCCCTGAAGCTTGAACGTCATGGTTTTGATTTGGTTTTTTTTTAGAGAACTATTTAAATAGTCTTATCATCTTGATTTATGTCCATAGTTTTTTTTAGATAAAAACCTTTTAAACAAATAACCCAGTAATAATATAGAGAAAATAGTGTTCTAGTTTACCTTAAAAAATTAAATTAAACTTAAATTTTTACAAATTTTGATCACTATTTACGTTTTATGACATTTAAAATCATTTTCTTTTGTATTAATATTTTTCAGCAGCATATCTAAGAATTATTCCGTGTTTGGACAAATCGTCAAATCTTTGTCAACTCTCAACCAAGTATTTATAGTCTAAGCAATGAGTAATAACTAGTTTTTATAGTAATTTGTTGACATTTATATATAAAATTTAAAATCTTATATAATAACTAATTTGCGTTTGCTTAAATTATTTAAATTCTTTTTTTGTAAAGTCACTATTTGGTTTTAAAAGATAATACTAACCTTACTAAATTAAACCCTAAAGTAGTTATATCATTTAGGCTATAATTTTATATGACAATATAACAATATTAAGATATACATTACGGCTCTATAACACTATTAGACTATATATCACTGTTATGCTATATAGCCTATTATTACTAATAGTACTGTTCAGACTGATACGAATACTGTTAAGCTTTTAGGCTATATAATAGTATTAAACTATATATTACTGTTATGCTATATAGCCTATTATTACTAAGGGTACTGTACTACATTAGGTACTGTTCAGACTGATACGAATACTATTAAGCTCGTAGGCTATATAATACTATTACACTATATATTACTTTTATGCTATATAGCCTATTATTACTAAGGGTACTGTACTACATTAGGTACTGTTCAGACTGATACGAATACTGTTAAGCTCTTAGGCTATATAATACTATTACACTATAGCCTATATTACTTTTATGCTATATAGCCTATTATTACTAAGGGTACTGTACTACATTAGGTACTGTTCAGACTGATACGAATACTGTTAAGCTCTTAGGTTATATAATACTATTACACTATATATTACTGTTATGCTATATAGCCTATTATTACTAAGGGTACTGTACTACAGTTAGGTACTGTTCAGACTGATACGAATACTGTTAACCTCTTAGGCTATATAATACTATTACACTATATATTACTGTTATGCTATATAGCCTATTATTACTAAGGGTACTGTACTACAGTTAGGTACTGTTCAGACTGATACGAATACTGTTAAGCTCTTAGGCTCTATAATACTATTACACTATATATTACTGTTATGCTATATAGCCTATTATTACTAAGGGTACTGTACTACATTAGGTACTGTTCAGACTGATACGAATACTGTTAAGCTCCTAGGTTATATAATACTATTACACTATATATTACTGTTATGCTATATAGCCTATTATTACTAAGGGTACTGTACTACAGTTAGGTACTGTTCAGACTGATACGAATACTGTTAAGCTCTTAGGCTCTATAATACTATTACACTATGTATTACTGTTATGCTATATAGCCTATTATTACTAAGGGTACTGTACTATAGTTAGGTACTGTTCAGACTGATACGAATACTGTTAAGCTCTTAGGCTCTATAATACTATTACACTATGTAATACTGTTATGCTATATAGCTTATTATTACTAAGGGTACTGTACTACAGTTAGGTACTGTTCAGACTGATACGAATACTGTTAAGCTTTTAGGCTTGATAATACTGTTAGGCTATATGATATTAGACTGTACTGCTAGGCTCTACAACACCATTAGGCTATATAATACTGTTAGGCTATATGATATTAGACTGTACTGCTAGGCTCTACAACACCATTAGGCTATATAATACTGTTAGGCTATAAATTACTAATAGCATTATAATACTTTTAGGCTACTGTTACTTTTACTTCTGTTAGCCTCTATAATAATATCAGACTACAAAATACGTTTATATAATATTATACTGTTATCCTATATGATGACATTATGCAGTACCATACTGTTTGTCTTGACAATAGTATTAGGCTGTATAGTACTGTTATACTAAATATTGTTACTAGGAGATATAATAGGTACTCTAAGCTTAAACAATACCATTAGCATATTACATATTATTACACTCTGTAATACTGTTGGTCTGTATTTTACATTTACCCTGTATAACACAGTTATGCTAAATATTAATTAATAATGGTAGTATATTAGTGCTAGATTACTATTAGGCAGTTAATTCTGAATGGCTCTGTAATACTATTAGGCTGTGTGATACAGATATCCCGTATAACTCGTAGGCTATATTATATTATTAGACTATATAATACTGTTCTGCAGTATATACTAAGATTATGCCATGTAATACTATTATAAAGTATAATACTAATAGGCTTACATGGTAATATTAGCCTGTGTAATGGGTACCTTTGTGCTATATAATAGGTCTACAACTACCTGGTAGACGATGAACCATTAATAGGTCAAGATTGTGTAATATGGTTATGATATATAATACGGTTAGACTATATAATACTATTAAAATTAAATATAATATTGTTAGAATGTGAATTACTGTTACACTCTATAATACTATTAGGAGGAATAAACCTGTTAACACTAAATAATACTATTAGGCCTTATAATAGAATTATTGGTAGACCTACTTTATAATACTTTCGTACTACTTTATATTATTATGCTATATAATACTGTTAGGCCACATAATACTATTTAGTCTGTATAATACTAGGCTATAAGCTGTTATTAGCCTAATTATGTTATGCTATGTACTACCATTGGGCTGAGTAATATTGCTATGCTAAATAATACTATTAGACTATATGTTATTGTTAGGCTCTACAATAGTATTAGACTGTGTGATACTCTTAGGTTATATAATATTATTACATATGTAACACCGCTATATTATTCTACTAAGATATATAATAATTTTAGAAGATATAACACTGTAAATGCATTTATGAACACAATGTTCTATAATACTATAAGGCTACGTGATATTGTATAGGTTATAAATTAATAATAATACTTTTAGGTTGTATAATACTAATATACTATATTATGCTATTAGAATATTTAATACCCTTAAGCTATATAATAGCATTATTCTACATGATATTACTAAATGATATGTATTAGAATATATAATACTATTATGCCATATATTACTTTTAGGCTGTATAATAATGTTATGCTATATAAAATTAGACCATATTTATCTGTTAGCCTCTATAATAATTTTAGGCTATATAATGCTAGTAGTTTGTATAATACTATAAGACTAAATGATAATATTTTTGGTATCATAGTAGTATGTATATAATACTATTTTGCTCTATACAACTATGTTTCTGTATGATATGATTTAGACTGTATAATAATATTACAGTAAGCTATATAATTCTATTAAGCTGTATAATACTGTTATGCTATACGGTGCAAGGCTATATTACACTGTTAGGCTCTGTGATAGTATTAGGATGTATAAATACTCTTATGTACACAATACAATTAGATTATGTAACACTATTAGGACCTGTATTACCATAAGCCTAATAATATTCATAGATTGTATAATATTGTTATTTTGTATAATTATATTAGACTATATAATACTGTTAGGTTCTATAACACTATTAGGCTCTATATAATACTCTTAGACTGTGTAATATATTGTTGTGCTTTATAATACTATTAGGCTATGTAATACCGTTAGTAGCCTATATTATAGTAAGGTTATATTTTAATATTAGGATGTATAATACTATTAGGTTATTTTTATTAGTTTAGCTTTTAGGACTTTTAATTCTATTAGGTTGTATAATGTTGCTAGGCTCTGTAATACTTTTGTTGTGTAATAATGGTAGGCATATGCTATATAATACTATTAGCCTATATCATAATACTATGCTATATAATGCTATAGGCTATATGATATTATTAGACTGGATAATACTTTATGCTATATTATACTTCTTCACTATATAATATAATTAGTTAATATAATACCGTTAGGCTATAATATACTATTCGTCTATTGTATATTTCTAGGCTAAATAATATTAATTTATATAATGCAATTAGTTTATATACAATATAAATACAGTATAAACATTTTGTATTATCAAAACAAGTTTTTCTTTTACAAATGACTTAGACTATTAAATTTTAATTATTGTCATTATTGTTAAATAGGCTATCATTTCGTTTCATATTAAATTTTGCAAATTATGTTATATATTTTGCTTAATATTTGATTTTTGTACGTAATTTAATTCGGTATTATTATGATAATTATTTCAGTAATCATTGTCAATGAGTTTTAAGAAAAACTAATTGGTTTATGGAAAGTGAATAACAAATGAATATTTAAGATCTCACTCCCATGTCGCGGTGTAAGTCTCGCATTATTATTTTTTAAACTCACATCTACAGTTGCAGTTGATTATCTAAGAGTTGCAAATTAGGCCCTACGCCCTAAACTAGGACGACTATTATGAGGTAAAAGTAAACTTAAAACGATATTGTCTTGAAAACGTTAAATTATAAAATATTAGACATTTTTATAACTTTCCTCTAAAAGAACCTAATTGAAACTGTAGATAATTATTATACTTGTAAAGATTATTAAAACTTTCTCTTAACCTATTTACACGAAATTATCCTAATTTCTGTATTGGTAGTAATAAAACATTTACCAACCCAATGAATACACACTTTCCTTAATTTTTACTCGTGTAAAAAGTAAAATTGAAGACACTGTGTTATTTCAAGGAAGACTAGGGGTAGTTAATTTAATTTACTAGGGTTGTGAGTTGTAACTTGGCACACACCCTCTGACCCGAACTATTGAATTTATTGGCCAGTGGCCACAAGGGTAACTAAAATTATACTCATGTTTGGGTTTACATTACTGGCCAAAACGAGAACCCGGGCGGATCTTTCTTTATTGCCGATTAAAAAGAAATTATTTTCTTTAACGACGAACAGATTAATTGAAATCAATTCTTATTTTAACCAATTATAGTTCTATATCATATCTAATCTGCATTTTATAAACGTCTATTTAAATTATGTGTTTGAAAAATATCTATTTAAATTATGTGTTATACAAATATCTTTTTAACTTTGTATTTTACAAATGTATTTTTAAATTATGTATTATACAAATATCTATTCAAATTATGTGTTATACAAATATCTCCCTCTC
The DNA here is from genome assembly GCA_036971475.1 of Prosapia bicincta. Classification (NCBI taxonomy): domain Eukaryota; kingdom Metazoa; phylum Arthropoda; class Insecta; order Hemiptera; family Cercopidae; genus Prosapia; species Prosapia bicincta. The sequence goes on from JBAIZL010000005.1 coordinate 161,530,785, forward strand.
CCTCCCTCTCTCTCTCTTTCTCTCTCTCTCTCTCTCTCTCTCTCTCTCTCTCTCTCTCTCTATCTATCTATCTATCTATCTATCTATCTATCTATCTTCCTTCCTCTCTAGCCGTCTGCCTTTCTTTCTGCCTGTCCGACCGACCATCTATGTGTCCATCTGAAGATTTTTCCCTTTGCATACATTTCTCTTCATCTCCCCCCCTTCCTCTCTAGCCGTCTGCCTTTCTTTCTGCCTGTCCGACCGACCATCTATGTGTCCATCTGAAGATTTTTCCCTTTGCATACATTTCTCTTCATCTCCCCCCCTTCCTCTCTAGCCGTCTGCCTTTCTTTCTGCCTGTCCGACCGACCATCTATGTGTCCATCTGAAGATTTTTCTTTTTGCATACATTTCTCTTTCTCTCTCCCCCTTCCTCTCTAACCATCTGGCTATCCTTCTGCCTGTCCTACACATTAAGATCACAATATCTCTCACTCCGTACATTTATATAAGAAATATGACTATATACATTGACTTATAAATAATAATAACTCCTGGTATACCATGAGACATGATGTATGAGGGACAGGGTAGAAGTAATGTGGCCAGCACTACACTTCCCCCGTCAATTCTTACCTTAGGGATGACCCTAGGTATATTACTAATTTTCACAGGCTGAATCGACAAGTATTTGACAATTATTTACTCCTACTGAGGATCGTAATTGTCTCTCCGACGCCTATTTTATATTAAATACTTTCTAAATTATCCAATTTATATAACTAAATGTTTTATATTGCAGGAACTTTTCACGATTTTTATAAAGCAGGATAATATCCTTAGGATTCTTTCATAAGCACTTGAATTGTTGGAAATTTGTAAGATATTTTTAAATTAAACTTCCTGAAGGTCGGCGTCAATCCTCTTGTAATCTATCTGTCGTGGTAAACTCACGTATGTTATTTTAGTTTACTTTACATTTACTTAAATAAGCTAAATTCTGTAGGAGAAAAACTCCAGAAACAGGTTTATAATTCTGTTTGTAACAACTCTCCCAAACAAGTAGAAGAACTGTCAAATTCTAAAAAAACGTATAATGTTTCAGATTATTATTCAAGTTATAGGCCTTCACCCACAATACCAATAAGCCTCCTATTTATCATAAATATATACAAAAGTGTTCGTGTTACACAAGGCCAATAAAAAAAGACTACTACAATTAAGGGACTGTATTTATTTGAGCAAATTGTCTATAGGTTTTCGCCAACTAACATTGTTGTAGACTTCACATTGTTGGAAGATTTATACATACATGTCAGATGGCGAAAGGTTTGAATTTTATTGTTTGTTCGAGTATAAAACTGTAATTAAAATAGGCTAGTTTCGTTTATTATATATATATATATATATATATATATATATATATATATATATATATATATATATATATATATATATATCGCAATACGTATTCTTGTGTATTAATAAAGAACTAAGTCAAAATACAAATACAAGAATTATAATTGAATTTACAATTCAAAACTTTTCGTTGGCTAACAGTACCAACATCATCAGGAATATTAAACAATTCAAACAATTGTTTAATATTCCTGATGATGTTGGTACTGTTAGCCAACGAAAAGTTTTGAATTTTAAATTCAATTATAATTGTTGTATTTGTATTTTGACTTTTGTTCTTTATATATATATATATATATATATATATATATATATATATATATATATAAATATCGCAGTATGTTTTCTTGTGTATTAATAAAGAACAAAAGTCTAAATACAAATACAAGAATTCTTGTAATTCAATTATAATTCTTGTATTTGTATTTAGACTTTTGTTCTTTATATATATATATATATATATATATATATATATATATATATATATATATATATATATATATATATGAATGTATGTATATATAAGAGAGAGAGAGAGAGAGAGAGGGAGGGAGGGAGGGTAGGTAGAGAGAAATGCAAGTGATAAAGTTTATAAAATATGCTTGTAAAACGTTTTTAAAAAAATAGCCAATTTCAAATGTATTTAAGCCACATTTCATAAGAAATTGAACCACATTCATGCGCAAAATGACAGATACATTTTACTCGTCTAAGACTCAGATAAAAAACTATAAAATTTCCTTAAAGAGACTTTCAAAAATTCCACTTAACTGCCACATTTTCTGCATGTTTTATTGAAACGCCTACGATATTAAATTTATTTCACTTTCAGAAATCTTCTCGCTTCGACAGGCCACACGCAGATAATATTAATTACAAAATGTGACCCAATTTATATTGGAAACACTAAACTCGTTTCTCTGTATGCGGCCTTACTTGGTGTTAACCCATTACAGTCCATGAGACTCGGCATATCAATGGTTTCACAACCTTTGCATATGTCCGTGATTAAATGTTGGAATTAGCATAGGCTTTTAGTCGACGATTTCTCGGCACCTGGCCAACAATCAGGCTTGCATGAGTAAATAGGTATATTTGCTGCAGCGTTGATTACGTCGCGGATAACGCGTCGAGACGTGGTTTCCGTTAAACCGCGTGATTTGGCAACGTTTTGCATACATCGTGATTCAAGGTCAGGTGGCACGTTCTTTAAGACGGTTCTTTATCACACCTCCTCACTTTTATTTTATTCTGATAAGGAAATTAATAATATTTTTTATATAAAATAAAATGGTGGTAAATTAAACTAAAATGTTAACGTTAATTTTAAAGCTACAAAAGAGTTTTTATATTTGAGAGTAAACGATAAGTTTTTTCCGCATAACTAAGTATTTCTGCATTATCAAGTACAATTTTCGTTGCAGTATCAACTTACAAGGAGTAATTGCTACGTTGCCAAATTTTGAAAGAACTTTATGTTTTGAATTCCCACATAGCATATTTTATTATTATGATTTTAATCAGCTTTTTGTGTGCTTAACAGTTAAACAACAGACAGCAAACTAAAAAATTATTTATTTTTAATTTTTTTAGTTGTCATTATTGAGAAATAGTATTTCTTGTAAACATTGTTTTGTTAGTTATTAACCAAAATATGATTTCCTTCAGAATTTTAAATAATTAAATATACATATTCGTTTAGTTTTATGGAACTTTAATTGGTTTATAGAAACTTAGTGACAAATGAATACTTTGTATCTCAAATCTTCAACTTTTCACTTCCATGCCGTGCATGTAAGCTTGCCTATTTATTTAAAACCCACATCTACAGTCTGTGTCTGCTCAAACATACCCTGATCAAACTCTGGACTTAAAAGTTAATTTACTTTTTACCGTATAAGCGTATATTATACTGTGTTATCTCACTTACGGCCGTGTAGAGCGGAATAAAACTTTAGAATACGCGCAAAAAGATTGAGCGGGGAGATATCCAATGAAGACACAATTAGGCGTCTTGGAGACGTTACAATGGTGAAGATAAGATCTGGACAAAGCGTATTTGAATACCGCATATTACGCTTGTCAGTAGCCAGCGGTGGCGACAGGCGATTTGTCCGGCTGCATTCACGTGTACAGGGTGTTCCGAATGAACGTTCCACGCTCTTTCATTACTGTTACCACGTTGTTGCCTACATTCATTGTAGAGAAGTTAAATCGGTCCAACTAACCGGGAAGATATTTACGACTTTCAAAAGTTAATTAAAGACGAAGAATTTTACTTATATATTTTAGAAAATGAGAACTGATTAAGAAGACTCAGAAGCTCATAAAATATTTACCCTCATAAGTACAATAGTATCTATTTCTATTTCTAAGGGCATCGATTTGATTTATTATAAAATAATACAAACATTGAATAAATCAAAGGGATTAACAAATTAATTCTAGGACTTGGACATTAATTCAGTATCATTCTGTCCGCTATTAACAACCCTTTCCTAAACGATAACAACATGAACTGTCCAGTTCGCTCTTATATTTACAAAAAACTATCCTTGCCCACTATCCCCTCCCCCTAATGGATAGAAGTGTGATAGATGTAGTCCTGTTAAAGTTAGCATAAAGAAAGAAAGAAAGGTAGGAAAAAACCACAGCTCGAGCCAGAAGCATCACTTGAGTCGCGTGACATCAGTTATTCCGGATTTATAGAAAGATCTATCCAATATGAAAAGACTTTTATACTATAAATCCAAGCAAAGCCTGATTAAATACGATTTTATATTTTTAATTATTTTCTTTTTAAGACAAATTGAATATAAAATGTTTTGTAAAATTCTGTCAGAACGGTAAATCTAAAATGATTACCAACTAAATTTGTAAAAATCAAGGATTAAAAGATAATTAAATATATTTATTCCAACATTTAATATAAAAGTTGTTTTTGTAGAATTTTCTAATTCTTTAAAAAAATAAAAACAAATTTATTGGACCTATATTATTTGTTACTTTTTAAAATTGAAATTATTCAAAATATATATTATTATTGTATAAACTTAAATTACTGAATATCATTATATGTTGTTTAAAATACAAAATTTAATTTTTAAAAACGATATTTTTTTATCAGAGCTTAGAAAATACTTTATATCTACGCATACATGTTTTCGATCTATTTTAAAAACTTTATTTTACTCTTCATATTACTTTTCTGTTTTAAAACGAGTTCTTTGGTTCAAAGTTCTTACAGTGGCCATGTGCATGTCATTGGTAACGCCGCGTATCTTACAAATAGGCAAAAGGAGATACATATATCTCCCCTAATGTAGGATAGGGTTGTTTAGCAAGAGAAAACCAGACAATACTGGAGCGTTCAAGTTGTTTTATACCATCTGTATGCATAGACTTGAATAGCTGGCAAATAAAAACTATCCAGAAAAGTCGCCTTCTAGTCGAATTACACAAATATCTTATTCATGCTCTTTCAAAAGTTTGATGTAAACCTGGATTTACTTTCAAAACGCACCAATATAGAGACTTCAACTACAACGATATAACTTAATTCTCTGAGTGTATGAACATAAGATAAGAACTGATTGTGAAAATGTTTTACACTGATTTTGGAATGAAATTCAGTTTCAATCCAATGCAATATTTCAGTACTAGGTGTCGTTGCGTTCGTTGAAAACATAATTCATAAAATCTTTCCATAGAAACGTGTTATGTGTTAAAAATTAGATTTCGAATTATGTCTGTAAATTCTGACATTCACGATTTGCTTATTTACGCTTTACAAGAAAGGATGCTTTTCATTTAAACAGAATAGATTCTAGTTTCTTATTTGGATTTGTTTTTACTTAATATTTTTATCAAAATACGTTCTCGTTAAAGTTGACAAGAAGAAAATGCTTTAAGCTAGTGTGTTGTAGTACAGAATCACAATAGTAGTTCTAGAAGATGAAGTTCAACCGAAACGCGTCACCTTCCTATGTACTGTCAGAATCGAAGAAAAGTGGGCAACTAAGTTATGTATAGTATAGATCCAATAATATTAATTTCAATACCAAAGTAGAGATGATTTTTTAAATACTTATTTCAGAAAATATATTTCTATGTTTTATTTAGGGGTATTCCGTAAGTACTACAGTGGCGTGTTGGGTTCAAATACCTCTCTTTTGAGCGCCTTTCCTCCATTGTCTATGAAGTAAACTCAAGACAAAACGTTATTATTATTTAATTTATTAATTGTAGTTCTTCGAAGGCGATCATCTATTATGACTACCCTCCCCTACGAGGATAAGAAAAGATATATGTTTGAGTACAGTTTTCTGCCATTCCTAAAGTTTCATTATTCTCCTCTGTTGGCGCGTTTCGGAGTAACTCCGTTTTCAAAACTTCAGTCGTACTCTTGAAGTATGAAGGAGTACGACTCGTACTTCGAAGGAGTACAATTGAAGTTTTGAAAACTGAGTTACTCCGAAACGAGTCAACAAAGAAGAATATTGAAACGTCAAGATTGGATGAAAACTGTACTTAAATATATAGAAATATTACTAACAGAAATAAAGATGACTATATTAATAATTTCATAAGAAAAGATTGTGAACTTAGGTTTAACTCTTGATAGAGGATGTGGGGGGGATTATGGACTCACGTGCTTGGAAAACACCTACCCTCTATAGGAGACATAAGGTGTCTACACGTCACACATTTCTGTTAAAAAAGAAATATGAACGTTGGAATTAGGAGGTCATACCTTTCCACGTGTTTCCTGGGGATGTGTGGCCTAGGAACGTATGGGACTAGGAGGTCATACCTTTCCACGTGTTTCCTGGGGACGTGTGGCCTAGGAACGTATGGGACTAGGAGGTCATACCTTTCCACGTGTTTCCTGGGGACGTGTGGCCTAGGAACTTATGGGACTAGGAGGTCATACCTTTCCACGTGTTTCCTGGGGACGTGTGGCCTAGGAACGTATGGGACTAGGAAAAAGTCCGTACAAGCGTGACTGGGTCGATGTCCTGAAGAAGACCTGGTCGCAACTGGGTTGAAGATAAGCGTCGTGCCGTAACCCAAACCAATCTTTATGAGGGCAGTTGGACAAAAGGATAAAAACAATAAAAGTATCCAAATGTCGGTTTTGAATGTGAAATTTTATTTTACTAATTTTTTATAGATTTTGAATAATTTAATTACAGAACGCTATTTTGATGAAATTGTTTTTAAAATTGCCTTCATAGAATTATATTTAAGGACTTGAAATGTAATTTTTAAAATACTGAATAACTAACATGAGTCAACTTCCGACTTAGACAACTGAAAATGAAACTGAGAAAAAGTAACGAACATTCAAAGAAAACAATGGGAACGAAAGCCCCGAAGATGCCTCAAGACACAAGACTATCTGCTGAAGTGCAACTTTCTGCACTTGTCAACGAAGCTTCTACCTCTAGTGAGGCAGACGTGATTAAATCGGAAGACTGCTTTTGCTCGGTCGGGCTAAGTGAGAAGGTGGTAGTTATTGATATGATGTAGTGTTTGCTTTCCCGTAAGTGGGCCCATGAACGTTGTGTAGGATCAAAAATAAGAAATTATAGATATTTTTATTATAATTATCAGTGAATAACTTTACTGGCGTACACTGTTTAAATTGTCCAAATTGTCTAAATATATAATTCCAGTCTACAATTATTATACCTTTGGTCGGAAACATTCATATTTTATCTTTGTATCCATATACAAGACTTACCTGCTGATTAAATGTTAAAATATACGAGTTTTCTTTATATAACTTCCAATTTATTTTAGCTATATCCTAATAAGGGGTGTAATATAGGATATGGGAGGTACAACTTAGGATACCTGATTCCTAAATCGTAACTTTTATAGAACTAAACTTAAATGTATTTTACATTACTCGTGGTTAAAATTGGTAGATAAATTAAGTAGATATCTATGTAAGCTAAGAGCGTAGGCCCTACTCTATACATAAGCCTACATATGTTTGGTAGTAAGCAATAGATTAGCCTACACCATGATAGTTACGAATCCGAGATTAAAAAACGGTACCATTTAGGCAATTTTTTTCTACATGGTTTTTTGAAAAAGACACGCATTTTTCATTATTCTTATATTTAGTAAAATTTACATTTATATTTTTGTCTCTACAACTTTCACCATTCTTGTGAAGTACTTCTGTGGATGCGCCAAACATCTGACTAAAAATAAAAACCATAACTGATATAACTACAAACTAATGAGTAAGGAGTGTTTCTATCTTCAACACGACTGGATTATTTTGCACAGGAGGCACCGCGGACACTCCCTGGCTAAGGGCAGCGACCACTTTGGTAGAGCAAGTTCACACCAACACCCCAAACTTGGTCAAGCTCTAACCCTGTTCATTTGAAATCTGTAAGGGAAGTTGTTAGTATACATGTATATAAAGCTGTAATGTTTATTGAAGTGTGCGTGTGTGAGTGCATGAACGTTAGCGCACGCGTTTGTGTATATGTGCGCGCAAGCGAGTTTGCATTGTTAGGGGTGTTAGACTGGGTTTCCGCGAAGGACGACAAACCCCTGTTGCTAGATACAGCTAAGCCACACCCCCCTGCGAATTACGCCTAATGCAATCAGTACGATTTTCATAAATTAACTCAAATTATAAGTTTAGCTAGTTGTTTAGCAATAACGTTGTGTGACAATAAGTTTCCATAAATTTACTGAAATTATACTTTCGTTAGATATTTTAATAAAAGCTGAGATAGTTTCGTCAATCATGATTGACAATAAAATTCATGGTGACTTAAATCATTTAAACTTCATTCCCTGTTGTTTTCACATATATAACTCTCTCTAAATAACCTATGCTATATTTTCGTCTATTCTTTGACAGTAAATCCATTCTAATTTATTTTTTATTTTTTAAAAATATTATTGACAACCGTTGCCAAAAGTCAAATTTGTAATACATATCGCTCCGTATACGACTTCAGAGACATTTTGAATATTTTTCATTTAGTAATATGGTCATTTATGTACGATAAGATATTTCAAGAAACCTAAATTGGTGTTTTAGCAATACAAACAAGTTTTGTAACACATAGAACGCCAAACCAGAACACACAGACAGATTTTAAGGGTGTTGTGTTACCATGGTAACCGCTGTAGCCGATGGATCAGCTGATATATCGTGGCAGTAAA